>JAWNZC010000348.1:6220000-6689264 GCA_035771165.1 Paragorgia papillata
TTGCGGCTGTTGTTACCACCAGAAATGGATGAGATGGCACAAACTTCCATGTCCGAAATACAATAAGTTTGTAATGTCTCTTACAACTGTCTGCATCAACAATCATCATCATCGTCATATCATCATCATCATCATCATTATCATCATAATCATCATAATAATAATAATTATTATAATAATAATAATTATTCTAACGATGGAATGGAGTGTAGCGTTATATAACCTGTATAATTATTACTTGAAAATGGTAATTTTGATTGTATTGTAGAATAACGGATAACGGTTCCTGTGCCGAGCTATTATTGGATACTTTAGGTGACGAGATAGTGAATACTAATGATAAAAAAGGAAGGTAAGTAGAACTTATTGTTTGACTGGATAATTTATAAAAGGAGCACTAATAAGATGGCAGCTACCAGTTGGAGACATATCCTCTAATGCAAAACAATCGGGCTTTAGTTATCCCTGGTATTTCCATCCTTTCAAGGACTAGAGTTTTTAAAGTTGAGCCATTATACGACTACGAGCTTTACGCAGTTGCTTGCCCAAAACTTTCATTACAGTTGAGTTTTTTTACTGAAATTTGGAATCATGCCCTTATTTTATGTTATGAGACAGACCTGGGATGTTATAAGATGGCGCCCGCGCCGCCCACTGACGCCAATTTAGCTATTTTGGACGACATTTTTGGAGTGTATCCGTTATGTATATAGTTTAGTGTTATGGGATATCACGGGAAACTTTCTAATGTGTCGCGAAGGTTTTGGTATACAGCACTTGGGAAAATGTTACTTTTCTAGATTTTTTACTCTAAAGATTAGTATTTTTGTATTGAAATATTAGAAATAAGAAAATGGGGTTTTGGGCGCTGTAAACTGAACACGTTCAGAATTTATATAATGAGAGAGAAAGCCTTTCGTATGTGCAAAACGGATTTTGAAGTGAAGTTGTTGAATAATGGTTTCCTCTAAGTTTAAGCTAATGAGCTGAAAGCAAAGTCCATGCAAAAGACATTACAATATGCAATATTTTTTCTCGATAGGACAGCTTTGCATGCTGGTGCGTTTAACGACCAGGTAGAATGTATGGAGATGTTATTACAACATGGTGGTGATGCTAATGCAGTTGATGAACAAGGTTATACTCCACTGATGGTTGCTGCAGATAGAGGACACGAGGGAGCCATCGGTATGTTGGCAAATAAAACTATAGAACGTATATAAATCTCAAAGTGACTATGAAGAGGAAAACGCTTAATATACTTCGTTAGTATCGGTGTCAAATGTTGATGTGTTTTCAACGGAGTATTTTCCTTGGAGTAGTTACATAATATAATGTACAAGTATATATTATATTTTTATTTTGAAGCCTTACTACTCGACGCTGACGCTGATGTATCTCGTGTTAACAATGAAAAAAATTCTGCCTTACAACTAGCTTGTTATGAGGTAAGAATTATGAACTCGTTATTATATGTAAAGTTTGTAAACTGTAAAAACTAACAATAAAACGCCACAATCTGTCATACATCGTTTTACCACTGCAGTGTTTCATTAAGATTATGAAGGGAGGTGGTTTGAACTTCCTGAATTTCTTGAACATTCCCCACCTCCCAGGATCATGCAGTTATTCGTTTGTTTGTTTGTTTGTTTGTTTGTTTGTTTGTTTGTTTGTTTGTTTGTTTGTTCGTTTGTTTGTTTGTTTGTTTATTCGTTTGTTTGTTTGTTTGTTTGTTTGTTCGTTCGTTTGTTCGTTTGTTCGTTTGTTTGTTTGTTCGTTTGTTTGTTTGTTCGTTTGTTCGTTTGTTTGTTTGTTTGTTCGTTTGTTTGTTTGTTTGTTTGTTTGCTTGTTTTTTAGTTTGTTTATTTATTTATTTATTTGATGTTTTTATTTGAGTAATTATCTAATGGTTTGTTGTCTTGTTTTAAGGGTCATAGCTCCTGTGCTGTATTATTGTTAAAACATATTGATAATTCTGTTATCAACCACACCAATTCTCGTCGTCAAGCGTAAGTTATATTTTTTATTTTAGTTGATGACATATCATTCAACCATTATAATCTCTCATTATTTCAAATCATGTCCTTGATTGGCATATAATTTGATAAATACAGGCTCCGAAGTTTTCGGCAACGGTTTTGTAGCTCATTCGGTAAGAGTATTGAACAAAATTTCCTGGGTTGGGGGGTTCGGTTGCCGCCGAATGGTCTGAAAGTTATATTTTTATAACTCGTTTCGTTTTGTGTTTTTAATTTACACTCATAGTCGCCGCCATTTTGAATTTGCTGTTTGAATGCTGGCTCAAGTTTGATGTGCAGCGGAGTCTTGTATAAGACTGACGATACCATGGCAAGCTAGTCTATATCAGTGAGCTCTATATATAACTGGAGTGATATCTGCTGTTCATTCACTGGGCAAAGATTGAAGTCAAACATGGCGGACATGTAGGCCTAAAGTACGTATAGTTCCAGTGTCCTACGCGATCTTTTGCCTGGATCAAACCTGATCAGACCGTGTAGAAGACTGGAACTATACGTACTTCAAGCCCAAAAGGATCGCGGGCTCTGGGAACAAGATTTGCCACAAAGATATCACTCCAGTTATATATAGAGCTCACTGACGATACCACGTCAAGCTATAGTCCATACAGGTAGTTTCTCCGTCAGTTTTTCTTTACTAAAAATCTCGGCAGTTTACCACTATTTCACTTTGCTTTATATATAGGTAGTTGCATGCATGAGGCCTTGTAAATTAAGGTTTAATGTTACGAGTGTTCTCAAAAGTTTACGATGCATTGTAATTGCATGATTTGATTATAATTTAGAACTAATTTTTACCAAAGAGATCCTATAGTTTTAGTGGTCAGTTTAATTTTTTTTATAACAACCATTTTTTACGTTTCTTTTAGAGCTTTACATATTGCGGCTAAGAATGGTTTAGAAGAAGTCGTTCAAGAACTCGTGTCCAGAGGATGCGATGTGTTTACCGAAGATGAAAATGGTTTCACCCCTGCCTTGTCGTGTGCTCCTAATACACAGGTGGCCCGCTGTCTTGACTTGCTATTAAAAGCCATGCTCCCTAAACCCAACAATCCTCCCCTAAAAAAGCGACAAATCTCTCAGCTCAATTTTAAACCGTCTTGCAATTCGACCATGTAACAGACGAAACAAGGTGTATTAGGAATTTAAAAATTTTGGTAACTTATTCGTAGGCTAATTACCTTGCATATGACTTACTCGGTTTACTTTTTTGACCCAATGTGCTCCCAAACAGTTATAAACTGCTCTCTCTGTATAGCGAAACACTTGTAGTAAGCTGTAAGGATGTGTCAAATATTATTTTATCCAATACTTGATTAAAGTCTTTGTTGTAATTGGGATGAGTGACTCTTGCCACGAGTTAACCTCGTCAAAGGCTGGTTAAGACCTATTTATTATGAACGAGTTTTCTGATTGGCTATAAGTAACGAATTACATTGTCAATTACGAATTTCCCCCCATGCCCATTACTGATTAGGTTAAGGTTTGGGTATAGTATAGGTAGGTGCCAACTCTGAGGACTCTCAGGGCAGTCCCTAGAAATAGATTGTCTGGAAACGCGGTCAAAGTCTTTGTTCTAGGTTTTTGTTCACGTTTGTTCACCTTATTTCACCTTAACGCTTGTTGAACACATTGTATTTTTGGTATAATGAAGCAATCAACCAATAGCAGCGTTGCTTTATAAATATTAATGAACGTAAAACAAAGATTGTGCACCTTATTTGCCACCCTCAACCTAAATTGTAGCTCATTGTTAACCGCTTTGATGTTCGCCGCGTCTCCAGACAATATAATTCTAGGGACTATGCTCAAGGCAAGAGACAAGATGGCGGTAAGACGATAGAACGACCTGGCAAAGGATCACGTTAAAGTATTTTTGATACATGGGATTTGGGGTTTAAACAAATATTTAGGCTTTGGGCTAGTTGCACTTCATTACCATGGATAATCTGTTACACTTTGCATCGGCAAATGACATTGCGGACGAGCTCGTGGCTCAGTGGGGTCACTCATCTCTGGCCTCTGAGAATTCAAAAAAATTAAATTCAGACTTTTGTGAGAATGTTTCAGGCGTCACAGGTATAAATATTTTTCAATAACTACGACTAACACTAAAGCTGCGCAAAGAACTAGAATAAAGCCTAGACCTGGCGAGAATTTTTCACCCGCGTTTATAATTATCCATTTTTTGTAGCCTAAGGACAAGGGCGTTGCCGGCCGATTGGTTCGTCAGGTGCAAACGAATGCGCTGGGTAGGGGTCGGTAACCCAAAGAAGGGCCTCATACTCCGGTTACCCCGCCACCCTGACCAACCATCCTCATCCAACTCTTATCCTAGCCCTAATTAGCGTGACACAGTTCAATGCATTGACATGTTTTACGCTGACCAAAAGGATCGTGGGAATTCCACATAAATTTTAAACAAGACGCCTGGTCAGGCGTTCACTCGCAGCTGGCAACTGGCAGCAGCAATCACATCGCATGCAGTGCTAAAATAAAAGTCTAAACGTCATTGCTCAGTGACCCACTCGACTGCGTCTCGTGGGCCACTTTCTTGTTCTTACCACGTTATGACGTCATCTGTGCATCTATAACTGAACAGACAACGGCAAAATGGAATCTATTTGTTAATTATATATAGACGTGTCTGTAATATATTAACATTATATCCAATGTTAGCAAAGTAACCCCTCGTTACCACTGTAATCCCCTGTTACCACAGCAATCCCTTAATAATAGTACAGTAATTCCCTGATACCGCAGTAATCTCCATTACCACAGTGATCCTCTGTTACCACAGTAATCCCTAATAATCCATTGTTACCACAGTAATCCCTGTTTACACAGTAATACTCTGTTACCACAGTGATCCCTGCTACCACAGTGATCCCGTTACCACAGTAACCCCCGTTACCACAGTAATCCCCGTTACCACAGTGATCCCCCGTTACTACTGTGACCCCTGCTTCCACAGTTATCCCCTAAACGCCAGACGATTTTACGATGGGCTGCAATTTTATGGTGGACGGTCCTCACCGTGAACAACAAATCTTCTAATTTTTTTCTAAATATTTAAAGTGTCACTGAGACGAAAAATCGACCACAAAGTTCTGCGAAAATTTAACTTCGACGAACTTTATTGAGATATAAATACCCCGTGTGCAAAATTTAAACCGATATAAACAAATAGGTTTAAAGTTATAAACGTTTGAAATGCTGAAAATTGTGTCCGCCATCAAAATTTGCTTCACTGTGAATATTGATACCTGAGAAGTGTTTGACGTCATAGTCTCAACCCAAACTAGCGTGACTAAGGAAGAAACAACGAGAGCGCATATAATTTGACAACAAAAATGTCGAATTCATCATCATTTAGTTCTTCTGGCTATGGATTGAAACGGAATCATCCGTTATATATTTGGAGTATAGCCCATTTGGTAGCCCATTTGGACGAATCTGGTTTCGGAATTGGGCCATTCCATTTAATATGTGCACCCCCCCTATTGAGGGCCTTGGATATCCAGTGGGGGGGGGGGGGTCGTAGACTAGTAATTTCCAAGGGGGACACTGAGCAACATCCAAGGGGGGCAAATAATATATAAAGTTATTTCCAAGGGGGATGAAAGATGGAAGAAGGTATAGCAGAAATCAGAAGCATATTTCCAAAATTCCAAAATTTCCAAAGGGGGAATCAGAGGTATATTAGAGATATAACCAAGGGGGGATCGGGATCAGAGGTATATCCAAGGGGGGTGCTAAATTAAAGACCACAAAAAAATCCACAGGGGTTATACCCTACAGAATATCCAAGGGGATCTGGAAGCAAAACCCTCAATAGGGGGGGTGCGCATATTAAATGGAATGGCCCATTTGCCAGGACGATGATTGTATTGCTTCGGCTGACGAGATTGATAATCGCGCAATACGAACAAGATATTGCAGAAGGAAAGTACAATACATTTTCAATATAGCAACATTTCAATTCTGACGTTGTGGTTTCTTCTTGAGAAAGACAGTATTATTAGGCCTGGTTTATACAGCGTGCTATGAGCGCACCGAACTAATTAATTAATTGGTGCGGCTTTGGCACGCTGATAGAACGCTGTCCGATTTAAACATGAAAAATTTTGAACGAACCAAATTTATTATAACACTAAAATGAAATTATGGATTATAATAAATTATATTCAATCATCGCTTATTTAGGTACGGTGTTGGCACGGTCGTATAAATCACCAGCGTTCTTCACCGTGCTAAGAGCGTTCCGCACGCCTTCAACGAGCGAGCCGCACGGTTAAGAGCGGACCTAATTCAAAGAGCGAACCAAATTGATTTATACAGCGTGCTATGACCGAACCAATTAGGCAAATAATTAGTTCGGTCCGCTCATAGCACGCTGTATAAACCAGCTATCTTTATGTTGGTATGAATGTGTATAAAAATATGTATGTATATGTAATGTGGCTCTAGCTTGTATTTGATGCCTGATACATTTGATACCCTAAAATATTTAGATTAGTATTTACGCTTTGCTGCTTTGCAAATCAGACTGTATATTTATTGAGTTACTTATGCTATTTATTTTGTAACATCTAATAGCGTTTTCTTTAAGTTTTAAAATACTAAATGAATTGCTAGTACATGCTATACATGTATTTTATATATACAAACTGTACAATACATCAAATGCAACGTTCGTTGTCGTTTGCTTTAAACTTACATGATATATTTTATAATCTTAAATAAAAGTATAGTGGAACTATGATTACCATGGTATGGTATATAAGAACAGGGGACAAGAAATATTCGCTTATTTTCCAACGGTTCACTTCCTTGGAGTTCGAGACTGCTCTGCCTTCAACGTTTTATTAGTCTTTCAAATAATAGGCACATTACTACGCTGAAAAACTCTTGTTTGTAGTAAGGTCGCTCTAAAAATCTTCATGGAAAATTGATTGAAACAAACTATGAATCATCTGGTTTAAATTGAGTGTATTAAACCCAGTTTGCTCGTATGATTTGTCAATTGCATGGGCTTATATGCTGCGCAATCCGGGCCTGCAGAATAATCTCATTCATTACTAGAATCCTGTATAACTGCATGTGTGCGTTGATAGAATATTTTATTTTTCATTCACTGACAACGTCTTGTATACAGCATTAAGGTTATCACGTCAAATTTAAGATTTCTATACTCGCAATAACAGCGCTTCTTTTTTGAATTTCGAGTTAAAACTTCGTACAGTAGGTTGTAGGTGGGTATACTTCACAATGATGAAATAAAAATGAGAGGTGAAAATTTCGTCTCAGTGACACTTTAAAATTGGTTCGTTTGGACAAATTTAATCCAAACTCTCTTCGCAATTTGGTCAATTGGACTCTTATGCAAGGATATTCCTGCTTTAATATCAGATTGATAACTGCAATCTTGTACAACAAAGCGTGATGATGGCATGATGGAATAATTTAATTTTAATGAGCGATTCTTCAAAGCCACGCTTGTTTACTTTCACACAAGGTGTTTTGTTGAGTTGAGACTCTGACGTCACAGACATCCTCAAAATAAACACGTCCATTTTAATGGCGGCCGCGAATTTGCGTATTTCTTTCGTCAATATCTGCTTTACTTTTCCGAATATCAGCATGAAACTTCGTTTGGTAAGTCTTCGATACATGCACTTTAGGCTCATAGAGAAAAAAGTAGGGGTAAAAATTTCGTCTCAGTGACACATTAAACAACGCAGTTGAACGATTCAACCCAAACTCTGCTATTAGATAATTGCTTCATTATACCAAACATACATAGTCCTCACCATGCACAAGTTTGCCGATAAACGTAAATAAAAAGTTATAACAACTTTCCCCGAGTTTATTGACTATATTTCTCAATTTGTTATCAAAAGTAATCTCGGTATAGGTTACCACCTTTTCACTTTGCTCTATCTGATTACTGCCTAAACAGCACTCTACATTTTTATTTCTAAATTCACTATATATCAAATTTTATTTCTAAATTCACAATATAATAGGTCCAGCTTATTACAGTGACGCTTTAGGTGTTACATTTTGGAATCTATTTACTTTAAAATGTTCCATGTTGTAAGTTGGCTGCAATCCAAACGCTAGCTGAAACAAAATCTTTCCAATAACTGGAGCAAGCTTAAATCCTGAACCTGTAAAAATTCAATTGATGGCTTTGTCAGTTTTTGTTTCTTAAAAGGCGTCTTACTGTAAAGTTTTTATTTAAAGTTTCTATTCTCAAAATCAATTGCCTAACAAAAGACAATCTATCAATGATTGTGGGTCACAGATAATTATTCCAACAATATAAGATGAAGAGTTAAAGTGCCTATGCAACAAAACTTTCAAGTTGGAGAAAATAACATTAAAGTAAAGTTTGAGATGATTTTTCATGATTTCTTACACTGCTAAAGTCAACGAAAAATTCGGCAGACTCGAGCGGGATTTGAACTCACACCTTCGGGATTCCGGTCCGCCGCTCTACCTGTTGAGCTATCGAGCCCCACAGGGATTGGAGGCGAGTTTTACGAGTTTCAGGGCGAATAATTGAAGGAAAGTATGTTGTATTAACGTTTGAAAAATAGACTTTTGGCCCAGAAAGTTGAGACACATTTTATTCCACAACCAATGATATCACCAAGGCCTACATGAATTCTTATTGTCATCAAACAAATAGTTCAAAACACTCAGATTTAGAAAATGAAATTCTCAGGGGAAAGTGTTCACAAAGATGTGTAAAATTTATTCATACCGAGTTATTTGTTTTTTACATAGTCGATGCCGTATCAAACCTGATATTAGGAATATACTGTCAATTTTTGACAACTTATACATGTTCGTGAATAGTTCACTTATGAAATTCAAAATTTTTGACTACAAAATGAACGACAAAATGACTGTATTTTTCTGTTTATGTACACGGCATGGTGCCAAGAGCCTAGAAGGCAAAAAATTGAGATGTGGATCGAGTGACGTCATTAGTTGTGCAACTATGCCAACTATTTTAATGACGTCTCAATTTTTAGGAGGAAAAGCATGGTTTTCAAACGCTAAATAAACATACCTCATTTAATTGTTTGTCCTAAAACTTTTACAGTCAAAAGAAGCGATACCAAACAATACTTTGATGTTATCTCCAACTTGAAAATTTCGTTGCATAGGCACTTTAAGTCTCTCGATATTGACGAAACTAGATTTCAGTTTCGAAATATAAATTACCCGAGGGAGGGTACTTTGGCAATTTTTGGGTAGGGGTGTGCCACCGTGACCTCAAAATCCTGACCCTATTCCAGACGTAAAAAGGTGATTTTTTATACCCTATCCCAGACCTAAACTAAAAAAATCAATACCCTATCCCAGCACTGGTGCCACATCGGCATCTATACTCTTTCTCCGAAATCTACCAAAGTACGCATCCTATTCCAGACCAAAATAGACAATTTTTATGCCCTATCCCAGACTCCGGAGCTCGAAAACCATACCCTATAGGCGGCACATACCCGCATCCCTTATATACGAGTACCCCCCGGGATCAAATAGAAGTACCATAATTCCACGACCGGCTCCCAACTTGAGCATGTAGCTCAGTCGGTAGAGCGTCGGACTAGTAAACCGAAGGTCAGGGGGTTCGAACCCCAACCATGGTCGAGTAGAGTTTTTCTCTACTTACCCGGGTATGGTTCATCACTCAAATCATTATTTATTAATTTACCATTTCCCAAATGAGCTGAAGACTGGTGACGGGTTATGAACGCTAGGGTACTTGAGATCGTTTGGAGGGACAGATTTCATGGTAGCGTAAGCACAATGAAACTGTCCCTCCAAACGATCCAAGAACACTGGCGCTCAATGCTCTTTACCAGTCTTCAACTCTTTTGGGAAATGGCCAATTCTATCAATGTTCTTTCTTCTTGGGACATCTGACTAATATAGTAGTTGTTCGCAAGATATATATATTACAAAAATATGATTTTATTACCTGAAAAACCAACTCCCATGATAATATTGTTAAACTTGGGATGCCTATCCAATGTACAGTCGTGATCCGGCGACACCTGAAGAAAGATTCCGCAAATGATTTCAGTTCACAATGTGACGCAACGCTCACGGACCTATTTTTGGTAAAACACCGAAATAAATCCATTTTAATGGCCAATAAAGAGAAACCGCAAATTAATTTTATAAAATAACGTTGTGTCTTTGTACTCAGCACCCCGCGGTTCTCAGGGGGGCAGGAGGTGGAACGAAAATGTATCCTTTACACTACGTTATTAAACCTTATCATTAAGTCACACTATTGTGACAGCTATGGATTTCCTCCACTTTTTCAGTGTTCAGACGACTCGAGAAAAACTTCGTACTCACCGTATAAATACAATTCTCTACAATACTTGGTTTTGTTTCGACTCCTATTACATGGCGTTTAATGTATTCTGACACAGTCTTTTCAACCCACTCGTGGTCAACATCATCGCGGGCGTCAGGGTTAATCTCCGGACCATCATGCAAGCAGACCTAAAGAATCAATACAATATAATAATATACGCGGTGGAGCGCAGCTCATTGGAGGACAGTGCAGCGCTGCGCAGTGGAGGACAGTGCAGCGCAGTGGAGGACAGTACAGCGCAGTGGAGGGCAGTACAGCACAGTGGAGGACAGCGCGGTGCAGTGGAGGACAGCGCAGCGCAGTGGAGGACAGTACAGCGCAGTGCAGCGCAGTGGAGGGCAGTGGACAGCAGTACAGCGCAGTGGAGGACAGTGCAGTGCAGTGGAGGACAGTCCGGTGCAGTGGAGGACAGTGCGGTGCAGTGGAGGACAGTGCAGCGCAGTGGAGGACAGTGCAGACAAACCCGATTAACCTATGTACCTTAATCATATTAGGGTATTCACAACATGGTAGACTATAAATCAATCCATGACACGTCTCAAACCACCAACAAGGATAGTTGTTTAAGGCATCAAAACCACTCTGCTTCACTTTCCAGTAACATACACTCATACGCTTGGGCTAAAAAACAAAATAAAATAATGAATAATATGAGCAAGTACCATTATTTTCTGTTTATCCAAGTTTTTTATTTAAAGTTTAGACAATACTTGCTTAAAATCAAGACAATTATCAGACAAAATGCCAAATTTATTTACATGTATCATCATTGCACAAACCTTAAGATTAAGATCGAGTCCTAGTGGCTTCAAAAGAGAAGTCGCCCAAGGTCCTGTAACCATTATTTTAAAAATAATAATATTTTTTGTGTTTCCATCAATTAGTTATAGAAACACAGCTTTTAGCTGAGAAATCTCAGAAAGCCATGCGCTTTGTTGTTGTGGGACAACTTTATCTTTTTACTCTGTCTAACACCAGACAATTTTATTCATCAAGGGGAGAAGTCTTTGAAAAGGGAGAACCCTCAGACATCCTAATGGGACCGTTAATCAGGAAAAACATGCTGGCATCTCCATGCAAGCTATTTGTGACATTGATTTGACATTCAGACTTCGTACCTGGAGTTAAAATAACTCTTTCAGCTTTGTATGTCCCTTTGATTGTCTTTACTTGGATAATATCTCCTGGAATGATCTCTGTGACTTTTTCATTATCACGTAAAATACCACCAAATTTAACAAATTGATCCTAAATCAAAACAGATCAGAGACAAAATCAAAATACCTTAACCCATTCCTGTCTAGGCCAGTCAAAAACGGACCATTTATTGTTTTACTCTGTCTATTAAACATCAGATGATTTTACTCTTTAAAGAGAGAACCCTCGAACATCTTATAGGTAGCAATATTGGGTTAACAAGTGATTAACCCATTCTTGCCTGAGTCAGCCATAAACAGCCCTGGCCTTTATTGTTTTACTCTGTCTAACACCAGATGATATTGTACTTGTCAAAGAGAGAACCCTCAGACATCCTAGTCAGGGTCAACGGGATGTAATTCTCGCGTGGAGCAGCAATGGGTTAAAGCACGGTTAAAGTACATCCATCCCCAAATGAATTTCAATATTACAGAAGTAAAAATCTCACAGCTTGTCAACATGATGTGTTCGCAACAGGCTTGTAGCAAGGCTGGGAACAAGTTGTAACAATGCTGTTCATTCAAGAAGCTGCTACAACGTACAACCTTGTTAGCATCAATCTGTTAACAACTTGTTGATTGCAGAGCGGTAACAGGTTGTTGGAACAACTTGTCATCTAGCCTGCGTAGCAGGCGTTCTGTTCTGGGGGGAAGGGTTGAGAGGGGCAGCGGAAAGAGGCTTGAGCGCGCGCGAGAGGCGAGAAAAAATAAAGCGAGGCGAGAGAGAACGCCTGCTACGCAGGCTACTTGTCATCAGTCTGTTGGAGTCATCAGCCTTGCTACAAGTTGTCAACAACCTGTTACAGACATGTTAACAGACTGGGACAGCCAGTGCGAACACATGACGGTGACAGCCTGTTGAACAGCCTGTTGAACAGCCTTGTAATAGAAATACGACCAGAAGTTCATCGCGCATGTCGCCTCGCGCATCTTGATTCCTCGCCATTCTACGCAATCCTGGCAAGTTCCCCCGGCAGTTTGGACCTTCAAAAGAAGGTTAAAACTGCTGGGGGAACTTGCCAGGATTGCGTAGGATGGGGTAGGACATTGCGTAGGATGGCGTAAAATATCGCGCATGCGCATTAAAGAAATGCGGACAAGTTGTCAGTTGTCACGCGAGTTGGACTTCTGGTCGTATTTCTATCAGGGTTGCCAGTTTGGCTTTTTTTAAGCCAAATTTCTGAAATTTGGCTTCTTTTTACAAGGTTTGGCTTGGAAAAAGTTCATTTGGCTTATAACTATTTTTGGGCTTATTTTTGGCTTTTTTTCTAAAAAATGGAAAGTCATCGGTCTTTTCACCTTATTTCAGTTTTTCATCGGTTAAAATTTGCCGCTTTGTTGTTTAGAAAGACTAATTGTTAAATCTCGGTATAGAGCAGTAGAGATTACCCGATCCGAGAGTTGGATAACCATGGGATAACTATCAACCAATCAGAGACGAATTCCTAATTTAGAACGTCGTCACTCATGCCAATGTCTTCGCAGAGGTCCGACCGCATAATTTTTCAAGTTTCAACCAGTCATAATTCAAGAATTTTGATCCGTTTAAAACTTCAAGGTACGGGAAAAGGTATAATTAAAATAAAATAACTCACTAAAAAGTAAAAACCCTAAAATCCTACACAGTTATTAAGTTAAAGTCTAAACTCGCTTATTTTATGATCAGTAATCAATAATGAACTTAAGCAAACCGGCCGCAAGTGGCCGAGGAAACAAATGGAAAAGCCATTATGACATATTATTATATAAAATAGAGTGTTTTATTGATTTTTCCGCCACTAATAAAAGTGATAATCTCACATGTGCGATTATTTATGATAATCGCACATGTGACGATTATCGCTGAATCAGCATTATAGTTTAATGCAATTTTTGCAAGGCAATAGGACAATTTTTTTATATAATAAACAGAACAATACATGGATGCTTGGAAATATGAAATTTATTTCTCGTGTTGACCAGGATATGTCACTCGTTCGCTTCGCTCACTCGTGAGATATCCTGGTCAACACTCGAAATAAATTTCATATTTCCGCACATCCATGTATTATTCTCTATACTAGGTTACCTAAATGGTATGTGAATGCTGCCTTTCGTAATGTGGCAGAGTTGTGGGTTTTCTGACATGTGGGAGGAGAAGGCTTGGTGGTTGCGTGTTTCTGGCTTTCTGTATGCATTTTAAACACAAGAAAGATAAATTCAAGAAGTAAAAAAAAAAATTTTTATTGTGTATTTTTTAAAGCAATAGAATGCAACTGTAAAATGTTGAATATAAATGTAAAGCTAAAATTTCTTCTTAAAATAAACATACACGTCTTCGCACATCAGATTCAGATTAAGCAATTGTTTAATAAATGACTAACTGACTCATTGAGAACTATGTAGACTAAACTTCACGGCTTGTCTTTAGGATATCTTGGTAGCGTTTGGCCTAAAGGTCTTTGGGAGAGGCTATATATTAATTGAAAAGATGCATACGCACCCGCTCCTCAGTATTGGCCATTTGACAGTTCAAATGTCTGTTGTAATGAAACAAAATTGCAATTGACTAATGACATTTGTATTTAATCTTGCAGATGACTAAAGACATTTGTCTAATTTTACATGAAATTCACAATTAGCATACTGCATACATACCTGAAAACCTGTTCGCTCGACAGTCCAAACGATCGAAAAGAAAGCATGTACTTCGCGCGTTGTATTCTGGTTAGTTGTTTCGCACTGCATTTTGGGTCTATAGCAATTAGACCACAATGCAATGCGCCAATGAAAGATTTGAAAAAAGCCCCACTACTTTATTTAGGTTTGCTGCCTTGCTCGCTCGCTTCAGGCTCGCTCGCTGCGGCAGCAATTATTACTGCAATTATCACTCGGGCCCAGTCCCCCGCCTTAATTTCAGAGTTTGGCTTTTTTGGGCTTATTTTGAACATGCGTTTGGCAACCATTAAGGCTTATTTTGGCCTAGACTTGCTCCAAGTCTCTCTCTTGTGTCGTCCGAACGCGTGCACGGTCTACGGTATCCCCGGATGCGCATTCCGGGGATACCGCAGACCGTGCACGCGTTCGGACGTAGCTTTATGTGTTCAAGTTTAACATCCCCCATGTGGGACAAAGAATTACCTACAATTACCAATTATTGGTAATTCAAGGCCGTTTCACACTTACTGATTATTGGTAATTCTAGGTAGGAGGACATGTTGTCGGACGACACAAGAGAGAGACTTGGAGCAAGTCTAATTTTGGACCAGAGGACCTGGCAACCCTGATTTCTATTCTGTGCTTGTAACAACTTGCGCGTTTTTACGTGTGTAGTTTTCTGACATCTATTTTACCTGAATAGCATGAAGACACTTGCTCGCCAATAATACTCCTCCAGTTTTCTCATATAAACCAACAAAACTGCTTGGAAAATCTAACTTGTATTTATCTTTTAATTCTTGAGAAGTCAAGAATTCTCCAGTTATTCCAGATGACTTCAAGTTGTCAGCAACCTTCTTAAGATTAGTGTAAGGACTGTCATCAATCGTCAAACATCCACAGTTTCTAAATAATTTATAACAGACGTCCTTTCTAAATTATTACATGTATACATGTATATATATATATATATATATATATATATATATATATATAGTTCAATCTACAGACACGGTGTTTCGCTGTACAACAGCTCATCAGTGTAGCTTGGAACAATCTGAATGAATTTCACCAATTACTTATACACATGCGATCGTCGGTGACAACCGCATGTGGGAAAGCATCGGTGAAATACATTCAGATAGCGTGAAGTGCGCATGGGCCCATATATATATATATATATATATATATAACATTTACTTAAAATTTACTGTATACAAATTATTATCAAGCATTTTGTATCCCTTTGGATATCCTTCTGGCAAATGGCATTATCCTTAGTGAACAACAACTTTTAAATGATATATATTGACTTATTAGATTTCTGAGAATTCATTTTCATGAGGAAGAAGCTGTACTGCTCTGAAAAATGATACTGTAAAATTGGTGATTGTAAAGATTATGGTAATCGTTTGACTACCAGAGTGTCGAGAGCCGAGATGGGCCCTGGGCCAAAAATTGCAGTTGGGCCCCACCAAAATCGACATGTTTTACCCCTTTCACTCCCAACTTTCCAGGAGCTGACTGCTGGGAATTGATGAGTAAAATCATCTGCCATTAGACAGAGTAAAATAATAAAAGTACAGAAAATTCCATATTTGGGAGTGAAAGGTTTACTGTAATCACAGGCAGCCCAAGTGTACACCCAGCCTGTATTCCTTTGTTAACTTTCAAAATCATTTTGATTTGTCAAACTGCTAAAATATTATAGTAAATGTTGAAATAAAGTTTACTTACCTCTCCTGCAAGGTGTTCTTGTCATTTCTGTATAGTACAGCGAGTTTCATAAGGTCACCGCCACCCATCATGTGCTGAGTCAGCACAAATTGTTTACAACTCGTTTTGTGTGATTTTAACATAAAATACATGGATTTTCAAAGCAATTAAACTTACAAAGTATACAGGATCTTTGTTTGTACGTATATGTGTCATCTGGTTGATTCTCAGTAGAACCTGTGGTCACAGAGGCAGATTTCAAAATGTGCCCGTCTCTTGTACTAATTGGGCCAAGTAAAAAAAATAATAGTTTCTCGTCCCCACATGCATCCTTTTTTCCTGCCACTGCATTATTTCTTTTTTTTTAGCCAAAAATATGTCTAGCTTTCGAGGCCTTTTGCACCATCTTTCGGCCCTTTTGGTTCCTTTCGGCAACTTTTGGTTACCGTTCAGTACCTTTCACACCATAAATGTTGTTTTGGCACCATATTTTTATAATATATCGAAGTCGTCGAAGTGAAATCCATATCATTTACCCCTCATGGTTTTTGTGTGTGCATGTATTCTAAGGGCAAATGGTACATCGGTAAAAGTCCTTAAACCTTGGTATGCATGTACGGCAAAGGATGGAAATAAAAAAAAATAATAAATAAAATTAAAAAAGCACCCACGTTCTCCTTTTTTTTCAAAGTTAGGACGAGAAACTATTATTATTTTTTTTTACTTGGCCTTGTACAAGAAACAGGCACATTTCAAAATCTGGCTCTGTGGCCGCAGGTTCTACTGAGAATCGACCAGATGACAGTTGTACATATAAACAAAGATCCTGTATACTTTGTAAGTTTAATTGCTTTGAAAATCCATGTATTTTACATTAAAATCACACAAAACGAGTTGTAAACAATTTGTGCTGACTCAGCACATGATGGGTGGCAGTGACCTTTAATTTATGAAACTCACCGTACTATACAGAAATGACAAGAACACCTTGCAGGAGAGGTAAGTAAACTTTATTTCAACATTTACTACATGTATAATATTTTAGCATTTTGACAAATCAAAATTATTTCAGGAATACAGGGTGTACGCTTGGGCTGCTGTGCTGTAATACCATCATTACCATGGCCAAGTATTCTAAATGCCAATCTTTGCATCAGAAATAAAATAACATTTGAAAATTAGTAGTACCGGTATTAAATAAATATAACTCCTTGCAACTTGAATTTATCTTGTCTACTCTAAGCGAAAGACTTGTAAGTTTTACTTTTCTTTGGCTCATTTATAGTGCAATAATATCTTTCTTGAACTAAAATTTTATGAGCCCCCTATTCACCCCAGGGTAATTACCCCACTTATCTCAGTCCCCCCCCCCTTCTCAACGCTACTGAATAAAGGGAACAGTTTGGGGGTCAAAGGGTTGAAAAAAGTTTACAAATCTTTTCGAGAGTAGGCTACTCATTATCATACATGTAGATATAATACGTATAATTTATGTATGTATACAGTAGAATAAAATAAAAAGCAATTACTTACATAAACAATGTTGTCTTGGCTTCTCGCTCTATTTCAGCCCACAATGCAAAAGCTTCAGGCATCATATCAGCATAATAAGATTGTTCATACGAGTGCCGAGTTATTCTCGACTGCCCATGAGAACTACCTCGGTCGTGAGGAATTGGGAACTATAAAGCAGTTAGTGAAGGGTGGAAGAGAGAGAGAGTGTTAGGCATAGGTGGTGTTGGCTAGGGGAATGACCACCTGGCCCCACCTGACCTCCCAACCAACCATTCACCATCACCACCACCATTGTAGAACCACACCCACCATGACCAGAGTACCACCATCCACCCCACTATGACCACCACCACCAGGGTACCATCATCACTACCACCACAACCATCACTACCACTATCACCACCACCACCACCACCACCAGAGTACCACCATCACCACCAGCATCACTACCACCAGCATCACTACCACCGCCATCACTACCACCGCCACTTCCACCACCACGAAGGCCCTGCATTGTCCGGAGGACCATCCTGCTAGGGGTTCCTGGGGCATGTCCCCCAGGGAAATTTTGAAATTTTGAAGCTCTCAAATGCCATTTCCAGCCATTTCAGAGGTAAAAAAATGCCATACAACTGAGTCGGATATGATCTAATATAGGTAAAGTAATGGTAGATCCCAGACTCCAGTGCAGTAGAATTCAATATGGCGGGAAGAGCAAGTTTACTTCGAACATTTTCACACAAAACGGGTTTCAAAACACGCGTTGGAGAATTTAAAATCATTCATGGATTACTTATTTATCCAGCGACGGCGAAATACGATGGAGACACGGCGAATTTGCTACAAAATCCGCTCAACCACCGGCGAAATTCGCTGTTCGCCGGCCTAAATCTGAATGACTGCAAGCATCACCATGACTACCTCCTGCAACCACCACCAAGCTTGTGTGCTCACACTGTCACACACACCATATGCATCACACCTATTAAATTTGACTCCTACCTGCTCTAAACACAAGGTCTTCTTCCCAAATGAAGCTGCACATCTTGCTGTACAACTGCCTTCTATTCCAGCACCGACCACCAAGCAATCGAAAACATTTTCTATTAATCCTACGGAGTTTCTGGACGCCATATAATTGAGTAATGCTATGATACTCTGAATGGAAAACTGTACAAAAAACAGCCACAAAAAGCAACTAATTACCTAACTGTTTACATGAGCTAAGTACCAGCCCGGCAAGCCGGGCTGAAATTCTATTCGAATTTGCATAAACAAAAGTTTTTGGCGGGAAAACTGAAAACAAAATAAATAGACTTATTTTGATCCATACAGTTATAGTATTGTTTGTTTTACGGTTTTGCTTACAGAAGTAGACAGTTCTTTTATTAGTTATTGTGTTAAATCATCATCACATGGCATATCATGTGTTTTTTTTCGTTTTGATTTTTTAGCCCGGTTAACCGGGCTAGCCCAGTGAACTCGATGTAAGTTAAAATGTGATACCTGGAACGCTAACGTCCAGTCATTCGGGGGGCAAAAAGTGAGGCAAAAAGTTCCAGGCCCTTGCGCGGTTTGCAGGTACGATTCAGTCTCCCACAAAATGTTTTTTACACGGTCACCGGTCTTGAGCGAACTGCGAAGGCTCGAAAAGGTTTGAAAAATTATTTATTGAATCATTTTATCACGCTTTGCTAAACGTGCATTTTAAATTTTGATTGGTTGTGCTATGCTGCCGAACTAATTATGCAGTGATTGTCTATTTGTTGCTGCACGAAGTTTGTCAGTGAAGAAATAAAATCAAATTTTCGTTATATTATAAACCATATATATTAGAGTTTCGTCACTCCGAAGAGGATACAAAAAATCAACACAAACTTAGTATAGAATATGCCGTTTAGGTTAGTACCAGTTTCATCAGTTCGTTTTGTTTAAAAAGCATTCCGCATTCGTACCGAAAACAACAACTAGCCATGAGTAAACGTGAAAAATAAACAATCAAGTTGTCAGTTTATATTTCTTAAAATATCATTAGTTACAAAAGGCCGTTTAACAAAACTGAACAAGAAATTAAAGGAGCAGAAATAAGAAAATGACATTAGATGTATATTATGAAATATAAAGTATCAATACGTCTTCAAACTCGTACAAGAATAGCTTTCTCACTCTTGTTCTCACCTTTTCGGCTGGCTGTTTTCATCCTAGCCAGCAAAAGGCCGGACGTCTACCTGTTTTCTCAGCCTATTTTCATCCCTAGCTTAATTTACTGTATAGTTTTGGACTGCTATACAGTAAATAAAACAACAACAGCGCTGCACAACAATGGGAAACCATTAAATGCACGTTTAGTCTGATAAATAATTTTTTCAAACCTTTTTTCGAGCCTTTGCAGTTCGCTCAAGACGGGCGGCCGTGTAAAAAACATTTTGTGGGAGACTGAATCGTACCTGCAAACCGCGCAGGGGCCTGGAACTTTTTGCCTCACTTTTTGGTCCTTCGTTAGCGTTCCAGGTATCACATTTTAACTTACATCGAGTTCACTGGGCTAGCCCGGCTTGAACAGTTTATATGGGAAAATTTCATCCCGGTTAACCGGGCGCCCCGGTTTGCTCAAGTGAGATCCCGGCTAACCGGGCTGGCCCGGCTTTCCATGTAAACTGAATCCTTTTCGCAAAGGTAATAACTATATAACCAGGCGCCTCGGTAAAGGTGGGCTTGGATGTTTGGAATTTTGGAATGCACTGCCTCGGGATTCGGGAATGAGGCAGTGGCGTAACTTTGGGCCAGGGTGCCCCTAGCCTGGTTCCCTGGCCCAATTTCAAAAGAAATAAGGGCCAGGGAACCACTAATCTCATTCTCGCGTCATCAGGGCTAAATCCACTTATGACGATTGCAGTTTTACTCATAGCCACTAAAAACGCGCGAAATTTCAACCAATAGGAAAGCAGAAGTCTTTAGTGGTTACCTGGCCCATATTCTTTGATTGGGCCAGGGTACCAGGCTAGGGTGCCCCTGGCTCAAACCGAAAATGGCCCGCAGGTCCCGGGGGACCTATGGCGCGAAGCCCCCGAATTGAATTTCGCATGCCCCAGGGGCCGGTTGTACGAAGGCCAGATAGCGCTATCCACTGGATAGCGATTTTTTCAACCTTCGTAAAATTGGCCGTTGATTGTTATGACCTCAGATTAGGATTTGGTATTTATAAACTGAAGTTTTTAAGATCTATTGTGGGCTCCAGATCCGTAGTTTCACAGCTCTTCGGCCATTTTTACGAAGGTTGAAAAAATCGCTATCCAGTGGATAGCGCTATCCGGCCTTCGTACAACCGGCCCCAGAAGTGCATTTTCGGCGATTTCTGCGAGGAATTTTCCAAAACATTAATCGGTATAACAAGGGGAAATTCATCATTATATATATCAAACGTTTGTTGGATTATAAGAATATTTATCAACCCGTTAATACCGGCAGGTAAAGCCGTCTTATTTCAAGAATATAGTCACTGACGAAAATACCGTAATCACGTATTAAACTATACACACAAAACAAAACAAAACAAACTAACCTGCTCACGTTTCTCTCTGACGAAGGGCCTTCGCTCGAAACGTTAGATTCCTACGTTCTCTGTTTCGGCAGTAACCATACTATATTTCGATTGTTGTTTCTGCACTGCCTACGCAGCACGCTACTTTTATTTCACTAACCTGCTCTTTATACACTGCTGCATTAACAGCAAAAATAAAACAATTTTGGTCTTAAAATGTATATATTCTACACCCGAATTTTCCTTCACCCCAAATCCTTAGAACAAAAATGGTTAGTCTAATAACTTCTAACTGCATGCGCAAAAACGGTAATTTGACCGTGAGCAAAAGGCCTGCCTGGGACAAGCAGCAGAATAGAAATCCATTTAACAAATAGATTCCATTTTGCCGTTGTCTGTTCAGTTATAGATGCACAGATGACGTCACAACGTGGTAAGAACAAAAAAGTGGCCCACGAGACGCAGTCGAGTGGGTCACTGATGTTCTTACCACGTTGTGACGTCCTCTGTGCATCTATAACTGAACAGACAACAAAAAAATGGAATCTATTTGTTTTATACAATACAAATTTAAAAGGTCTTTGTCGAAACTCGTGCCGGATTTTGGGGCATGAAGAAGGAAAAAAGCAAGTCCGCTGACGTGATCTGACGTGACCATGTGTCTGTCCTCTAATAGATCATCATGGCCAACAACCAATAAAAACACGCATAGCAACCAGGGTATTGTATAATTTCGTATCTTTATTAACCTGTTGCAACGCTCTGTATTTTTTATGAAACTGTTTGAAACTTCGTACCAATATTTAAATGATGGAAAGCTATATCCATTTCACCTACGACTGACGATTTCCCAATAAATACGTGAAAATGACGGAATGTCGGAATCCCCATAAAGGAGATCCGACAGCCTCACATCCTGGCTCAGGGGCCCCCTGTGACAGGGGGGCCCCTAGCGCCTATAGGAGTTACACCACTGGAATGATACCCAAGCCGGCTCGCAGGCTACTGGACAACCTCGTACCCAGGGTCTTATCTCCGCTGCTCCGCCCACCGCTGCGAAAAGACCCTGGTTGCGGCTGGTCACGTGCCCCCTAAAAATTGGGGGGTTTTCAATTAACGATTTAAAAAATACTCAGGGAGGAGTGACAAAGGCACAATTACAACCGCTTCACCGTTTTGTTTATACAAATAATATATTACGTCTGGCGTCGTTGTCTGGCGCCAGGCTGTTGATCGCAAAATATCTGTTGAAATGAAAACAACAAAAAACAAACGTACTTGGTGTTGACAAAACATATCTCGCTTTCTTCTTTGGTGTACGTCGTCGAAGAACAAAAGATCATGTCGAATCCAAAGAAATCCCGAAGAAGATATACCAATCGACTCGAATCGACTATTAAATGCACCGTCGAATGCGTGTCGACTTCATCGCAGTGTTGGTGATGTGAACTGTGAAGTACCTTAAGCATTTGTACAACAAGGCAAATTTTGAACTGCATTATTTGGCCGAAATGCCTTACGGTAAAAGACTTCCTTGCGACGAGTGCTCTTCCTCGTTTAATCCCAGACTGGAAAGTTTGTATCGCGCAACGGAAATATCCGTTGCGCGATTTTTCACGACAATTTCCCGCGGCCGCGCAATTTTCGTAAAAAATGTGTGGCCGCGCAATTTTTCGAAAAATTGCCTGTGATCGCGGACTTTTAATGCAGATTCGGCGAAAACGGCATGAAAATTCGATTGTAGCCGCCATTTTATTCGCGACCGCCCTGGAAACGACTTATTTTCCCGCGCGAGCCCGCGCAATTTTCACGGGATGCCCGCGCAAAATGGCGGCCGAAATTTGATTCCCGTTGCGCATTTTACAAACTTTCCAGTCTGGGTTTAATCTAAAGGCCATGTGAAAGAAGATTAAAAAATTTCACAAAGTTCAAGACGTTGGTTTGCGAGAGCCAAACCGCTTTCTCTCGCATCAAAAAATGCATTGACATTTCAGCCAATGCCCCGATAACCGCGGCGAAAAGTGCCGAAAGAAGCGATTCAGGAAAGATTGCAACTATACAATATCAAGCCGACTAGTACTGTCCTTTCACGCGCATTTGTCATCAACAGAAAGTCAGGTAAATGCAGTTGTTGAATCGCATTTTTCATTCTTTCAGTAAACTTTATAGTTCGCCTAAATCTAATATCAGATTTAAGAATATGAGTATTAAAACTGGACTTGTTGTAGCATTGTCATTGAGTGTGCAACTTACTAAAGCTAACCACCCCTCCCATGATTTAAAATTTGTTTAGGCGGCACGTGACCAGCCGCAACCAGGGTCTTTTCGGAGATAAGACCCTGGGTACGAGGTTGGCTACTGGAATGAGGGAATCCGACGCAGCACGCAGAGATCCAGGGTTTCCCAGAGCCTTGGGTACGAACTGTAGAACGACGTCGACACGATATGGCCGGAGAAGGAGCCCAGGTAAATCCATATATATTTTAATGCATTACAAATTCAAACGTATGCTTTATGCCGTCACTTGGACAGTATATTTAGTTTGAGCATATTAATTTGACAAACGTGAGTGTTTAGCTATTTACGAAGTGGCTGCTATTTTCCCAGAAATGTGGAAAAAAGCTTAGATCAGTTCATACTGTAGTGGCTATGCGCCTATGCCTATGATCAGTTGTCAGGCTATATTTACGGCACTTCTGTAGGGTATTAAAAATCATAGTTATTTAGGGTTATAGGGGTTTTAATAGGGTTATTTGGGGATGGGATAAGCTTAGAACCCTAGTGACAGTTTCATATTATGTTGTCATTTGGCAGTAGAACGGTTCGTGGTCGTTTGACGTCAAAACGTTTTCCTTATTATTTATTTACTAAGATTTCTGGCCACAATGTAGCTTCAATGAGGATTGACTACAATCTGGGTAGAAAACTTGACACAGAACAACTTGCAGCTAAAGATCCCATTGACTTGTTTGAGATATGGTTTGAACTAGCCAAGAATACAGAAGGGATTGGAGAAGCTAATGCAATGACACTTGCTACTGCCACACGGTAAATGCAAACTTCAAGATGATTGTTGTTAATAAGCCAAGTGGAGTCATTTACATGATGATTTACTCTTACATTCTGAATAACCATACAGGGGAAAATAATAGGGGAGCACGGGTGGTGTGTGCTGCTAGCACGCTGCCTCTCATCAAAGAGTTAAGCCTGGTTAGATGTGGTTAGTACTTGGGAATGACCCCATTGTTGAACTTGCAACTCATGTGAGTCGAGTTGTAGTTGATATCTCCTGTGCTTCGAGGGTGGGTTCTCTGGTTTTCCACCCTCCTTTTCCTTCCTCTGTAAAATCAACACCTACTGTACATCTTACAGGTAGCTGGGATCCGGGGTCTGAACTGTGTCATATGGCACCTGCTTAGAGCACCTGCTTGGAGCACCTTTAATATGCCTCAACACAGCCACGTTGATCTGTGTTCTTTGCAATTCAGCCACTGGCTGCAAGTAAGGATGACTAGCCGCCAATCAGTTATCCTTTGGCTTTAATAGTATTGGTGGTGACCATGTATTGCCACCATGTTGGATGAATTTGACAAAAGTTTTTGATCATCTGCAATTTAATCATCCAACATGGTGGAAATATCTTTGTCTTTTAAAACTTAGGGGATTGGTTGCACACCACCTATAGATCGAATGGAAAAATCTGTGGCAATCAATAATAGTATAGAGCAGAATAATAGACTACAGTGGAGCCTTACTATACCATGCTTAAGTCAACTCTAAATACAGTACTCATGTTTATTGTCATAAAACAATCACGATTCGTATAAATCACAACTAACAAAACTCTATATGAGCAACCTCGTACCCAGGCTTTTTGCTCCCGCCCTCGCGATTGTTGAGTGAAATTGGCCCTGCATGTTATTGGGCTGGTCACATGCCTCCCAGAATCTGGGAGGTTTTAAAATACTGTTATTAGGGAGGGATGGTAAGTACATATTGTCTTGTGGTATAGTTTCGGCGTGACACGAGATCACATATCATTTCGTATCATTTAACCTGGCTTGATGTCGAAACAGTTTATTAATACACCAAAAAAGTTCTACAGTGAGGGAATTCCATGTTCGTGCTGCCGCTTGTGTCTCAAGATTTGCGATGTATTAACTCACTGCAAAATATCGCTTAGGTAGCCAGTTACTGACTCTTCTCGATTAATAACCTTAAGAACGGCAGCTGTTACTTCATTACACTCATAATATTTTATTGATTTTATTGATTTTTCTGCCACTAATAAAAGTGATAATCTCACATGTGCGATTATTTATGATAATCACACATGTGACGATTACCGCTGAATCAGGATTATAGTTTAATGCAATTTTTGCAAGGCAATAGTACAATTTTTTTATATAATAAACAGAACAATACATGGATGCTTGGAAATATGAAATTTATTTCTCGTGTTGAACAGGATATGTCACTCGTTCGCTGGTCAACACTCGAAATAAATTTCATATTTCCACACATCCATGTATTATTCTCTATTTATTTTCCTGAGCTGATCATCAATGAGTGAGTTCAGCGACGAAACGACAAGCACAACAGCAGAAGGAATGATTGACGAGCTTCGACATGATTGCCTTTGCAGGTATAAATATCTCTCAGTGAGCAGGGAAGGAAGCAGTTGGTAAATCAGCGATTTCCCATATCCTGTAGGCAATACAGCGACCGTATCTTTTCAGGGGTGTAGGAAGCTTGATGAACTTAGGGGGACCGACTCCCACGAAGCACCACCATGGTTGGCACCGAGTGGTAAAATTTTGAGTCTCTAGATCATCGGAAATGGCATTTTCAGAGTCTTCACTACCTCTTTCGTTAGGCCCTTTCATTAATTCTTTCATTATGATTTGTGAGTCTATGCTATCCGTGAGTCAGGATGGATTATTATTATTAATTGGCTGATCATTGAAATTAAACATCCGATGGACGAAAAATGTTGTTATTAAAATATCGATCACAGATATTTGATTAATATACTGTATATACGATTTCAAATACTTCTAGTTTCGAATTCAAATATTTCGCTGCAATTTTTTTTAAATTCAATTATTTTTTGGGGGGGCCAAAAGCTATTCCGCCCCCCCCTTATAAAATATTGGGGGTGGGCGGCCCCCCTGCTTCCTACGCCCCTGTATCTCTTCGATTAAAAAGAGCCTCTAAGCAGGTGAATTGCTTTGGCTTTAAATTAACATTTGCTTTAAATTTTTCGCTCGACGAGTTCGCGAGGGCGGGAGCGAAAAGCCTTGGTACATCGTTCCATCTTATATATAAGTATGATGTCCTATATCAACATTAATGATGTCTATAACAGTTTATCTTTAATTAATTAATTGTAGACCTTCTCTGTTTAGTTTCTGTAATGACTTATTCAGTGCAACCCAAAAAACATCGGTTATTCCCGTTTGCAAATATCTCGATCATATAGTAGTAGTTCTCACACACCCAGAAAATTATGGTGGGTGATGTGTCAAAATTAAATAACATATTTGGCAACAATCGTGTAACATTTGGCTATTGGTTCTAACTATTTCATGGCAACAACAAGACGTTTGCAGGGGCGGCGCTACGGGTAGCTACCCCAGAATTTGGTGGGCCTACCCTTACCAAAAAGTATGTACTTTCCCGAAAATATATGTGTTTTCATTAATTCAGAATAAGAAAAGAGTGTGCCGCGAAATTATATTGAGTTAGACGAAATTATTGAGAGATACGTGTAAAACACGGGTGATTCGTGTAATACACGAGAGATACGTGTAAAACACGAGGCATGTTACACTCTAGCACCCAAATCGGCTCTCAACATGAATGATTTATGAGTCGAAACAGTTTACCGAAAGAGCTCATTCACACATTGCTTGGTTTGGGGCTTTGGAGTTCGGGCCAACTTCGACGACCTTTGAATCCGTGCCTTCCTTCTCAGCCGTGTGCCTACCTAAAAAAGTGAGAAAATCGAATCCTGCATGGCGCCGCCCCTGGACGTTTGTTGGCAATAACAAAACATTCTATGACAAAAATATCGTTTGGCAACATAAAACATTAATTGGGCTATACCAGAACACACAACAATTCGGCAACAACATATCGTTATTTCGCAACGACATAATCGTTATTTCGCAACGACATATCGTTATTCAGGTCGACCTCACATCCAAAATTAAGGGTTATCCTTAATTGTCAACTCGCCTAGAATTAAGGATAATCCTTAATTTTAAATGAAAAGTCATCCCCCATACCCCAACCCCTAACCACAACCCCCCGGGAGCCCTAAACCTAAAACGTTTCCGAATGTACCTCTACGGAAGACATTTTGAGATCTTGACAGATCATAAACCCTTGGAAAGGATCTTAGGACCCAAGACAACAATTCCAGTGCTAGCTACACAACGGCTTCAAAGATGGGCGCTGCTTTTAACATCTTTCGACTACGACATCAGATTCATTCCATCTAATGCAAATGCCTTGGCTGATGCGCTATCCCGTTTACCTTTGCTTAAGACAACCCAGAGCGGAGATGGTATCTCCACCATAGAGGATAAACTGCTTGATAACTTGCCTGTCGCCAGTAAAGAGATAAAGCATGCAACCCAAACCGACCCAGTCTTGTCTAAGGTATTGTGATTTGTCAAGAATGGCTGGCCTTCAGATGTGGAAGATTTGCGGCTAAAGCCTTATTTCGCCCGAAGACAGGAACTGTCAGTACAACAGGATTGTCTCATGTTGGGCCCCAGATTTGTCATACCAAACAAGTATCAGTAAAGCGTCGTGAGTGAGTTACACATATCTCATCCGGGAATTGTAAGAATGAAAGAAGTGGCAGGCAGTTTTGTCTGGTGGCCAGGGATGGATCAGGAAATTGAACAACTGGTCAGGCAGTGTTCAATCTGTCAGAAGGTGCGGAATGTCCCTGCTGTCGCACCGTTAATGCCATGGATCTGGCCAAGCAAGCCTTGGACAAGAGTTCATGCAGATTTTGCTGAAAAGCACGGCCGGAATTATTTGATCGTTGTCGATACTTATTCCAAGTGGCCCGAGATATTCTTGATGAACAATACTTCTGCTCAGGCGACAATTACAGTGTTGCGAAGCTTGTTCAGCAGATACGGTCTTCCATTGCAGTTGGTTACCGATAATGGCCCTCAGTTTCGGAGCGAAGAATTTCACCATTTCCTCAACGCAAACGGAGTTAAGTATGTCAGAGTTGCTCCTTATCACGCCGCAAGTAATGGGGCAGCGGAACGAGTAGTACAGTCTTTCAAAAGGAGTCTTCAAGCCAGCAAGGAAAATGCAGATATACAGCAGAGTGTCTCTCGATTCCTGTTAGCATATCGTTCCACAAAGCATGCAACAACCGGTTGTACCCCAGCCAAATTGTTTCTTGGACACGAGTTACGAACTCGTCTTTCATTGGTCTGTCCCAAGGTGGAGGACAATGTTGTGAACAAGCAGAGCGACCAGAAGATGTATCATGACTGCCAAATACCGTTGCGTGAGTTTTATGCAGGAGAACAAGTCCAGGTGAAAGATGTTAGAAAGGATAATCCGTGGTGGTCGGCAACAGTCGCGGAGCGGAGGGCACCCAAGAGCTACATTGTAATATTAGAAGATGGTAGAGTATGGAAACGCCATGTGGATCATTTGAGACGGGCAGAAGGTACCGTGCAAACCAACCCAGAACAGTCTTCCATGCCGCGTGAAGTTCAGTCACTGTCAGACAAGGATGGAGCAGGAGTGAGTGAAGAGTCAGAAACTCAGAACGATGAGCCCAATGGAGGAAGCGAAGAGACCGGAACTCAGAGTGACTGAGTGTCGGGTTTTCCAGCAACGGCAGAGCTCCAAGAGCCAAGTCAAGGAACTTTACGGCGATCTACAAGAGTAAGAAAGCCTCCAACAAGATTTGAAGAAGAAGCAAAAGACTGAGAGGTTAAGAACATTGTGTTTTCCAATATCTTATAACAATGTACTTAAACGATGCAGTTAGGATTGTCAACTGTGTTTCATATTCTAACGGACAGTGCAATATTAGGTTGTTAATGGTTTTTCGTATTCGATCATGTTAAGTTAGTTTAGGCCTAGAGGAAGGAAGTGTGGTGTATGTGTACTTGGGCAGCCTATGTGGAGCATGCGCGGTGAGCGGGGTTTTAGTTGATTATTGTTCGATGAGTGTGTCTTGCGATATTGGTGAACGGTTGTTTGTAATAAATTGGCTTGAACACAACACTTAGCAAATAAATATTTTACGTGGTGTTTCCACAAAACCTATCTATATTACATTATCGTCATGAAAACTTTCAAAGAATTTATTATATTTGTTCTTTTTTTCCTTTTGGTAATCCGTTGAATCTTCTACAAGATTTAATGTGAATCAGGCTTAAGTCACTATGTCTTTTTAAAGGAAAATTATCTCATGTTTAGTTTTTGCCTATTTTTTCCAATAGACGTGGTATTCCTTCTGCTCGTATGCTTCTTCTCAAAGGATTTGACAAAAGAGGATTTCAGTTTTTTACAAATTATGAAAGTCGAAAGGGACAGGAATTAGTAAGTTATAACATGATCTATGACTATATTGCACTGTACTTTAACCCTTTCCCAAATGTGTGGGGTTTTTCTGTGACAAGTAAAATCGTCTGGCATTATAAGCCAGAGTAAAATACGTCTGAGAGTCTGGTGCTACCCAGCATGTTTTTACGATTTACTGTTTAAAATTACTTAAAAAACCGTAATTGTCTGTCTGCTTGAAACTTATTTTAGGAAGAAAATCCAAATGCTGCTTTAGTATTTTTCTGGCAACCATTGCAAAGACAGGTATGTGGTATCATTGGTCACGTGAAAGTAATATAAACAGGACATGAAACGTGTGAATATTAGTTTCTTAATGCACAACAATTGTTAATTGTAGGTTCGTATAGAAGGACCAGTTACAAAATTAACCGACGAAGAATCCACCGAATACTTTCATTCTCGACCGTTTGGTAGCCAAATTGGTGCGTGTGTTAGTCATCAAAGTTTAGCTATTCCAAACAGACAGGTTAGTCGATGATGTTTGTTTAATGCATTTTCTTTTTTGTAAATTTTATTGTATGGGTAAACTACAACATTACGTATTTACAAAGACAACTAAAACAGTAGTTAACCAAACGGGCGAGGTGCGAACGGGACGCGGGTACCTGGCATGCGAGGCGTCTCCCCGTAGAAAATGGAATAAGAAGGAATGAAAAAACAAAAACAGTGTTATCACAAGTTTTTTTGAAAAGTAAATCATATAATAAAAGAAAAATAATTGCAAAGCACCTGAGTGATGTTCATCACAATAACACATTACGTTGCAAAATGTTTTCTATGGATCGTTTTCACTCACGTGATCGGTGGACCCATTGGGGTGGTAAAACAATACGAAATATTTGAATAAGAATAGCGCTGTACACTAATGTACACCAATATGGCCGCCATTTCATTGTTTCGGTACACCAATATGGCCGCATATGTGACGTCAGGTGAAAACGATCTACTAGGGATATTAAGACCCCGTTTACGCGGTATCGGACGAATTCGGAACCGGTCTCAAATTAGTACGGTTCCGCCTGTTTATACGGCGAAATACAGTAGGACGAATTCGAGACCGGTTCCAATCGCGCGAATTCGTCCGGTACCGTGTAAACGGGGTATATGCCTTCAATTCAAGCGGACTCGATCAGCGCCAAACTTTTTATATAAGTCTAGATTAGTATATAATGTTTTTAATTGTTTATCTTTTAATATTTAATTAATTAATTTTTCAGCTCTGAATCTAATTATTGTAATTACTATAAATATTCCGTGCATGCACTTTGGTTTTTTATTTTGACTTGAAAACGACGTTGTAGATTCGTCAAAACGTTGTCGCTTTTTTTAATAAAATGTTTTTATCGTTTAATTTTGTCTCTCTTCGTTACTCATTAAAAATAATAAAATCGTTACTTATTAAAAATAATAATAAAAATAATTATAATAATAATTATAATAAAATCGATCCTTGTGACAGAGACAGTCCCTTCCAAGTGACTAAGTAAAGTTTACGTCGAAAACTCCAGAATGAAAAAAGAAAAAAGAAATTTTTTGAAAATAGTGATACTTGAAAAATTACTAGGTTGAACTACTTTACAAATACTTTATACCAATAATTTTACAAGTAAAGCATTAGAAAGAGAGAGAGAGAACTCTGTAGCACGGCACCGTGTTTAAATTTAAACTAGTGATTTTTGCTGCCATTTCCTTCAACTTTTATCAATCACATATAATACAGTAAAAACCCGCTAACAAGAACCTTCCACTGTAAGAACCTCAGGCTGAAATTAAGAATTTATATATATAAGAATATAAGAACCTATCCCAGGCTGATTTGGTAAAATGTAGGTTCTTGTTAGCGGGTTTTTACTGTAGCGTGCCGTCGAGCTGGTATTTATAGCACGAAATGCCCACAAACAAGACTTTCAAATGACAGGCTGCGCCACAGACATCCAAACTGACAAAGACTGACAAACCAGGTTTGGATGTCTGCGGCGAAGGCTATCAAATTATTGCAAATGAGCCATTATCTATTGTTCGGACTGCATGAATTATGGGTAAAAGCGGACAAACCTAAATAGTGACGTCATCACGACGGCGCGCTATTGCAATTTCGAATTGCTTTGTGCATGTATGATGTGAATACTAGCGAATATAATGCGATTTGAGTGACTGTTGCATACAGTCATTACTGCTGTGATTTAGGCGACTATAAAACTAAACTTTACATTTATACTAGATAATCGTGTTAGCTATATCTAAACTATTCTCTCTAGAGGTCCAGTAAGGATTTAGTGTAAGGCGTGGGTCTTACGGTCACTAATTTTTTACAAATTTGAAACATATATTTTATTTTTATTTTCTGAATTTGTCACAATTTCCATTTCTCTAAAACTTAAAAAAAGGAATGACCCTAAGACCCAGTCAACTTTTCTAAGAGTATTGGGGTCATTACAGCAATTGATCTATGTCGTTGCTTTTTTATGGTTTCCATGATAGGTACTTATTGATAAAGAGAAAGAATTAACTGAAAATTTTGCTGGATATGAAAGGATTCCAAAACCTAGTTATTGGTAAGGTACAGTAGAAATAGAAGTGTATCGTGTAATGGGGCGCAATTTTTGGTCTCGTATAGACTGGGTTCGATTTGCTTATCTTACATGCCGAAAGTACTTCAGAATTTGACAAAGTTTTGATGTGTGTAATTCTGCGGCTGTTAATAAATAACAATATTTAACTGAAAATTAACTGACACAAGCGATATATAAGCCAACAAGTATTTTTAACATGTGTATGTACAATCTCGTTCCCAGAGCCTTCGTCGGCACGCAAACGAAGGCTCTGGGACAATCTACATCGGGAAGTGTTTTGATTAGTTATACTGTAGCTAAGGACTGGCTTAAATAAAGTCTTAATACTGTTTATTGTCATAAAACTAGCCAAGCCAAGCCAAGTAAAATTGGTTGACAGCTCCACAAGATTGCAAGTTATTAAAGCATAAGTATCAAAATTAATGTCTATAACCTATAACAGTTTATCTTCAATTTGTAGAGTTTAGTAATAACTTATCCAGTGCAACCCAGAAAACATCGGTTCCTCATGCCATTTGCAATTGATATAGTAGTTCTCACGCCCAGAAAATAGCTCGGTCTACTTTTGGCAGCGCATGCTCTATTCAACCGGCAACAGGTTTTTCTGTTTCCGACGCGATGGATTATCCCAGAGCCTTCGTTTGCGCATAGTTAATAGAACAAATATATGGTTTGGAAACTCGTCCAAAGTGATTGTTCTATGTTTTTGTTCAAGTTTATGGAAATTTGTGCAATTTCATGGTATTGTATTTTCTGTATAATGAAACAGTCATCGAATAGCAACGCTCGGGTTTAATTAGTGAGTTGCTTCATCGTCACGTGTTGTGGTGTTTCATCGTCACGTGTCCATAGAATTTACTTCCATATAAGGCACTCCATTGTCAGCTCAACATGACCATGCTTCATGTTGATCAAAAGACAATAGAGCTTCCAAACCATGTATATGTTCTATTAACTATGGTTTGCGTGCCGACGAAGGCTCTGGGTACGTGACTGGTGAATGTACGGTTCAACTCGTTCCCAGGTGTAAATACATTGCAGTAAACAACCTTGTTTTGCATGCCATTTGAGTTATAGTGGCTTGGTTAGATCGTCTGGCGAGCATTTGAAAGGTTACGGGTTTGAGCCATGTATAAAGCTCAGAATTTTCTGTGATCACAACAGCTTGTTCAACAACTATGAAAAGTACAATCATTTGAATCCATATTATGCTTGTTTATCATGGCAGCAAATTGTCTAAGAATTTTCAGGCTTTGTATTCTTCTGTCATTTTTTGTCCAAGTCTGTTGACTACATTAGTAAACTGTTTATTCTTTGACATATACAGGGGCGGATATCGAGTGATTCCGAAGACTGTGGAATTCTGGCAAGGTCAGAGCAATAGATTACATGACAGAATACTATTTCGAAGAGCAAATGAACTTTCAACAAACGAAAGTAATCCAGCTGATACTTGCTGGATAAATGGTGAAGATGGTTGGGTTTTTACCAGATTATCACCGTAGCATTTAGCCAGTATATATTTGAATTTCCACTTATAATAAAATCTACTAGGTTAAAACATTTTTTATTTCTTATTTCGTACTTGATACCATAGTCAATAGAGATATGGTCTGGAAACTCGGCAAACTTCAAAGCACCTATAATGAGCTGTGATTTTCCGTACCTTACACTGTGCACATCCTTTGTTTTAGGTTTATTAATATTTAAATAGCACGGTTGAGTGATTGAAGTGAAACGTTGCTATTGGATAATTCGTTCATTATGCTAAAATACAATGGGTTCAGTGACCGTGCACCGTCACAAAAATGCATAAAGGCGAACAAAAAGATAGAACGAAGACTTTAGCTGAGTTTTCAGACCATATTTTGAATGACTATGTTGATACAAACTGAAAATTGATATCAATTGACTCTTTTACACCGTTTCATCCATTAACTCAAACGAATTTAATTTGTTCAACTACCGCGTAAAAGCTCTATTAAGAGGGGGGGGGGGGACTTATTAAAAAAAGAAACTCAGTGAAAGCTAAAAACCAAAAGACATGCATGTACTTTGAAAGCTTTAATAAACACAATGAGTAATTCTTTAAAAGTTTTCATGGTGATAATAACATTCATTATTAGCTTAGCAAATAAATATTAAATGTGGTGTTTCCACAAACTTATCTTGAAAACACAATGAGCTTAATAGTACTGCCAAAATCCACAATATATTTGTGAAAACTGTTTTTAACTAGAATGAGTTGATAAACTGAAAGGCGAATGTTTTTAAAGTGTCCATGAAACGAAAATTAAGTTTGTCTTATTTGAAAGAACACTTAAAATGATAGAGTAACAACTTTTGCAGTTTTTCGTTTCCTTGCTTCGTTCTTGAGATATTTCAGTTTGTTCAAACAAACTGAAATATCAATGAACTGAAATATCAATGTAAATGTCTCATTTTTCGACGTCACACGTGCATAGTGAGTTATCGAAAAACGTTATATAGAGCGTTTTCATCTGACGTCACGGCGGCCATATTGGTGTACGGTATGGGAAGTAGCTCTTTCTTATTCAAATATTTCACATTGCACAAATGTTTAATTAATTGCATATCAAACAAACTGAAATATCTCAAGAACGAAGCAAGGAAACGAAAAACTTCAAAAGATGTTACTCTATCATTTTAAGTGTTCTTTCAAATAAGACAGACTTAATTTTCGTTTCATAGGCGCTTTAATTGTTTAAAAATGTTTCAAAGTCTCTAACGCGTCATGAACCGTCTTGGTTTTTGGAGAAGTGGGGCTTAAAATGAGGGGTTCTGGAGGGGGCTTATTGAGAGAGGGGCTTACTAGAGCTTTTACGGTAAATGCGACGGTTATTCACGCTGTTCTCCATATATTGCTGACTTGTCAAGACATTTAATGCATTTGTTTTATTATATTATGTATGTCAATGAATTGGTTATGTTAAGTTATTTAATATACGTAATAAGTAAGTTAAGATACACATAATACCAAATTGTAACACTTACATCTGCATGTTTCTTAGTCCAATCACAATTGAAAGGTCGTAAAATTTACGAAAATATTCAGTAATTTCTCGGTGAGCCATGTGCCAATGATCAGAGTGACTGGTACTTAGCACCACAAATAAAATACATTTACCAATTTAAAAAGGTTTGGAATATAATTTATTTAAAGCGTTGTATCACCAAATAATAACAATGGTTCCAAAATGTTTTCTTCGCGAATTTCTCCAGCCTCTAGTATGAACTCGTTTTCATGTTAAAACGAGTTTTAAAGGGGCTTGCATATATAAAGCTACTTTATTGAGGGTAACATATGACAGTATTTAGATACTGATAACCCAATGGCTCTCACCCCTTGATGGAACTAGTTAGTAGATTTAACTGAGGAAACTATGGTGTTGATTTTACGGATGGAGGAAAACCGGAGAACCCGGTGAAAAACCCTCGAGGCACAGGAGAGAACCGTCCAACAACTCTACTTAAATGAAGCTAATGTGGTCACCCGAGTACTTACCCCTTCCGAGTAGTTTCGACTAGGCTTAACTTCAGCGGTGAAAGGCTGCGCGCTAACAACTGTGCCACCCATCCCTCCCTGCTGAAAAAAAATCAAAAAATCGGCAGCCGTTTAATTTCGAAGGCTATTCATCTAAAACCACATCTACACGACGATTCATCTGTACGATTGTCATCCTGTTTTACGCGCAATGTAAATTATTAGTATATACTCTTCAAAAACTCATTAATAATTCATAAGGAAAACACGAAGGAAATCAGTACCATGTCCGTCATAGAGAAACCTCCTGATTTACATAAACTATAGCTTTGATTTTCTCGGCTTAGACAACGTTATTTTTCAAACTACACCAATGAACGGGTCGAATGAATGGGTCGTTTTTTAAGGTATTTAAAACGTTAACAGTACGTGTTTTATCAGATCTAAAACACTCGGCTGTCGCCTCGTGATTTAAATCTGATAAAACACTGCTGCTCATGTTTTAAATATTACATAAAAGTCTTTAACCGACTTTAACACTTTTCTGACTCTGACTGAATTAGTTTTCTGGGACTGATACAGAACCCTTAATCACCAAATAGTATGGTATATTATTTCATGGTATTAATAATTACTATTTTTGTTTCGTGTGTGGAATGTCTCTACGGGGACGTCTCAAATGCAATCTTATTACATAATATATAAAAAATATATAAATATACAGAATATATATTTGAAAAATAGGCATGTCCAGACATGCATGTATCTACTGCGTTCAATCATGCCTATAGCTACTATGGTAAAAACAATGTTGTAATTACTGTATGTACTTGTAGTGACCTTGTATTCAGAGCTGAACAAGATTTTTGTCGATGCTAGCCATGCTGTGTTTTTACCTTAAGAAAGGAACTCAGTAAAGCCAGCAAAGCACAGGAGGCTGAGCACTAACAACTCTACTCATATCCGGCACAGAAGCATGAGTCCCAAGTCCATGCAGATATGTGCATGGTCACCCATTCAAATATTAACTCAATCAAATTGGGCTTCACTTAGATCCTCGTGATAATAGCTTGACTATTAAAGCTATGGTGCTATTTAAAACCTATGGTAATAAAGTATGGTTATTGTTTAGTAGGCCAATCAAATTTTAATACAGTACACCAAAAACTCACAAAATTTGACTAAAGTATTTAAATAACTTTGTTGCAACAATTTGTCAAATAATAATGCAATCCAGTTGGTAAGTAAAGGAAAATCGTTTGAGATAACAAGCATCTGAAGTATGACTGCTGTAAAGTTTAGAAATAATGAAGTTGTGAACGAAGATCTCCAGCAATTGTCATCAAAATTATGAAAGCAACTATTGTAAAATGTTATTTAATAGCATAATAATTTCGCTCGTGGACTACCACAGGTTTTGCACATTGTTGCTTGATCATGAAGCTAGTTTTGTTTTCTTAGAAGAAAATTTCATTTCTGTTCAGCTATGCACAGCCTTGTCAGTTTACAAAGCTCGATCAGACTGGTGAGTGCTGAATACATGTAAACATGTTGGCCATATATTATGCCTCGTCTGAATATGAAATTGTCCAAAGATACGGTGGCCCGTTGGGGACACGCTTGTTCCGTAGAAAATATACAGCACTTCCGTAGAAAATGTATAGCCGTTCCGTAGAACATGTATAGCTCTTCCGTAGAAATGTATATATACAGCTGTTCCGTAGAAAATATACAGCTGTTCCGTACAAAATGTATAGTCGTTCCGTAGAACATGTATAGCTCTTCCGTAGAAAATGTATAGCTCTTCCGTAGAAAATGTATAGCTCTTCCGTAGAAAATGTATAGCTCTTCCGTAGAAAATGTATAGCTCTTCTGTAGAAAATGTATAGCTCTTCCGTAGAAAATGTATAGCTCTTCCGTAGAAAGTTAAAACTAATGCGCGCGCACGTTAAGCATATTCGTATTACACGAAGTGTTGGTACGGTCTATTATGAATTCAATATGGCAGCTTGTCAGCAATGTTCTGCGGAGTTTCCTTCCCAAGTTTACATTCAGTTTTGTCCTTCTTGTGGCTTTGAAAGAAACGGTAATAAGTTCCATTAAATTATTGGGTATTGTTTAGTGATTTAAAGTACAGAGTACTCATGCAGAGGTTAAATAACATATGTTTACAATATCTCACAGTATAAACGTCAGTATTTCAGAATTTTAATGAAGAGCATATAACGTTTCTGACGTGCTCTTCATTAAAATTCTGGTTTTCTTTTCGACGTGATAATTGATAATCATTCAAACGTCTCTTTAAAGTGCGAATGTTCACCACTATACCATGTTCATTTTTTAGTAGCTGAGTTATAAGTTCGTATTAATAACCAAGATGGAAATAATGCTCTATGACTCTACGTTCGATAACCACTGCAATATAATTTATAAAATAAAATGAAAAGATATTGTATGAATACTGACGTTTATACTGCGAGATATTGTAAACATATGCTATTTAACCTCTGCAAGTACTCTGTACTTTAAATCACTAAACAATACCCAATAATTTAATGGAACCTTACCGTTTCTTTCAAAGCCACAAGAAGGACAAAACTGAATGTAAACTTGGGAAGGAAACTCCGCAGAACATTGCTGACAAGCTGCCAAATTGAATTCATAATAGACCGTACCAACACTTCATGTAATACGAATATGCTTAACGTGCGCGCGCATTAGTTTTAACTTTCTACGGAAGAGCTATACATTTTCTACGGAAGAGCGATACATTTTCTACGGAAGAGCTATACATTTTCTACGGAAGAGCCATACATTTTCTACGGAAAAGCTATACATGTTCTACGGAACGGCTATACATTTTGTACGGAACAGCTGTATATTTTCTACGGAACAGCTGTATATATACATTTCTACGAAAGAGCTCTACATTTTCTACGGAACGGCTATACATTTTCTACGGAAGTGCTGTATATTTTCTACGGAACAAGCGTGTCCCCAACGGGCCACCGTACAAAGACTATTAAGAGGCTTTCAAAATCTTATCATCACTCCAACAACGTCTATAGTACATCACATTTAAAAATTTACTACGATTCAGACTTAAAATACTTACCAAGCTTGTAAAAACGTCTATTCTTGAAATAAATATCCTCGCTCGGCTTGAACTGATTTCGCTCCATGCTGCCATAGCATTGACGTACATGAAGTACTTGGTTTACAATTTTGGCTTCGGCGGTTTGTCGTCAGTCAGTCGTTTAATTCTATGTTTTGATTGGCTCCGAAGGCATTCTTTTGTTAACTTACATTACATTACACCACTCGCACGACAGCAAGGTATCTACTAGCGCATGCGCAGTAGATACAAAAATGATATGCCACATTATAAAGGCCTCCCGAGGCATATTATAGATAACTATAATATGCCTCGGGAGGCCTTTATAATGTGGCATATCATTTTTCAAATATATATTCTGTATATTTATATATATATATTTTTTTTTCTCAATAACACCACCTTTTTTGATAATAAAATTAATTGTGCTATATAGGGGTAAGCTCGTGCTCTCTCCGCCAGTCTAGCACTTGTTGTAATAGTGGTCCAGTATAGGCTTCATTACTAGTTAAGGTTGCGCAGATGGTAGAAATAACACACAGGCGAGGTAGCTATAAAGATTTTTAATCGAAACAACGACAAATACGCTACAGAACAAATAACTATTAAAAACAAGTTCAACTCGGAGTTCTGCTATACTCAGCCAGTGCAACGTCACCTGAACTGTAACAACTCAGTGGCTGTGTGCAGTTCGCCAGTTCTGCTCTCTATAGTGTCTCTCCTTAACTAAGTTTAAGTCAAGCTTATATAAAATAACAATTACGTAATAGGGAATCTCAGGGTATTGCGCGTGCATCATTTTGCGAAGGAATTGGCGGGCTCCCCACAAAGTAAGCAATGGAAAACAGACTTGCTAGCGAGCCAACAACAGCAGAATAACAGTGTTAAACATCCAGAAATTGTATCTATACTTTGTTTATTTTAAACAGTATGTTTACTTTGAATGGAGGTTGCTATTTTTTTTAAATGATGCGCGCGCAACACCCTGAAACTCGCCTATAATACTAATATTACAAATGATGTTAGGCTAACGCTAAAAACTAAATAATATTTCTTAGCAAAGCTAAAAAGATTACACTGATAATAAATTGACAAATGGTACAAGGTAAAGTAAATAGACTATCACAAGAATTCAATGTTATTTGACAGAAGGCATGCACTTAGTTAGACTACAACGACGATAATACAGATATTAAAATGCCTATATCATGGTTGGGGATTTTACATATTTAAAATAGTTAGAACCTTCTGACAAGAAATGTAACATATCTTCCTTTTCTAAAATTTCATCTTTATGGACTTTTTTGTTGTTAAAGTGACGTCAAAGGAGGAATTTGTAAAGTGGTTTTTATATAGACAAATTCCTCCTTTCACGTCACTTCCGTGAACTTTAACAGCAAAAAAGTCCATGAAAATGAAATGTTAGAAATGGAAGATATATTACAAATTTTTTCAGAAGGTTCCAAATATCCTAAATATGTAAAATCCCCCAATCATGATATAGGCACTTCTTTTCCACTCATCGCAGAAACTAGTTCCCAGCTTGCTGCGAGCACTTGTATCTCATTAAAAAGAACCACAACGAGAAAACAAGCACTGCGATGCAAACACTCGCAACGAGCTGATTTTTGCGATGACTGGAAAAGAGCCTTAAGGGTGTAGGCACTGGTATATGTAGTAACTTACTTGAAGGCGCGACTACACAGATAAGACTAAAGGAAAGCTTATTAACATAAGAGATATTAATAGTGCAGTTTTAAAACTAATAGATATGCATTCATAACAATTGTATATTAACTTAACTAAGAAAATTTCTAATCTACAGAAACTACAGTAATTTATCATTCCAATAATTTGTGCATTCCATTGCACAGTTAAAACTAAAATTAGGAAAATTTCTAACCTACTTTGTCATAATACAAGCGAAAATTTGTGGTAACACCACGTTTATTATTTGTTGCTGAGCTTTCGACCTGTTAACTCAAACTTTCAAAGACTTAATCTACTTTATCATTCCAATAATTTGTGCATTACAATACACAGTTAAAACTAAAATTAGGAAAATTTCTAACCTACTTTGTCATAATACAAGCAAACATTTGTGGTAACACCACGTTTATTATTTGTTGCTGAGCTTTCGACCTGTTAACTCAAACTTTCAAAGACTTAATCTACTTTATCATTCCAATAATTTATGCATTACAATACACAGTTAAAACTAAAATTAGGAAAATTTCTAACCTACTTTGTCATAATACAAGCAAAAATTTGTGGTAACACCACGTTTATTATTTGTTGCTGAGCTTTCGACCTGTTAACTCAAACTTTCAAAGACTTAATCTACTTTATCATTCCAATAATTTGTGCATTACAATACACAGTTAAAACTAAAATTAGGAAAATTTCTAACCTACTTTGTCATAATACAAGCAAAAATTTGTGGTAACACCACGTTTATTATTTGTTGCTGAGCTTTCGACCTGTTGACTCAGGCCTTCATCAGAGAAAAAATTCTTAAATTTCTTTTTCTGACGAAAGCCTGAGTCACTGACCTATATATAACTGGAATGTGGTCAGACACTAATCCAGCAGGCCTCTTGAGTCGTTCCATAAAAAATTAACACTGATGACCAACCGGTCTTTACTCTTTAGTATTTTATTCTGGCCAACGTCAGACGATTTTATTCACCTCTTGCGGAAGCCCTCGGACAGGAACGATTTATAAACTATCTCTGTAACTCTGTCCTGTCCGAATTGGTCTTAAATATTTTATTCTGGCCAACGCCAGACGATTTTATTCACCTCTGAGGAAGTCCTCGTACAGGAACGAGTTATTAATAAAGTAAGAAAATCGCTTTGTATTTACATAAATATTATTTTTTCCTGCGATAAGTACATGTCAGTGGTCGCTACCATTAGCAGAAGGACCCATAAATGCCGCCATTTTGAAAGTGAAAATGGGGACACATTTTTGGGGAGCACCCGCAGTCCAGTTATCTATAGGTCAGTGGCCTGAGTAACAGGTCGAAAGGTCAGCAATAAATAATAAACGTGGTGTTACCACAATTTCTCGTTTGTTTTACTATTTGTCATCATGCAAACGTTCAAAGACTTTATCATTCCAATAATTTGTGCATTGCAGTACACAGTTAAAACTAAAAGGTGGGAGGGAGGGAGGGATGTCATACTTAGATGATCTATACACCGTATTTATAAAGATGACTCTAATTTATATTCTTTTATTTGTATTTAAATTAGCCTTTCAAACCTCGTTCTTGTGTTTATAATTGAAAATAAGTTTTACACAGGAACGAGGCCGGGAAGGCTAATTTAAACGCATATAAAAGATTATAAATTGGCGACCATCTTTATGAATACGGTGTATTGAAATGTTGCACGTGTCGGACCATCATGACGTCATCATTAATTCTACTAGGTCAATATGGTCAAACCTAGCCTCCTTCGCAGACGTTCTTAAGCCTGGTTTCCATATAATCGCTAGGATCGCCGCGTCCGCGATCGCTCAAAAATTAGCTTGGCGATCGCAACGATCAACAACCGTGTCGCTGTTTCCATATGATCGCCAAGGCGGTCATGGCTGATCGCGGCCATTGTTTTAATGGTCCGCTGGGATGCATACTGATCGCCAAGATTGCAAAATCACCGTTTCCAATATATATATATATATATATATATAAAACGCAACGATCGCCACGATAGAACATTTTCTATCTCGGTTGCGTCAGTGGTTTCCATAATTGCTACGATCGCTGCGGTCGCCGAGTACATTTTTGAGCGATCGTAGCGATTATATGGAAACCAGGCTTTAGGGTCGTACGCTAATGTTAGTGGGGAGGGAGCTATCGTACGACCCTAAGAACGTCTGCGAAGGAGGCTAGGTCGAACTCAATTTAGTTGTGTCTAAATTTAACCTGGATTAGCGCTAACCGAATGTATGTAGTTGTGTAAACTATAAGATGAGTTAAAAATTACACTTGTGTCTGGAAAAACATTTTTATACCACTCGTGCTTCGCACTCGATCGCAGTATTATTCAGATTTGATCAACACGCTTGCGATTTTTCATTAATTCTTCTCAAACCATGTTATTTCTTATACTAAACACAGCTTCCTATGACGTCACGATGGCCCAATGAAACATAACCATACAGTTCATCCCTTCCTCTTGACCTCGCATTGCAAAGTCAAAGTCCACTTACATTTCATTCTGACGACTAGATTCCTTTTGTTTTCTGTTGATCTCATTAATCGTACTCTCCTTACCTATTACGATAAGGTGGCAAAAAGACCTGGAAAATCCCACGTACAGATCAACATCTCGTGGGGTCCAATCGCCAACTATGCAAAAGATTAAGACTTTTGCTTCGAGGCCTTTGAATCGTTGTACAGTGTCAACAATGACAGGAGGGTTGTTAGGTTTTTTCTTCCGATGCCTTTTCTTAGTGCCGTCAAGGGCATTCGTACAGGGCACATGGTTTGATTCTAAAAACTTTAAAAGATCGCCGCTTGAGTCGAACTTCGCAGAATTTCCTTGGGTAATAACTGCTATATCAAGGAGTGACACCCGCTTTGTCTGAAGCTCTTGCAGTGTGTGTAGAACGTTCTTGCAAAGTTCATCGTTTGTCTCTGCTGGGATGTACTCTGGCGACTTGCCATACACATGGTGGTCTACAATTGGTTTTTGTAGCGTACTGGGAATTTGGCTGTCGAAACAATATTCGTAAGCTTCGAATATATCATGGGTGTTTCTTATAACTCTGGTGACAAGCTTTTTTTCGAACTTTTTCAGCTCATCGTCTTCTGGCATTTCGGTGCCTCGTCTAACCACTTGATAAGGATCACAAAAGACCCAACAACTTGACTTCTCGTGCTCATTCAACAAATGATTCATCAATTGCAGCCATCTTCCAGACAGATCCTGGGCTTCGTCTACCAGAATGTGGCGGTATTTGATGTACTTATTTGTCTTGAAGTACTTCTTAAGGATTTCGGGTTCATTCAAAATCTTATCCACGAGATCAGCATCCTGTAATAAAGCATGCAGATTGATTGGGTACAGATCGCCTATACAGCCAAAGAAAGGCTTTAATCATTGTTATTAAAACCTCTTACTACACCATAAAAAAGTGAGAAAATTAAGTTTGTCTTTGAAAGAACACAAAGAACATGACAGAGTAACATATTTTGCAGTTTTTCGTTTTCTTGCCTTGTTGTGGAGATATTTACTGTATTTCATATGCAAATTAACGTCACATGTTATGAGTTAATGAGGGTAATGAGTTATCAGAAGGTTGTATATCTTTGTTATTAGTGCATGTTACTGACCACCTAACCCGAAGATTATTGCTAATAAACTGAGGATTAGCTGCTTAACTTATTTATGACATGATCAAGGAGGTTGTCGACATGTTTATACATACATACACGTGTTTATACAACATACGATTTTTAAGTTTAACATATATTTAAATTAGTAGTAAACAAGAATGGTTCTATTGTTATTCGGCGAGGTTTATATAAGGTTGGAAGGTTTATAACCTGTATATAAACTGCGGTTCATCAAAGAAAACCAACTTGATTATATTATAATCAAACATGATCACTTGAAAATCTACATCTATTTATATACGTATATACTAATTTGTGTTGTCTTTTTTCATGAAACATGCACGAGTACTGATAAGGGAAATACGTACGTCATCATATTGTGTATCTTCCTTCAGCAAGATGTGTTTAAGAAGTGCTGTAAAACCTTGCACCCTTACCAATCCTTCACCAACTTCTTTTTTCAAATACAATCTGAAAGTGTAGGTTTATAGAAATTAATTAAACAAGTAAATCTAACACTATAACTAAATAAACGTCCAAGTTCAACACCTAGCTTCACGCATGCTAGGAAATTATCAGTCAAACATGAAATTGAATCAAACGTGCGGTCGACCATCTTCTGAGTCAAATGAAAAGTTACATCTGACTATATATAATATACTCTGTAATATTTTATCATATTTCGCTTGCTGCATTTCTTATTCTGATATCGTCCCTTGCGGCGATTTGGTGGCGTTATACGTACTTGCTTTTCAATGAATATAAATTTCAAAATTTGAATCAGAGAACTCAGCAGAGAAAAGACCATGGGTACGAACACACCTTAGACACACCTCCGATCAGAAAGGTAACGCCCCATCCAAAGTCACACGTATGCAAGATTTACAAGTCTCTCGTTTCCTCCATCGCCTACGCTGGGCTGGGAAGGAGAATGATGCAAAACCTTACATGTATAGGACTATAAATTTGCAAACCTTAGTTAGTCACCTGTGCCTCATATACAGTATAACACATTAATACAAAAACGCGATGCGTGTTTTCTTACTTGATTTCTTCGTTTATCGCAACATTGTAAGTCAGGACTAATATTGGTTTCTTATTTCTATCCGGGTAGAGTCTGGCCAAACGTTTCGCGCGTTCCTTTAACAGAAAGGTTTTTCCAGACCCAGCGGAGCCCTCGATCCACAGATTGTCGAAACGATCAGCTTGCAAAATGCATGCCTGCTGCTTTGTGTAAAATGCAACTGTCTTTCTCTCTAAGCAGTTGCTAGGATTTGACAAGACACTTCTTTTGTAGTCAGAAAAATTCCCCCCTGCATGGTAGATCGTCAGGAACTTTGCGACGACATCTACGTATTGGTTAAAAGTGAATTTCTCTTCTGAGAAATACTTCTTCTCGTAGGGTAGAGAACGCCATTTTTCAAAAGAGGCTGCATCCTCGCAGTCTTCTTTAAACAGTGTTTGGACATTTCCTTCTCCGTCGATTTTGGTGCGACTGCACAGTGGAAATGCCACGACCCTGTTGATTGGAGTGCCATCCTCCAGGTCAAGTTTTGGAACACTCTCACTCATCTGAGAACAGGCCTCGTCATATCTGCGTTGAGCTTGTTCGGTTCTAGTTATCCCCTTACATTCATAGACAGTTACTCCTTTCTTGTCAATGGATATAAAGTCAATTTCCGTTCCTTCGTATTTCTGCCCGTGAAAAACAAAGGAACTGCATTCATCTTTTTCAGCGCTTGGTTGAAAATATTTTCTGAGTTGGCTGGGTTTATAAATTTTTTCCAGTGTTTTAAAAAGAACGCGTTCTGCGTTTCTACCATTTGTGTTATTTTTCGTTGCTTTATCAGAAAAAACGGGCGGAACCATATTAATTTTCTTGTGTTCTGGCTGCTCTTTTCTCCACCCTAGAGAATTGGAGAATAGTTTAATATGCTACAAGACGCCAGGGGGGGGGGGGGTAGGTTACGTCGAGAGATCTTACGTTACGTGATTTAAGACTGTTACGTTGTAAACTCTGTACTTTATGTTAGAGTAAAAAAAGCTGCCATTGTGCTTTCGACTTTGATGACGATTTATAATTAGTCTTATAAATTCTGGTGATGGAAATTGCGAGTATGGTAAACATTTATAAATTAATGCCCAACTGGGACTAAAAATTACCATGCATAATACCTGGATATTCTTTATCCAGCTTTTCAAGAATTCCACATTGACGTTTTTCATGGAGGTCTGGTTGGGCAACTTCTACTACATCAACTGATTAAGAAGTTATATAAAAAGTTATAAAAATGAATTCACTGTAGTGAATAAAACCATTTCACAAGATCATTGTTAGATCAAGCAGAATACTTGTAAATGGTTGTGATGCTGGTGTATAACTTCTTAAGTGTATTAAAGTGGCACTATGATGAAAAAATCGTCAGTCTTTTTTTGATCTTATCATAAGGTACATTTAAAATGAGGATGAACGGTGTTTGTGGTTTGTAAATATCTCATCTCGTTCAAGAGATATTCGCGTTTTTGAAATATGCAAATTATATGGCTGATGACGTCATTTACTCCAAACGAGCGAACTGAAAATCGTAAAATTAGGAATATCTCTAGAAATAAACAATAGAAAGTGCTCAAATGTTGCATACTTATAGTATTAAATAAAATACATTTCACTGTGTCCAGAACTTTAGTTGTTTTCATGGAAACTGCTGGTTCCTGGCCTCCTCCAATAAAAAAATTAAATTTGCTTATCAGCAATAAAGTCGCGTTTACTCAGCGAATAAAAGTGAAGATTAGAGCTTACGTAGGCATTGTAATTCAAACGTTTAAATCTTTCTATTTTTAAACAACGAGGCAAAAATGATAATTCCCTTTTTAAGGTTTAGAGTAACCTGAGAGCATGCACTTACCATGTCAATCACAAAAGTTCCACAGAGAAGTGTATTTTATTGGATACTATAAGCATACAGACTTTAAGCACATTCTATTGTTTATTTCTAGAGATATTCCTTATTTTTATATATATATATATATATATGCCTCTTCATTAACTTTTTACTTTAATTTCAATGTTTCAGGGCACTGCCCCTTTATCAAGAGAGTCAATACAAGATTTTTATGAAACTCATTACATGTATATCTAAATATCTAAATTATTTAAATTATATAATTTAAATAATTTAGATACCGTATATACATGTAAGGAGCTTCATAAAAATCTTGTATCAACTCTCTTGATAAAGGGGCAGTGCCCTGAAACATTGAAATTAAAGTAAAAAGTTTAAATTTTGATATGTATATATATATATATATATATATAAGTGAGTTTTGGTTCACGAAATGTTAGAGAGTGCTCAATACCATATATAGATAGAGCAAAATACAAAGTATGAAGTATAGTTTTACCTTAAAGTCTTCGCTACCAGAGGTTTCACCCTAAACGGGATCATCAGGCGACTGGAAAATATCGGTTAGTGGGCTGCTTAAATGCGTTAGTTGGGGCGTGGGTGTGGGCGTCGAAACGTCCGGCGCATTCATTTGGAGCGCATTCAAACGTCCGGCGCATTCATTCGAAAGCCCAATGACGATCCATTATACATAAACAAGCAATCAAACCACCCACCAAGCATTTTAAGACAGCTACCTACATCAATCAACAAGCGCATTTCCCTCCTCTCGTCTGACGAGCGGACATTCCATGAAACCGCACCAATTTACCAAGATGCATTAAGACGCAGCAATTTCAACCATGAGCTAAACTACACACAAGAAGCACAGCAAACACGCAGAAATAGACACCGCAATATCATCTGGTTTAACCCTCCATTTAACAAAAATGTCAAAACAAACATAGGACGCAACTTTCTTAGCCTTATTGACAAGCACTTTCCAACAGGACACAAGCTTCACAAACTTTTTAACAGAAACACAGTCAAGATTAGCTATAGTTGCATGAACAACGTCAAGTCTATTATCACGAAACATAATTCACGCACAATCAGGAAAAGCAAGCCACGAAGCATAGTTACAAGCAGTTGCAATTGCAGGATTAAGGACAATTGCCCCCTACGTGGGCAATGCATGACAAACAACATAGCATACAAGGCATCTATTTCCATAAGCAACACGAACATCACTAAGCAATACATTGGCATGACAGCAAGTACATTTAAAGAGCGATATCGTAACCATACTAAATCTTTCCAGAATAAAAAGTATTCAAATGAGACGGAACTTTCGAAATACATTTGGAATCTAAAAGAAAAAAACCAAAGTTTCGACATAACCTGGTCTATACTAAAACACTCAATTTCTTACACGGGAGGATCAAAAAGATGCAATTTATGTTTGGACGAAAAACTTTTCATCATGAAGGCAGACAAACAACTCTTACTAAACAAAAGATCAGAAATAGTTTCGACGTGTCGGCACAAAAATAGATTTCGGATCATCAACCTAAACAATCAAAGGAATGCGCGCAACGTTTCTACGCCCACACCCACGCTCCAAATGAATGCGCCGGACGTTTCGACGCCCACACCCACGCCCCAACTAACGCATTTAAGCAGCCCACTAACCGATATTTTCCAGTCGCCTGATGATCCCGTTTAGGGTGAAACCTCTGGTAGCGAAGACTTTAAGGTAAAACTATACTTCATACTTTGTATATATATATATATATATATATGCAGTTTAGGGCCTGTTCACATGAGACCAGGGTTATCTTGCGAAGTTAAGTAGGGATAACTCAGGGGTTGGTGTCACCTGAGATAGCCCTAGCTTTCATGTGAACAAAAGAACATGCCAGTAACGTCAACAATTAAATGCAGGCAAATGGCATGTGAACAAGAACAGTGCATTTAAATAGGCCATTTGCACGATGATGTGAGATGGCGTTGGGTGCTTAGAACTACCAGAATGCTTTGCCAGTATTCTAGAGTTTAGGCTAAAAGGGATCACTCAAAGGGAGCCGTCCAGTCCTTTTGTGGCTTCTCCAAAATATGTCGTCAAATACGTTTTTCCAAAAAGCTAGGTGGTAAACCATATTTCTGATTAGTCTGTTAGGTTTATGTTGTGGTTAGGGTATCGAAAAAGATTGCTAAAATCTTGAGACTCGCTGAAACTTGATGACAAATTTGGAAATAACAAATTTGATGACATTTTGGAAAAGCTGTGAAAGGACTGCACGGTCATCATGCAAGTGGTTATTAGAATGTTTTTTACAATGTACACATGTATAATTGTACAAAAGTTGACCCTAACCCCCGAGATAACTCGGGTGAAAGCGTTCACATATATAGAGGCAGGGGTAAAGTAAAAAAGGTAGTCGTGACTTGTGACTAACCAGAAGATTCTCTACTGAAGTCGCCTTTTCTTTTTCTCGGAATTTTAATAGCTTCTAGATCTTCACTTGTTGCCATGTTGCACTGAGCCACAACTGTCTTAATGATAGTCACAACTGTCTTCAGGATATACCCACGTCACCAAAGTGTTTTTCAGAGTTCTGTAAAACAATAAAATATATAGATGAATGTAATAAAGCATTTATACAATATAAATTGAATAAATTTGCATGAATAAATGAAATAAATGCATGAATAAATTTGAAACGTTATTAGATATTGCAATATGCATGCATAGATAAAGCTTATAATGTCTCAATCAATTCCAAGCGTGCCCATCCCTGATCCCTCCTCCCCCCCCTGGGCATTTGAAGGGCATTTGACATAATATAATTTAGGTTCATCGGTTAATCTAAATTACATGTATATTATTCAAAAACGTAATTTGTATTTCAGATATCTAAAATACAATTTGAGTAATATTTGAATAACATAATTTGAAATCTAATTTTGACAGGAATAATGCTTCATACAGATCTCCCTGAATCCTTTACAATATTTTGTCCATATGCTCATGATTATGCAAGAAAGTTTTAACTTTTTTTAATCAGTCAGCTAGTATAGTGTAAGACCAACCCAAAATGACTATCTTGAATGTTGCCAGTTAAAGTATTAATCACCCTTGTTTTCTATTTATATCACTTTTCTATGTTTACTATCAGACAGAGACTAGGTGCCCCAGACTTCATTCTTTGCAAAGTGCACACAGAAGATAAAAACTGGTAAAAAAATGCACACCAAAAACTTAGAAAAACAACACACCAGAGGTAATATACTACTTGTTTGCATGCGCCATTTAAAAAAAAATAGGGCGTGTTGGAAAAAACTGTGTGCGGAAGATCAGTTCCACGCGTGCAGCATAAAATGAAGTCTGGTAGGTGCCCAGGTACGGTGCTCGAGCACAGCCATTTGTTCACATTCACAGACTGTGCCAGGTGCCCTGGATCTGATAAGTGTTCACACAGAAAGCTTTTCATCTTTGGCTTTTGTGGCTATTTTGTGGTTAAGCCTTCGAATTACAAGGAATATTGAGTAAAAAGCATGGGACCACTTTGGGCACTGAAAATGTATTCACATTAGTGCCCTGCATGCCTGGGCACCTAGTCTGAACAGGGGGTAACTGTTAAATTATGGCCTGCTGTGATTGGCTATGCTGTTGCATATACCCTGCCTGTTCAAGTCTTGATTGTTTGTATTGTTGTACTGTACTAGTTAAGTATATTTTGTATTGTAATGGTGTGAAGTTTTTAAATTAAATTGAATACAAGTGTAGGACCCACCAATAGGAAGAAGACTGGTGGCAAAGTGTATTTTTTGGAAATTACATTCACAGATTATTAATACAACATGAACTTTACTCTCATCTCCCCCCTTTGAATGATCTTGCAGGTGTTGTGAACCAATTTGATGGTTTTCAAAAGCTGCCATCATTTATCAGCACCACCTCAAACACTTAATAGCTCTAGAAACATGTAAATGATGTAATAGTGATGTTGAAGGAATGAAAACCACAGTTGGCAGACTAAACATCTGAATTTTTAAGAGGAGGGGGTAAAAGATATTTTATGGCCCCTCCACATAAAATGGGGGGGGGGGGGCACTCTTCCTGTACACCACTGAAATTTTGAGTATGTTGTATACAGTGATGTACGTATATGTGTTACAGAGTATACATTGTTTATTGATATTAAAAATGTATATTGACATAGCTGCAATACAAGGTTGAGTCATTAATGAATCAGATTCATTGAATCTGTAGTTTTAGTTTTTTGCTTGGAAGCAGCTTTTATATATTTCCTCGACTGAACGTGTATCCACAGTTAATAACTAAATTAAGGCTAAGCTTATTTTAATTTGGGCATGTGTGTAGATTCTGTCGAATATCAGAAATATATTTTATATAAAGTAGAGAATGTCAACACAATGAACACGGTAGTGCATCTTTCAGAGTCTGTATGAATAAATTTTCCACGCGAGTTCTGTTCTCTACATTTCTCAGTTATTAGTATAAATAAATCCGCATATGTTCTGTCAATGACTATGACTGAGTTTCTGGAAAAGACTAAATAATATCGAACCTTTTGTTGGCGTTGTTAACTGGGGTACAGGCTAGTCGAAACTATGATTTTATGAACGCTGCGATAGATTTCTGTCTTGCCTAAAATCATTAAGCCAAAATTCAACAAATATTTGGGGATTACACAGTTTATACTGGAATAAACTAAATTAATGCTTCTGCGTTTAGGTTACAGGCTTGTTTAGTTGACTGAGTTGACAGTCAGTTCAGCATATGCTTGGCATTCTAATTATATAATTCGACATACATACTAAAAATCCACACCCGTCGGGACGATGGCCAATAAAATGTGATTTGCCTTCGGCTACAATCCCTACTATAAACATACATTAATCAATATAAACACACAATCCAAGAAGGTATGCATTTTGAATTCACACCATTTTGAAATTAACTATATTTGCGACATGACAAACTGGGTCTGGGATGTATAAACATTTGAATGGCTTTGATCTTAAATTTCGACAATGTATATGCTTGTACTTCAAAGCATTTAATACTTAGCTGTGAGAAAGTTATAAGGTTGATGTTGCAGTATTTCTAAGTGATATCAATCTCACGAATTCCGGAATTCGCTATATTGTGAAAAATATAAAAACATATCTTTACCTTTGTTCAGATATCTTGCATCCTCTGATGCCCGCTTTGCTGCTTTCGCTTTCTGAACTGACTGAACAGTTTCTCAGATGACGACGAAACTTATTACTCAAATTTCCCGCTCCAGTTTCTAACCTGACCAATCACGTCAAACTTTACCATTTATGGTGCCAACAGGCTGCTCCATTTCTTGTTCGGAGTATTCCGGAAGTGGAACACTGTTCGGGAACATTCCGAAAATTCTCGGTTCTCTTCCGCGAATTCTCGGTTCTAAGAATCAGATAAGATGGCGGACCAATTTAGTTCGATTACCCAGTACTGCATGTTTTCCGTTAGAACCTAAATGATGATAACACGGAGCTACCTGGAACGAGTGTTCAAATATTAGACATTTTCAATTAAAATCCCCCAAAATGCAGGAAATGGCATATTTCAAAATTATGCAGGGATGTAGCCAGCAGAGAATGAGTGCCGGGTAAAAGAATCAAATGACACGATTAGGGGGGGGGGGGGGGGGGGGTATAAATTCGAACACTTTCCGGAAATCTAATAAATAGACTTTTCTTTGTTATGACAGGAAAGTATTTAAGTAAAGACATGTTAAACCACGCCGGGTTAAACCATGTTGACAAGCTGTTTCGGTACTTCCGCGCTTGATTAGTTCAAAACTTTAACCTTGCTTTCAAACCGGTTATGGAAAACCGAAATCGTACTCCGCCGCTACCGTGTTTGGCCATAGTTAATATATTAACTATATTTCAGCTTAATATATCTCTGGTTTTCCACTAAAATGTGTATTAAGCTTGATTTTTTCCGAAACAACTCAGTGATGGATAATCAGATCTTGTATTTATTATTTCTGAATCCACACTCAAATTTTATTTATAAACTTATCAGCGGCGCCGGTCTAGACTGCGACGTATACTCCGTAACAGCTGCCTTTTTGTGACCAATGCCAAATAAAAATCGTGCAAACGTTTATCTGTTTAGGCAAAGTTCCGTACTTATCACGGAGCTTGATGAATTACATAATTACATAACAAAGATGCTGCTCCACAGAAACTGCATAATGTGCCGGGCGCTTTCGGAAAAACTACTTCGAGTGCCGGGCGCTTATAGTTTGTGCCGGGCGGTGCCGCCCGGCGCCGCCCAGCGTAGCTACATCCCTGATTATGGTAATAATTCCATGTCCTACATAACCCAGGGACTTCATGAAAGCCTTACCCCAACACACACCCTAACCTAAGGATAAAAATTCGTGTAAATAGGACATGGATTTATAACCAAAATTATTCCGAGGGACATGCCCCCGCATCCCCCTAGTATGCGAATGTTACTTTACATTCTGCAGTGGCACTTCTACAGCCCTGAAACATACCTTCATGTCAGAAAATAAGTGTTCAAGTTGATATTGTATATGGGTACCGAAGCCACCATTTTGAAAACAATGTTCGGGCAACTGGTACATTCAGTTACTGTTCTGAAAATCCGGAGTACAGATAAGTTTAACCCTATATCAGCCAGTGGCCACCCCATTGACGAGTAAATCGTCTGGCGTTAGCCAGAGTAAAACACGAAAGACATCGCTGGGCGATAAAGGGTTAAGATGAGTATAGTTAGATCGATATAAAAGAGGTTTAAATAAATAAGTTTTGACGAGGTAATCTAATTGTCCCTGGTGGCGAGTTTATGTCGCGGGTTCATTTTTATTGCTTTTAATATTCTCTTCTTCGGTTTCTTTACCGGGGGTGGTCCATGGTTGTTACAAAGAATCAGTCGTTCATGCACCGACTGAGCCCTGTTTTGAACGACGACCAGTTGACGCATTGAGCAGGATCGAATTCTTAAATTTGTCGTCTAAAACCAGGTTGGTCTAAAACGAAACCAACAGAAGACGTATAAATAAATGCACAGCTACATAGATTGACCTTCTGGATACGGCCCCTCCCACATCCTCGCGTGTCCCCGTTATCCCTAGCCTACGATCGGTTCCATGAGGGAATGGGGAGGCGCCTCTTCACACTGTCTGCTTTAGGAGGCTAATAGACTACGTAACTACGGGTAGTAAAATCAAAATTGAAATCATTTGTTTTATTAAAAAATACTTTATTATGACAGGATAGTTTAGCCACTAATAAATTTGATAATCTCATATGTGGATTATATTCATTTTAAAAAATCATTAATAATTCATGAGGAAAACACAAAGGAAATCAGTACCATAGAGTTTTAATAAAGAATACTAATGACATAACCAATAACGAAACGTTTTTTAAGCCGGTTCAATAAACTCGCATCACGTGTTTTATCAGGTTTTAGAGAATGGTTGCACGCACTCAGCCAATCGAATCCCTATCGAGTATTTCAACGCTCTATATTCCATAGTGTTTTGATTCATCAAGATTAGACCACTGATCTCGAAATAAAACTGGATAGTGCAACCTATTGTCCACTGGTTCATAAAATGAAGCCAGCTAAACAAAAGAAATCCGTAATTACTAAGGGACCAAACATGCTGAATGTCTTCTTAAAACGTCTTCTGTACCAAAAAAGACTATTGAACTATATTTTCTTTCAAAGATTCAGCATCTCATTCAACAAAATGTTTATATCGGTGCCAGAATACGCTAGAAAGACCATCACTTGGTCCCTTAGTAATGGGTGACTTCCGGCTTCATTTTGTAAACAATAGATGCTTAATCCAGTTTTATTTCGAGATCAGTGGATCAGACATACTAGTGAGCTCTATGGACCACTTTCATAATAGCGATTAATTTGAATATTCTTTTATGTGCATCTTAATAAGCCTTTCTGGCCTCGTTTGTGTGTCTGCAATTCAAAAGAATCTTTGCTTCATAACGAGGCCAGAAAGGCTAATCTAGATGCACATAAAAGAATATTTAAAATGGTGGACATTATGAAAGTGGTCTATATAGAGTCCACTGCAAAGATCTTTTGTTTTCTTTTGTTCAGTATAGCACAGTGAGCTCTCTATATAGAGTCACTTGTACTAATGAATAGACCACTTTCATAAAGGCCTTCACTTTAAATATTCTTTTATGTGCATCTAAATGAGCCTTTCTGGCCTCGTTATGAAGCAAAGATTCTTTTGAATTGGAGACACACAAACGAGGCCAGAAAGGCTTATTAAGATGCACATAAAAGAATATTCAAATTAGTCGCTATTATGAAAGTGGTCTATTCAATGAATTCAATAGTCATAAAAAGGGCCCCGAGTGGTCTTCTATCTAATTCGAGGGACTCTATATCCCATAGAGCACACGTGACCATTCTCTAACCCTTACTTAAACATGATAAAACACTGATGCTCGTTTATTCAACATTACGAAATGCACTGAAGCCTGTTTACTGCTATTTTTATGCAGGCAATGAGTATATAATAAACAGAACAACACTGCATTGATGCTTGGAAAAATATAGTTTATTTCTCGTGTTGAACAAGATATCCCAGTCGTTTGCTTTGCTCAACACTCGAAATAGATTTCAAATTTCCACATTCATGTATTATTCTCTATATGTAACTAAAATACCTCGAAAGAGGCAAACAGTACCTCAACATTAAAATTATTAAAGTTAACTCTCGCAATAATTTTTATATACGTGTACTATTAAATGTCACTATATATATACGGTATATATATATATATATATATATATATGTATATATATATTATATATGTAATATTTATAAACCGCGCAGGAGGGCTTTATCGGATATAAAACACGAGGCGATAGCCGAGTGTTTTAGAGCCGATAAAGCCCGTACTGCAAGGTTTTTAAATGGCTTCTAAAAAGAATCACTTCATACGTTCATTGGCGTAGTAATTTTGAAAACTAAGCTTATCTCAGCCGTTAAAAACCAGCGAGAAACTTAGAGCGAGTCTATATCACATATATAGATCCGATACGCTCATGATTTTTCTTTGTGTTTTCCTCATGAATTATTAATGAATTTTAGAAATATATATATATATATATACTTATTTCTACAAATCATTTTCACCGGCGTCACAACTTTGTTTCAAGGGTATTTCGCATATAATAATCCTCAAAATTATTCCTATAAAAAATACGCCGTCTGAAGCAATTAAATACGGCAGTTTGTATTAAGTTATTAAATACGGCCGTCGTGGTCGTATTATTACTGTGGTACGACTTTGATTCAAACGACGTATATTTTTCCATGTGCCGTATCTAATGCATAAATTATAGTAGTAATGTTTAAATGTATGATACTACCCACAATATGAATACAAATATCCATGCATTTAATTATATTCGACTCAATAAATACTGCATTTGAATCGAACGCCGTTCTTTGGTCGAATAATGGCCGAACCAATTTGTATTAGATACGGCTCATGATAAATACGCCATCTGAAACGGGCCTATTAAGCCCTAATCAAACGAGAACGCAAGTTGGCAGTCACGCTATCTCAGCCAGCCGCTCTGAATAGTTTCCCGAAAATTCATGCACCGTGACAAAGTTAAAACTTGTTTAAAACACTCATGAAACCTTTATTTTGTTAATTTGGGGAGTTCGACGACCGCCACAGAAATCTGACTGCCAACTTGCGATGACTTGCGTTCTCGTTTGATTAGGGCTTAAGACGCGCATCTCCATTGCCAGGGCCGCCTCGGTAACTTCAAATCCGAGATGGCCTTGCCGAGACAGCAAGATCCCATAAAGAACCATAACCTCTAGGCTCTAGAATTAAAGTGTCTGAAAACATGGCCAAGGTCTTTGTTTCTATATGTTTGTTCTATGTTTATGCAAATGTTGCGGTTTCACACTTGTGAATACGTTCCCGTTTCAAAAACATAGATTTTCAAAAGGGGGGGAGCCGAAATCACGATAAATTTCTACAGGCATACTTCCCTGGAAAATTTTGAAATCTATAGAGTCTTTGAGGCCTAGATCAAACGTCGACTGACTTTTCGTGTGTTCGAGCTCATTTGCATTAGATTCGGCACACGGAAAGTGCAAATGAGCTCGAACAAAGCATTTTGCATGCAAATGATTGTATTAAATTCGGCACATGAAAAGTTCGACTTTTGAATTAGGACTAAAACGCAATTTTCTGCGTTTTATTGGAAGATTTAGAGAATTCTGAAGGTTTATAATGGCTAGAGCTGAGCTGCGGTAAGACGCAGCTCACATAAGACACAAGACATAAGACATAAACTGACCCATTTACAAAATGGTCCTAATTGTTAGCCGCTTTGACGAGTTCAAGGTTACGGACGCCATATTGAAAAGGGGGCAAAGAGTCTGGGGCGAGCTCGGTCAAAGGGGGCAAACGCCATATATTTCAGTGTTCCACTTTGCAGGAAATTTCCTGATTCTCAGGAAATCCTGACTTGAAAAGGAATTTTCAGGATGAGTTAAAATCTCAGGAAAATCAGGAAATCTCAGGAAAATCAGGAAATCTCAGAAAATCTAAGTAGATCGAGAACATTTTAAAGAAATTTTAACTTTTTAACGTGAATATTTAGCTTTCTGTTGTTCGCAGTTCGCCTGCAGTGGCCTGGTTTCTATTTCCCACCATTACTGTCGGAGGGAGGGGTAGGGTTACAAATGGCACCAATGAACATTTAGTTAGTGTTTATACCACGGTGAGTTCGTGGGCTCTAATTCTACGCGTCCTTATGATTATAAAAATATGAATATGTATTTTACAATTGCTAAAAAGTTTTAAATAAAAGTTAAAACAAAAAAAATGTAAGCGCTATTGGACTATTTCATCATTTTTGTTAATTTCATAATCATACAGCCTGCGAGCAGGCTCATTTGGCTCCATAATTGGGTCAAGGAAATTTGAAGGAAATCTAAATAAAATATCAGGAAATATCAGGAAATTTCAGGACAACAAAACAGGAAATCTGGATTTCAGTTGTGGAAGCACTGATATATTTTCATATGTAAACTTCACGATTTTTGATCAGTGGGTGAATGGTTTACGCTTGTTTTGAACGATCTCGGGTCCGTATCGTTTTGTAATTTTTGTAATACTTCAAGGAAACATAGAAAAGGCTTTGTATGTTATTTTGGAAGGCTTGGAGGATTCTAAAATAAATCGCGATGGTTTGTTGAGGAATTGTATGTACACGCGCCTATTGATACAGAGCGAGGAGCGATGAACAAGCCAATTTACGAGCAGGTATTCTAAATATTAGTGATAGATTGCACTTTTAAGGACGTGAACTGAACCTAGAGAGTCTAGAATAATATTTTCATGACCAAATCAGTGAAGCGCTCGCATACAATTCCTCAACAAACCATCGCGATTTCTTTTAGAATCCTCCAAGCCTTCCAAAATAACATACAAAGCTTTCCCTACGTTTCCTTGAAGTATTACAGAAATTACAAAACGATACGGACCCGAAATCGTTCAAAACAAGCGTAAACCATTCACCCACTGATCAAAAATCGTGAAGTTTACATATGAAAATATAAGGCGTTTGCCCCCTTGACCGCGCTCGCCCCAGACTCTTTGCCCCCTTTTCAATATGGCGTCCGTAACCTTGAACTCGTCTATTCTGGGGCCTATGGACAAACTACTGATCTCTATATAAACTGGATAGGGAATTCCCTATGGCCAGCAGTCAAACATTTCGCGCCAGTCGCCGCCATCTTACGTAGTGGAACATATGACGCACTGTGGCCCCAATCCCAAAGTTGATTGGCATAAGCAATCTTGACGTCGGCACGATACTGAACTTTAGATTGCCGTCGCTTAAGGTGGTCTTCCACCCAGAAAATATTTTTCTCTACATTTAAGTATAAGACAAAATAAAGTTCATATTATTGTAGCATTTTAAAGGGTAACCCTGAAAACACTCTATTCTACTCTTGTGTTGCCATGGTAACCAAGATAATTGCCTCCTATGGTGAAAAAGAGCCCTTAAATTCAGACCTGATAACACATGAAGGAGTGCTCTGGGAAATGTTTTTAATGGTTTATTTTATCAATAAATACATATTCTAGAAGCTAAACCTAAAAAAATGGAACAATTATTAGTGTTTTCAAAAATTTTGGAGATTCTTCAAAAAAATAGCAATTTTTAAAAATTAAGCGAGCGTACAGTGTACTATAAAGGAAAAAGCTTTACAATACTTCTCAGTTTTATTGGTTTAGTTCCTAGATACTTGTTGTATCTTCCAATATTGAAAAGTTCATAACAGTTGGTTCAAAAGTGATGGAGATATGCTGTCTGAAATATACACTTTTTGATGAATTTTACGATTTGGGAAAAATTGGTTTAAAGTTAAGATAAAATGTTATGTTGACGTTCCTTCGGCAAGTCTTACAGCAGCGGTAAAATGGATTGAAATGGCATTTAGAACAAGAAAGGACTGCAAGGGAATAGCATTCCCGCGCGAGTATTATCCCGAGGGACTGGAAGCGCCTTATTAAGCGAGAGACGTTGTAATGGCGCCAAGACGTAGTTCTACGTCAAGGTGTCAGTCCGTCGAAATAAGGTTCCATTTTAATGTTGCGGCTGACTTAAGGGACATCATGTAAAGTCCGAGTAATAGTCGATCTGCCAATGACTTTTCAAAGAACCGAGAAGTCGAACAACGCGGTATTTTGTCGTTGTTGTTTAATATCTGGTGGAGGTCGCATCAAGGAACCGACGGAGACCCGAATTTTAGCCTAGCTAGGCCAAAACATTTTTAAAAAAATTTAGACTGGCATATTATTGAGATATGTTAGTAAGTCTCTCGCCTAGGATATGTTTGGCTTTTTGGTTTTGACCCCGAATTAATTAGACTTAGGTTAAGTTCCCTAAGTTTAAAGAATTGGGGAAGGTCCATGTCGAATTTTCAAAAAGTATATCCAGAATGCAATTCGAGGGTAGTTTTCAGGGCGGTGATGGGCTCTATGTTATTAGTGTTTATATCCGTTGAATAAAACGCAAGTAGCGGAATTTTTTAATTTAGACCATTGATTTCCTTCCTTTCTAACGTTGATGAAATATTGCTGCTAAATTAAATAAACGACTGAGTCTCTACAGGGCTGGTTCTGATACGATTAACAGTTTAACTGAATATTAACACAGTGTACCGCTCCCCCCTGATAAATATATTGATCTTGGTTGTCAATTTCATAACAGTTCATCTCACTGCGGTGTAAACAATTCCCGTTGCTTCAAATATCTCGTTGTATGAAGAACTATCCGACCCAAATCTTATATCAAAATAAACCGCGAAATGTGGAGAATATTCTTGTTACGAGATGATATCGTACTGAACGTTTCGTAGCCAAAAAATAATCAAAAATGTAACCTGTTTAACTGCCACATTGCTTCTTGTCATAACGAGACAAGAGCATGAGAAATATTAATGATTACCAGTTTTTAACATGTATTTTGTGTTTTTGAGAAAGCGAGTCCAGAGATTTTCATGTGGTTATGGAATTTCTAAGAATTGTCAACGTAGTGACCTTGATATCTCAGCAGTGCCTTAGTTGTAAACCTGACAAGCGAACAAGCGAATAAGCATATTCACGTCACAGATAAATGTCGACCTCATGTAGATAAATTCAACGGAATATGTACGTTTTCTAGTGTTTTTAAATTTTAAAGACCCAATCCACCTTGAAATGCAAATTTCGTCGAAAAGTTGTGTTTTTGAGATTTTGACACTTTGAAGGGTAAATACGAACAAAAGGTCCGCTATGCGTACATGTATCTGCGCCAAACCCACCACTGTGAGAATCTTGTCAAGATCTTGTAAGATCTTGTGTGATCTTGTAAGATCTTAAGAAAAATCTTATAAGATTTTTACACGTAGTTCTTATAAGATTTTAGCGAGATCTTATAAGATAAAGAGAAAGTACACGTTCTTTGACCAAAATAATTTTTTTATCATGACTCACAAAAACTGTGGTAGATCACACTCACAAGTTTACTATAAGTCACGTTAAAAATACTTACCAATTTTATCAGCAATATCCCCTGTCTCCGAAATGTTTTAGTGCATAACTGCATGAAGGTATATGCCAATACGGCTGTTGAGCCGGACACCGCGGGTCTAAAGACCCCTGAATCGTCTGTAGGTTTGTGCCATTTTGGAAACTTATACCGTTAGATAGAGCGTTAATTCTGGACAACAAATATGAATTAGAAAAAATAGAATAGCAACGGAGAAAAATCGATTTGAACTGAGATGAGCGCCAAATATCAAATGGAAATTATCGGGTCAAACGCAATCAGTCATATTTAAAGTATCCCTGAATCGTCTGTAGGTTTGTGCCATTCACGAAACTTGTACAGTTAGATAGAGCGTTAAACACTCTACAACATATGTGAATTAGAAAAAATCGTATAGAATAGAACCCCGAAAAAGCATAGTGTTTTAGTCAAAAACTTTGTCGGAAATATAGAATTTAACGGCTAGCAGCCGTATTGGGAATTTGGGATATATCTTCATTGCAGTTGAGCCACCGGATACCGCCGGCGTGTTTAAAGTATACCCCTGAATCGTCTGTAGGTTTGCCATTCACGAAACTTCTACAGTTAGATAGAGCGTTAAATTCTATACAACATATGTGAATTAGAAAACATGTATAGAATAGCAACGGAGAAAAGGCTATTTGAACTGACATGAGCGCAAATATCAAATTGCATTATTACGCTATTTACTTGGCGTACGGTCAAACGCGGTCATATTTAAAGTATATCTCTGAATCGTCTGTAGGTTTGTGCCATTTGGGAAACTTGCACGGTTAGATAGAGCGTTAAATTCTGTTCAACGTATGTGAATTAGAACAAATCGTATAGAATAGCAACGGAAAAAAATCTATTTGAACTGAGATGAGCGCAAACTTATCAAATTGCATTATTATGCATCACTTGGCGTACGGTCAAACGCAATCATTTTAAAGTATCCCTGAATCGTCTGTAGGTTTGTGCCATTAACGAAACTCGTACAGTTAGATAGAACGTTAAATTATGTACAAGATATGTGAATTTGAAACAATCGTATAGAATAGAACCCTGAAAATCGTAGTATTTTAATCCAAAACTTTGTCGCTTCGGAGGACTTCGTGATATGGCGAACGAAATATTTGTAAACACGATCGGATTAAAAATACTCGTTTCCATCGTTCAAACTGACAAGCTCGTAGGTTGACGCCAAAAAATTCTGAGCTTCGATTGTCCCCGATCATGCCCGATTCACTTGTCGCGCATTGTTTACAGCTACACAAAAAAGTTAACACACACACACACATACACACAACACGATAGCAATATATCTGCTGCGCAGATACAAAAATCAAAATTTGCAATATAAAAAGGAACATATAGAGAATTGATTTAGCAGATATTTGAAAAAGTGAAAAAAATTAATTTTTGGGTGGAAGACCCCCTTAATTTAAGCTCCCTATAAATCTTCAACACACTATAAATCTTAATTGTCACTCGTGTAAAAAATATAAGGTAAATATTCAATATATGATATAAAGCAACTGTTCTAAACAACTGATTTAAATTAAATTTCCTCCCATAATCATATTTTAACAAAAAATAGAAATATCAAAGTAAACACTTGGTGTATGATTGAAAACATGCAGTGATAATCGGAATTAAACGTATAGAATGTTGAGTGATTAAGTATGTATATGTATATGTATATACCTACGTAACTGGTAAATATTATAGAGAATATAGAATGTTCGATACATATACTAGAAATCTCGACGTGTTGTAAACGTGTTAAAATAACACACTGGCGTGTGAAAAAAAAACACGTCGAGATTTCTAGTATACTGCAGGCGCAGAAGTGCGATTGCATGTCACAAAATGGCGGTGAAAGCAGTGTTTAGGCAAAAATTCTAAAGATAGCCGTGTTGTGCTGTCTTTGTAATGAATACTGAAATATCCAATGTAGAATTTCCGCAAGATGTAATTGTAGTTGTATTGTAATCGTTGTCTTTAGTTTACGTTTATAATTAATAAGTAATATAACTCTTTGTCGTTTGATCTATACCATGTTTAAATGCTTTTAAGCCCTTTTATACAATTAGTCTCAGTTTATGAGCACTGACAATTATAATCACAATTAAGAAAATAATCAGACTTTAAAATTTAAAACATGCAGGTTTCGACGGTCAGCAGGCCTCGCTTGACTGTCAACCTATACCTGGCAACGTTCGCAACTATGCATGTATAATAATGAAATGTAATATCTTCTTATGTAACTGTCCATTGTACGTAATTGCATAGTACTTGTTTTGTAATTTGTTAAAAAGGTTCTGTTTTGATAAAATATCTGCATGTAAAATACTTCTATTTTTAAAAAAAAATATATGTATACAAGACCTCGGTATGTACATGCATACAAGGCCTCTGCGTCTGTCAACTGTAGCATTTTAAAATTATCTTTTATATATGTAAATACTTCTTAAGGACTGCTAGAACTATAGGAAGCAAAATCCCGGAGCTTTTTGAGAAAACGTTTGGTAGGATTGCCCGAAAATAACACCCTAAAGCATACAAAACATGATACAGAGAAAAATCGGCCGTCGTCATTGTTGTTGTTGTTGTTGTCGTTGTTGTTGTTGTTGTTGTTGTTGATATTGATGCTGTGAAAAAAATGAGCAAGAGAATTAGTAGAAAAACAAGAAAAGAAAAACGTCATGGATAATGGTAATTTTACACATTTGGCTGAGTTGCCTAACCTGACTGCAATTCAGCAACATGCTTCGTTGGTGAAAAGCAATGCTTGGTTAGTACACAGCCACTAGCGTTTTCCGTTTGACTTCTTTGAAGACGGGAGGGGTCGTTTTTCCAGTTTGTGAGCAAAACTTTCTCTGCATATCGGGCAACGAGTTCTGTATTAAACAAGTAAAAAATCGAAAAATTTAAACGACTATCGAAAAGATTATCCCGTAAGAAATATACTTACATTCCACTGCGAATCATTCGGGTGGCACACTCTTTGTGAACTTTATGTGAACAAGGCAGAATTTGACAGCCTGTAAATGCGTCCTTAAAAATATTGAAGGTTTTTCATTAAAAACTAAAACCAACAGTTCTATAAGCAGTCGGTGGTAATAAGAATTAAAAGCAAATATTGTATTTTACTAATATTAATTATTTCTTGGGGTACTATATTACGCTTACACTAAGAACCTAAACATTTTTAAAAACAGCTTATTACGCTCACATCAAGTTCCCCAGAAATGTTTGAACAATTATAGATCGTTTTCATTTGACGTCACGCCGGCCATATTGAGGTACCAAGGCCATATTACTAGTGTGCCATCTTTATGAGAATTTGTGTCTATTCTTTAACCACCCCAATGGGGCCACCGATCACGTGAGTGAAAACGATCCCATTTTATTGGTACGCGAATGTAAACAGTATATTTGGTTTACACTACACCAAATGCCATGCACTTAAACATTTTTATTACAGATATAGACCCTTTTAATAAGTGCAGAGTACGTCATTTTCCGCCATTGACGTCATTTTCAGTTTTTGAATTCTATTGAAAATATATAAGACAATAAACGAAATTGAAAAGAATTCAAAAGAAAAACTAAAAAGAAATTGACGTCAAAGGGTGAAAATTACGTATTCCATACTTATTAAAAGGTCTATACTATACTGGACATACACCAAGTTCTAGCCATAAATGTTTCAGAATATTGATATACACCATTATAATTTGCGGTATTACTAAACTTACCTCCAAACAGATGCAACATTCATCATGTGCTGATCCAGCTCGACATTTGTGATTTCCTCTGAGTTGAACATCAAGACAAACTCCACATACGTCGCAATGGAATGAACGATCGTTGTGAATCCTATAAATAAGAAAAAAATAATTCAAGTTCCAACAAAACTCGCGTAGTAACTATCAAATCTATGTCTAATCTAAAACTATCATTAATGGAATGACTGTCCAAGGGCTTCTCCAGAGGTGAATAAAATCGTCTGGCGTTAGCCAGAATAAAATACTAAAGACCAATTCGGACAGGAAAGAGTTAATGGAATGACTGGTTGTAGTTTCTAAACGAAAACAACAATGCTCACGCGATAGATTCTTAAAAATATACATGTTATTTGAAGTTTATCTAAGTATGTGTTACAATTAAACATGAGAACGTTGGAGTCTACTTGGGATCGTTTGGAGGGATAGATTTCATGGTAGCGTAAGCACAATGAAACTGTCCCTCCAAACGATCCCAAGAACACCAGCGCTTAATTCTCCTTACCAGTTTTCAACTACTCTTTTGGGAAGTGACCAATTAGGATGACAATTTTATATAAAATTTGATGTTTATTAGTATTCATTAGTATTTTTTCGGATGTCAATAAGTTTTATCAGGTATAAAACCACATGGTACCATAGTCAGTAGATATATGGCTGGAAACTCGGCAAACTTCAAAGCGCCTATAATGAGCTGGGATCTTATGTTGAACCGTACCTTACACCGTGCACATCCTTTGTTTTAAGTTTATTAATATTTAAATAGCACGGTTGAGTGATTGAACTGAAACGTTGCTATTGGACAATTCATTCATTGTACTTAAAATACAATGTGTTCAGTGACCATGCACCGTGCACAAAAATGCATAAAGGCGAACAAAAGATAGACCAAAGACTTTAGCTGAGTTTCCAGAGCATATCTCGACTGACTATGATGGTACTGATTTCCTTTGTGGATGTTCTCCTAATGGATTAATTTAATTTAAATTCAAAAGATCTTGAAATAATTTTGTTCCAGGAAAAAATGAAAACACTAGTACTTGAAAATTTGAAACATTATATATCTGTATGATTTTTATCTGTTTTCCTGGCATTCCTGTGCTATTTTATTTAAGGTTTTGACCAACAAATAAGCCATGTATAGACGATGTTTGTGTGAACGAAGTCGCAGGTGTTTACACTACTGAAAGCCCAGGGCTCATCTATTTTGAACTGGAACATCGTGCTTAATGCAGTGTTTGCCAACTCATATATAGGCTTGCTAAGTATATATCTTACCTGCAGATACCACATTTAGAGCAATGGTATGGGTGATCATCTGTTCCTGTTAGATGTTTACACATTGCACAGAAATATCTGGCGAGCTTCGTGTGACATTTGTTGCAAAACTGGGACTGAGCAGTGAACTGTGAAAAGAACGACCATAATTAAATACGCATTATTAAGTTGTAAGAGAAAGTCTTCTTCGCTCCTTTTTTAAAAGTTTAATTAATTATAATTTATCTATCCAATCATTTATTAATTAATTCATTAATATAATTAATTAAAATTTTCTAGTAAATAGTTATTTAATTATTTGGATTATTAATTATTATATAAAGAACTTAAGATTCTCAAATAAAGGGTTAATACATCAATTAATTGATTAATTAATTAATTTTATTATTAATTAATTTTAATTAAACATGATTAATTAATTAAAGAAAACTTCCCGAAAAATTGTCAAGTAAATCGTGAATCAGGTTTCTTTGAAAGTTGAAGATTATTTCTAACACTATTGTAAGCACAGTCGACATCAGAAAATTTTAATCACAATTTATGTAGTTTAATAATCGAGCAGTTATTATATCTGATAAAACACGAACTGCGAGTTTATTGAACGGCTTCAAAAACGAACCACTTGGTAAGTTCATTGGCGTAGTAAGTTTGAAAAATAACCTTGTCTAAGCCGAGAAAATCAAAGCTAAAGTTTATGTAAATCAGGAGGTTTCTTTATCAGATATAATAAAACCACGGACATGGTACTGATTTCCTTTGTGTTTTCCTAATGAATTATTAATGAGTTTTTGAAACCTTCGAAAACTTCTCCTACCTTTTGTTCTTTTCCACATTTAACACACTTGATGTACTTGGTATCACGAGATTTCAGTTTGTTCTCGCCACATTCACCCGCGTTGTTATGGCAACGGTGACATGGCCAGTATTTGTTACAACAGTCAAACTTCACGTGACAACGTCTCTTGTAGTGACTGCATAACCACTGACTATCATCATCATCCGAGTCACAGTCCTGTGAACTAGCACTATGGTTTCCAGGTGTCTCTGCACTTTGGGCTTTCGAGTTTTCGCTACTTTGTTTGTCCTTTTTGACAGCTTGACTGCAGCCAGTTTCTCTATTTGAGCGCTGCACATAACCCGCCGAAACATTTTTACTGCCAATCATTCTATCTTGAACAGCTGTGTTCTTGCGGGAACCTGTTTCAAAAACGACTATTGGTTTGTAAGTGTGAAAAATAATTTAAAAAGAACATAGTTAAGCTAGTATTTAAATTAACTCATTGCTGTATGGCTTTCCCCCAAAAAAGATAAAGTTATCCCACAATAATGTGTATGAAAGGGGATAATTTTATTTCCAGGTCGCGTAACATGCGCTCAAAACATTCAGCACACTAAAATTATTACTCAAAGCATTTTCAGATTTTCTCAACTACCAGTATGCCGTGTACGATATTTTGACTCAACTATCTGGGTGATTATAAAACAAAATTGTGCAATTTAGTGAATTTAGAGTGGATAACCAAGATGAAGTAATTGGGATGTTGGTGGCACAGTGGTTAGTGCACGTGCCTTTCACCTCTGCGACCCGATTCCTGCACGGTGCAGTTATCTGATAAAAAAAATTTCACACTGGCCGCATGTGAGAAGAGTGCTTCCAGTTTGACTCTACCAAACACCACAGGTGTCCTCCAGGTACTCCGGTTTCCTCCTGTAGCAACACTGGACCAATGAGTGTGGGCCCTTACTGGACCTCTGAGGATAACAGTTTAGATATAACTGATAGAGTTATCCAGTATAAATAAGGTTGGTTTAAGTTTTAGTTTTTAGTTTAGAAAGAAATTGATCGAACCGTACACGAACTAAAACTATAGTCGTACCTCAAATGCATTTTCTCAATTAATCTTTCATATTTGTTCTCAATTAATTGGATAGTAGTTCTATGTATAGTCTACTGATTTAGAGTGGGTAACCAACATAAAATATTTTCTATGAAATTTGAGTATTTGGACCATTTTGTTATTAATGCTGTTTCCCGCTTCTTTTTAGCTGACGTCAGCGTAAACCGAATTTGAGAGGTTACTTAGTTCTGAGTGCTTAATTTTCTAAAAATCTACGAGACATCGAGAGAATATGCATTCTCTTAAGAATCTTATTTATATAAAAGTATCCTTGGTTTTCATCTGACGTCACGGCAGCCATATTGGTGAACCGAAACAATAAAATGGCGGCCATATTGGTGGACAACCTTTATCCTATGGGAATTTAACTCTATTCTTAGTCAAATATTTTGTGTTGTTTTACCACCCCAACGCGGCTCCCGATCACGTGAGTGAAATGATCCATTCCTTTATATGAAATGCACGTGTGACATGAAGATGGTAACTTGCATATGAAACAAACCAAAATATCTCAACAACAAAGCAAGAAAACTTCAAAAGATGTTACTTTGTCATTTTAAGTCTTCTTTTCAAATATAACAGACTTAAGGTAGCAATAGGGTTATATGGTATCGTTTTGTAAAACAGCTGGCATCGCGCACGTATCTGATATACCAATTTAAAGCCAATTAACCATGGAAGACGATTATAAAATCTAAAATTATGGAAAATATAATGGTTATCCGTTGTATTTACCGAAAGAAAAAATAAGGTTGTTGGCTTCAAGAGTTTAAAGTTCTTTGGAATTTAATTTATAGTTTTGAAATTTATATCATTGTAATTACTGATAAATTATCTAAAAAAACGTGCCGGCGATTTTTGAAATTCTGTTTCGTTCCGTTTTTATTAACGATTTACGTTGTATAGTCACAATATATTTCACAACTTGCTTTAAGAAGTGTCGGCGATTTTTTATTAGTTGCATAATTTTGAGAAGAGTATGTACTTAGTAACTGCCAAAAGTTTCAGCGAAAAATACTGAAACGCTGCGAAGTTCTAACTGTTGAAAAACACAAATTTTGGCGAAAAATTGAGCGGAGAAAAAGCGTCTGGAAGGTTTCCGTGTTGAGTAATTAGTCCCGCCTCTTGAAGTAAAAAACTCGTTTTTCGCCTGGAAGAAAAACATTCGAAATTTTTGTTACTGACAGATAATATTGCACTAGTTTAAGAATTGCAATTGGGGGGGGGGGGGGGGAAGGAGATTTTTCCCATTTTTCAACTATTGCTACCTTAATTTTCGTTTCATATACACTTTAACTCATACCATTGCCAGTTGACGCCGATCCATCGGTTGCTTTGCCATTTTCATTTCCATAGGTGTCCATTGGGGATCGCGTTGTCACCGATGTACTCATCTGATGTTTAGGCTTGACCGTGAAAGATTCGTCAACTTCAAGCACTTGAGATTGATTAGACGCAGAGCTTTGGGAAGAGTTAGTTCTACGTGTAGAGGAAACATCCCGAATTATTAGAGTCCCGGAACACGGTCCTCGAGATTCTGCTGAATGACTGGCATTTTGTCTCCTCACTCGTGAAACTCCATTTATCTTGGAAGTGGATAAATGATTGTAATCGCCAGTTTCAAAACAATCGATCAAGTGAACCAGATCAAATCTCTGCTTTTCCTCGAAGAAACTTCTTAGCAGATTTAAATTCGACGCGCTGATGACTTTCTTTCTGTCCAGCTCTAAGAACACATCATGAGTGCTCATATCTATTGTGACGTTGATTGAAAACATTCTGCTGGCCCACGTTTTGACGTCTTGCACATCACGGGACAGTAAAGCATCAGAAATGGCAAGTAACAAGAGGTTATAGTGATTGTATACAGTTCTCTCCACGAATGTTGTCGGCACATTGGCTAAGCTTATTCCCTCTATGCCGCTCGAGTTTTCTGACACTTGTACATAAATTCCAGCTGAAGTATCGGCGAGCGGATTTTGTACAGTTACTCTCGAACATTGCGTGTTGGAGGCCGCTTCTCCTTGAGGTAAAGTCGAGGCTTGGTTTAAAAGTGGTTGTTGAGGAACTTGAGTAGAAGTTGATGTGACGCTCACTGGTTTGGACTTGAAAGTTTCGATGAATTTCATTTCGTTAATAAGTCTGCCATTTTCAACAGAATGGCGTCCCAGTTCAAGCAAGGTCTGTTGTTGTTCTTCTTCAGCGCTTTCTAACTTTTTTTCCAGATCATCTACTTTTTTTCTCAGTTTATAAAGTTCTTCCCTCATGTTTGCTTGCGTCGCTTCAGACACGTTTTTTAACTCAGAAAAAGCTCTTTTTGAGTAATCTAAATGCTCTTCTAGGCTGGATACAGTAGCTTTTAAGTTCTTGATTTCGGATTCTTTCTCACAGTCGTGTTGGGTTGAAGTTTGAGTTTTCTTATTCTCTTGACGAGTTGTTTTACAGTTCTGTCTCGGACTCAGGCTCGTGATTCCGACTTCAATCTCTTCTACATTTGCTTCTTCGCGCACATCAGTGCTTTCTTCTTCAAGGTAAACTGACGATGTTGCCTCAGATGAAATGGCCGAGTTGTTATCTTCCCTGAGAGTGGGAGTTGACGATTCAGGGCAGCAATGCATAAACAAACGCAATAATGTTTGGTAAAGTGTGCAGGTCTCTACTTCAGTAACGCCAGACGCATGCGTTGATGGTCTTAATGCTTGTCTACCTGGGGTATTAGTAATCTCTAACAATTCATACTGACTACGTTTAAAATCATCCTTTGTTTCTTGTATAGTTTCATAAACAATCTTTGCGTTCGACAAACTTGATTTCGATAAGCTATAAATCCAAACAACATGTTTATCGGGGGTAACGCTAATTAGCGCAAGAACAGGCAAGATTACCATAAAACTGAAGTTGTCTCCAGGTAATTTTTGCAATTTTATTTTCTCGAAACAGTTACCAATGAGATGGCGGTAAAACGAAGCACATCTTTTAGGATTTTCCTCGAAATTTATTTCAACAATAAATGAAGGGTGCTCGGGATAAAATAACTCACTAGGATTGAAATCATCGTTGGAGTCCTTGCTAAGTACATCATCACTAACAAGTTCATTGTGCTTTGTCATGTCCATATCTTTCATAAGACGTTTATTATGATTGACAGGAGAAAATTGACCTATAAAAGCAAACATTTATTGTGAGCAGCCTGAAATAATTTTCTGTGGTTTTGCTAATGAGTGATAGAAAAAATTATTGAAATAAATTCTCAAAGGATCTCCCCTCTCTAATAAGCGACCCTCTCTAATAAGCAAATCTCTAATGAACTCGCCTCTCTAATTACCCCCTCTAATAAGCCCATTCTCTAATAAGCTCCTTTCTCTAATAAACCCCTTTCTCTAATAAACCCCCTCTCTAATATGCATCCTCTCTAATAAACTCACCCCTAATAGGCCCCTTCTCTAATAGGCCCACTTTCTAATAAACCCCCTCTCTAATAAGACCCCTCTCTAATAAGACCCCTCTGTAATATGCCTTCTCTCTAATAAACTCACCTCTAATACATCCGCTGTCTACTAAGCCCACTTTCTAATAAACCCCCTCTCTAATAAGCCTCCTCTAATACGCCCCTCTCCAATAATCACAACGGGGGCTTAATAATGCTTTAATAGTGCATGCAACATGTCTGTCAATTAAAAGCCAAATAATGGTGTTAGCAGCAAACGTCGCAACATTCTTAAACTAAATGTGATTACTTTGAGAAAATCTCATTAACCCTTTCATATCCGGAAATTACTTTCTCTTATTAATCTTCTGTGAAGGGTTATACTAATGGATCAATCAGCGACCACCAAACACATACAGCGTTTGTGTATTAATAGGCCGCGGTTGTACTAATAATAATTTATATGGAGGAGGGCCAGCCCTTTTACTAGAGCTAGCCCTCTTTGCCGAGATCCCGCATCTCAGCGTAATTCCTTGTAAAAATTTGTTTGCGTTTACATGACAAGAGGGCCAGCCCTCCTGGGCAAGATGTCGCTATTGACAACCCGAGATCTCGCCTAGGAGGGCTGGAAATTTCCCATGTAAACGCACTCAAGAGGGCTAGCAAATCAAAGCTCAGTATACACGGTAAAGTTTGCTTTTACTAATATTTTTTGGTCAACTTTTTATTTTACAAGTTACGTTTGTTCATGTGTTTGTTATAAATTCAAATCGTGTTTGCGGAAGCAGGATTTCGGGCTTCGTGGAAAAGCTGCACAAGTCGGTAAACAAGCCAACGCGAGGTGAAATCCAGCCCTCTTACTGGGCTAGCCCTACCAAGACGACTGGCCCTCCTCCATATAAACACCCCCTAAAAGACTATTACTAAGGTCAGGGATTATTTTAAGGAATTTTTATCACTGCACAAAGAGATGAAAAAGGCATAAAATCTAACTTCAGTAGCTCGTCAGTAATCAACTAGTCATTCTGTCATAGTATACATAAGCGGCCCTCCTTTTCCCAATTTTTAATGATTTAATCCCTTTCGCACAGCATACATTCGCATTTTCAAAATAACAATGGTCAAACAGTAGCACACGGGCACAGACGCATTGACCTGAGAGAAGCCTCAAGCATGTTATGTGGGGTTGGCTGGTTGGCACCGTTGGGTAGTCTGGCTAAATAGTAAGAACACTAGCGTTTTGTTTATTAGGGTAGTAGGGCCTGCTATAGTAGCTATACTCATGTATCTTGAAACGTTATCAGAAGATAGTGGACCAGGGTCCTTTAACTTATCGTCTTATTTGTGTATTTGCTAATTTAAATACTGATATTAAATAGTGTATGTTGGAATGTAGTATGTACTGTGCCTTTGAACATAATTCCTGATGCAATCCTTTCACGAATAACACCCATTCTTAAATATTAAAGAAAAATTTATCACTGCACAAAATTGCGCTTATCACTGCACAAATTGGTTATCACTGCACGTTAAAATAATCCCTAACTAAGGTCTACAATATATAATATCATAATATGTAATCTTATTTTACCTGACTCAATGAATATAGCTATTATCGTTTCCAAGAACATTGCCATGAACTTTTGACTTCTTGCTGTTGGTTGCCCTTCCAGAAGAGCCTGTTGTTTACTTACAATGGTCTGTGCAGACAAGTTTCGTAAAGATGCAGGAGGTGACATCTTTTACAGTGATATCGTTCACTAATTCACTGAACAAAGGAGTGTAATAAGTTGGGATGTAGTAGCAGAAGTCTGGGACTACAGGTGTAACACCTAAGAAAACGGAATGTGGAATCTATAGCGAAAAAACAAGCATTGCAAGTCCTTTTTATTTAGATGCAAGTACACGCAGCGAGCTGCGAATTAGTTTCTGCGATGACTGAGTTTCAGGCCTATAAGAATGGGATTTTGGGCATGAAAAGTATTTATTGAGTCGCCATATATACTTGTATACATCGTATTCATAAAGATGGCACCCAATTTATATTCTTTTATATGCATTTAAATTAATCTTTCAAACTTCGTTCTTGTGTATAGATTCTTTCAATTCTAAACATAAGAACGAGGCTGGAAAGGCTAATTTAAATGCATATAAAAGATATAAATTAGCGATCATCTTTATGAAGATGGTGCAGCATAGTATAACGATTAGATTGGAATTGATTAAGCAATTAAAATTTGTAATTTGATACATTCATCATACCTATATTTATATTTATCAATTAGATTACTATTATTATTGTAATTGTAAATAAATCACGTATCCCCGAGCTGCCTCAATATTGGAATATTGCCACATAGGTGAGGTTGACAGGACAATGGCAATTTGTTTTGTAGAGTGGATATTTCAAAATAATGAAATAAAGATGTAAAAAGTACGCAGTTGGATTTCCGGAGAATGTTAACGAATATTCGATATTTCTCAGAAAACAACAAAGGAAACCAGGCCATGTGGAATATATGTAATATCTAATAATAATAATATACTAATACAATGTATATGTAATATCGGCTTTACCGCTATAAACCTACCATTTATTGGGACATCTTACTGTCATATACCACAATTCCTCTCGCGCCAACAAACTCAGTATTTGCTGAATCAATCCGTCAAAGTGTCGTCTTTCTGGCTGTTATAAAATATTGGAAAGTTCATACTGTAAGCACAAAATGGGAAGTGATTCAGCCTTTTCCGGTATAGACCGAAATATCCATATGTTCCGATACCCCACTGTGTAGAAGTCGGCATGTTTCGCCAACAACGATGCCTGGCAGCATCGGCACGTAAATTTGTAAACGACATGGGATCGAAATCTAAGTGGCAGTCTGTCTTTGAACCGGGAAAAACTCGACAAGCGACAGACAGGTCGGAAGACAACGCGAAGTTGGAAATATTAATTAAGAATAAGCATTCTGGCATACAAGATAAAAACTGGACACGATGTTTCTTTTGATGACTTTTCAATTATATCATTAGGTTCTAACAAATAGGCGAGTTTCAGGGTGTTGCGCGCGCATGCATTTAAAAAAAACCTGGCAAGTTCCATTCAAAGTAAACATACTGTTTGAGATCAGCAAAATATAGATACAGTTTGTAGATGTTTAACACTGTTATTCTGCTGTTGTTGGCTCGCTAGCAAGTCTGTTTGCCATTGCTTACTTTGTGGGGAGCCCGCCAAGAGCCCGCCAATTCCTTTGCAAAATGATGCGCGCGCAATACCCTGAAATTCGCCTATTAGATGTTCTTCTTCGAGAAAGCTTGTTAATTTCTAAGTTTAAACCCTCTCTTAACGCTAACATTAGATAATTTCTCTTAGCACTCTTTTATAATTTTTCTTTACGGTGTGGTGTCTCTTCACCAGTTTGACAATTCATTTGTCTTCCATCACCTTTTCTGTCACCTTGTTTGTCACCTTATCACTTAAGCTCATGTATGTATATTTATCACTCTGATGATGTTAGGTGTAGTATTACGAAATGTTAGTAAATATTTTCAAAATTATTTTGTGTTATGGTTTTGTTTAAAGTAGTATATGCTGGGCAATAATATTTCTTACCAGAATTAAAGGATTCGATCCTGATGCATCTGACGTACGATATGAAAGTAACAATTCTACTATCCTATAGTGCAAGCTAATAATCCAATCAATGCTCTGGTAAGTAATCTAGTAAATCGCATGCATCAGGGCGAGAATTATATCCGAATAATCTTAAAGTTGTAAAAGGATACAACAAAATTGAGTAAAGTGAAAAGGTGGAGAACTGCCGAGATTTCGTGTGACTGGAAATACGGACGTTTCAAGCGGACCCCTTCGTCAGAGTAAAATGGAATCAAACTTCTTTTCTTAACAGAAATATACATGTATAAACATGGATTATATTTTCACATTCAGCATTTCGTTTCGCTTTCTAAGTCTAAATAACAAAATAAGGACCTAAAAATAGATATATAGTAAATACAAGAAACGCTAATGTCTAGAGCAATGGCTTTTTCGTTTATTTCTCTCTGTTTCGTCAATGATAAGTTCAGAAAATCATTTTAAGAATCAGTGATGAACTACAGATTGGCTCGATTTCCAGCCGTATCTCGGGCACCGGTAATTATACCTCCCCCGAAAGAGACGACTGGACGCATGAGACGTATTACATAAATTAATTTCACGATATCAAAAACTATAGAAGTTGACTGAAATATAAGTGACCATGCACGATCCTGTAGGCTGAATGACGAAATTATATTGGCCATCAACCAGTTTCTTTAGAGCTTGCTGTTGTAAATATTTTAGAAATCAATCTTAAACGTTTCTAAAATGCGATCGCATGCCTCACTCATCAGCACTTTATTGGGGGTAATTCATGCAATATTTCCAATAATATATGCGTGCTGAAAATGTGCAGACACGTTTGTGATTGGTGCAAACAGGTGCAAATCGACGATGGACAAGCTCACGAGTCCAGCTATGTATTCGCAATTGCTACATGTATAATTAATGGGAAAAAAATTATTGAATTGTTCAACTGATATTTTTACACCTTAAAATATCTTATTTTTTACATGTGTTATAAATAAATCCGATATTTCTCAGTGACCGAAACTCTGGATCACTAAAGTTTATGAAATAGATATCCTACACTGCTATTGCAAAATAGAATATACGAGCTATGCCTATATAATTATTCGAGGCAAAGTAGTCTCGGTTCTATGTAAGGATTAGAGAATGCTCACGAGTGTTCAATGGAATATAGTGTCCCGGGCATAGATAGAAAGTCACAAGCGCCGCATATTATTACTAGCTGGTTGTGCCAAGAAAACCTGGATTGGTGAAACGTTTGAATCACGTTTGAATCAAACATTTTTAAATTTAAAATTTTAGTTAGCAAGTTGGGACTATATAGCCTCTCTAATTAGGACCTTACCTGAATTCACTGTCAAACTCAATATACGTAGGTTCAAGGTGACATTTCTGCAACGACAATAACGATGATCAGGTATAAATGAAACTCAGTATGACCAATATAGAAAACAATAGTTGCTATATATATAAATGAACTTAGTGTCACGAGATTTACAATGTCAATGGACCTGTCCGAACATGCAATGGTGTTCGAATAGTCGCTGAGCAGATCGGTATATATCTTGTCTCGCAACGATTTTGCACAGCATTTTACGCGTTGCAATAGTTTGTGGAAGCCTGGTGCAATGCCAACTTGCATGTCTCGCAACAATATACGTCAATGCCGTTGGAGACAAGTTCAGTGGCGTATCCATGCACACTAACAAACTCTCAAAATCGAGATTTCGTTTACCATAGGTTGCTAGGCCATGGCTGGGGCACAAAATAATTTTTTGAATGCTAGGAAATTTTATTCTTTTATTATTATTAAATACTTGGAAATTATTGGCTAAATTTTAAAAATATTATTTTTGCGCCACCTTGACTTGATCTTCACCTCATCCTGGACAAACATGCCCCAGTGTGCCCTAAAAAATTAAACCGTCGTACAGGAATGCAGAGTTCATTCTGTCAGCCACGGACAAATAATATTTATGCTACGAATCGGAAAGTAACGCTTCAGTTCCGTTCGTTTACTGTATGTGATCAGTCTTCTGAATTTTCAGGGGACAAACTTTTATGTTCATCAATTCCGGTAGAATAAAAGCCAGCAAATCATACAGAAAAGTCAGTTACATCATTCATCATATATATACCAGGGGTGTTTCGGGTCAGACTGCAATAGCGAGACTGTATAGACAAATGAGTAAATGACTAGATCAGCGACAAAGTTCAGCGACAAAAAATAAAGAGTAGATATATCACCCCTTAATGTCTTTTACAAAATGTTTTATGCCCCCCCCCCCCCCCCCCCCCCCCCCACTATGCAGGCAAAATATTTAATAGCCCCCCCCATAAGTTTACAGGAACTAAGTTGCTTTTCTCATTGTGAAACAAACTAAGTTTTCTACAGATAAAACAGAATAATTCATCATATAACTAACATAGCATGCGTATACGTGCAGACCCTGGTTTGCTTTCTGTATTAAACAAGCGTCTGCACGCACGCGGCTATCTCAAGATCCGCCTGAACAGGTTTTGGCGCCCAAACTTCAATAACACGAAGGCGAGCGATTTTGGCCACACGGCAACTTGTGTCATTAAATAAAATAACAATAAACCGGCAACATTGATTCTACCTTCTACTGTTTCTACATACACTTAAAGAGAATACTAGAAATTAATAATACAAGACTACACAGTCTACTCATGTACTATTGTAAACAGGACAAATTCCTCGCGCGTCGACGTCGATAGTGATAATTATATGTCTAGATATGTATAGACAAGCTCTTTCTTACCGTGTTGTGATTGTTGTCAATCACCTCAATAAAAGCTTTAATTTTACTTTAGTGTAGTAAAAGATGACCAGATTCTAACAAATCAAGTACACACTTTACTTTTGACTTTATATTATCGAAGTTGACTGAATATCTGCCGCACTGATAAAATATTAAAATCAACCGACTGGCCAACCCTTAATTGCGCTCCAAGGCGAGGGTAAATAGGAATTTTATGTAGAACGATTTGACAAAATGACGAAACGAAACTCTTAAGAATTTTATCAGTTGTCTATCTATAAGGACTGAGAGCAGTAAATGAACCACTTTCGCTTAATTTAATAAAACCATGCAAAGTAAAACGCCATGCAAACTAAAACGACTTCCAAGCTCTTTATGGCAGAGATAATAGCTGAATTGCACAATGAATTCTACAAGCTCTCCATATGCTAAGGGTAATTGATGATCACAGCACAATACCTTATTAAAGATTTCAGTATTAGACCAGTCTCGAGTGTTGGCGAGATTGATGACCTCTCATCTATATTGCAGTCACAAACTAATTGGTATATTGCAAGTAAAATCACGTAATCAAAATATTTTCTGAATTCTATTGAAAATATACAAAAGCTAAGACAATAAACGAAATTGAAAAGAATTCAAAAGAAAAATTGAAAATAATTTGACGTCATAGGGAGACTATAAGCCCTGTAATTTGTCACTCCAAGCAAATTTTATTCCAAGCAAAACTTGTCGGTCAAACAGAGATTTGATGAGAAATTGGTCGGTAAATTGAACATAAAACTGAGTTGGTCGGTAATGCGAGGAAGCAATAGAGGTACCGACTCCCCCACACTCAGAATGGTCATTGACGCTATACGCACGACCTGCATGCATGGCCGCACAAACTGTTCCAGCTCATTCCAAATAGAAACGTTCACATGCATGCAGTCTTTGTAGCGAGTGTGGTATTCAAAGTTTTAAGATAACAAATCAACCCGACCAAGAAATATATTGCCCAAATAATCATTGTTTTCAGGCAACTGTCCATCTTTGTTGAGCATGAATAAGAACTACTGCCTCCATGGCTGTTAGAATTGTTCATCATGCATGCTACGCATGCAATCATGCATGCTACGCATGCATGGTGGTGGTTAATTTTGTTATTTGTAGTCACAGACTGACTACCATAATCCTGAGTCCTGCCAGTGGGATCTACTTGTAGATAGCAAATTATTCTGATCTGCTTCACCAACATCATCATCATCATCATCATCACCGCCATGCACCACCATCATCATCATCATCACAGCTGTGAGTTCAGGCTTCAGCATTATCAGACTCGTCTTGGACATTGTTTTCTTCTTCAATATTACGATATCCATTGTTTGCTGACTCTGCTATGACTGATGCATGAATGTCTAATATTCATGCTCCCTTGCATGCTCATCTTTAATTCGTAGGACTTCTAATTCCAACATTAATTTTGTAGGTATATACTTTTCTTCATCATTAAAATTACTAGAATGAAAATGAATCAGAGGTCCTATACCACTTTCCCTTGCCAATCATGCAACTACGATTATACGTTGCACAGACGTCAGAGTACAACGTCAAGTGTCTTGTGTTTAAAGTGCCTATCTCATGGTTGGGGATTTTACATATTTAGGATATTTGGAACATTTTAAGACGATTTGTAATATATCTTCTTTTCCTAAAATTTCATCTTCATGGACTTTTTTGCTGTTAAAGTTGGCGATTTTGACGATGGCCGTGAAAAAGTTTTACTGGGTTCTAGTCGCCGGAAGTGACGTAGAAGCAGGGAGACCTTCTCAGACAGCAACAGTGTTTACATCGGGAGTTTACGGTTCATCTTGGATTTTCTTGGCTTTATTCAGGTTATTTTGTCGGAAATTCTTTTAAAAACTATGCCAAACAGGTGCGTAGTGTTTTTACTATCGAAGGAACCCAATTGATATGCTAGAATAGCGCTGTATGCCATTCATTTTTTTTGGACAATAACGATGTACAATCCCGACTCACGGAAGGCGAATAAAAGAAGGATAGCTTCGGGTGAAAGGAACGCCGAATTGTCAAGGATAAAGGTGTGAAATGAACGCCGACATCTACTTCTGTGATCTGTTCGTCGTTCGAAGTAGTTTTCAACGGGAATATTTAGTACTAAGACGATTCACAGCAGTTTATCACGAGGAAAACCCGTCGGTGTGGCGATTACAAAACGACAACAATAGAGCGTGGGGAAGTGACAAGAACTTGTGCATATCATCAGTCTCATATTTCTTTTTATCGAAGTATTGTTTGCGTTCGATCTTTGATCAAGAATATATCGAAATATACTTGACTTGGTAATGTCGTCTACCTCTGGTTCTAACACTGATAGCTAAAATGACTAGACTAGGATGTAAACATTCCGGGATACGTAATCGAGATCGAAGACGAAGTAAAACTGTCTTCCAGTGCAGTGCGGCCATACCTGAAGACGAATCATCTGAATGCATTGTCAAGCCGTATGAAGACGAGTCGGTTGCCGATGAAATTTGGATCGTAAATCATGAGCAAATGCGACCTGAAAAAGGTCTTTAGTACGACGGCTACAAATTCGCTTTTGAGGGGCACGATAAGATAAATGATTGGTAAGTGATCAGTGAATTTATGTTCACGTTTTATCTGCAATGTTGTTTTCACGCATTTGCTAAAACAAAATTGTATGCTGTCAAAGCCATATGCATGATTCGCATGTTTAATTCTATTGATATTACTCTGACACTGAACTGCTTAATGGGAATGCGAAGGAATGTCAGTAAATCAAAGCTTGCATTGAAATGGTTTATAATAACAGTGATCAAGTTCTTTACACTTGTTTGCCTGGAAATGTGGTCACTGCGTCTAGCGGGACACTTACATCGAAAAATTGACAAGATAAAGTATCAAATAAAAGATCAGTACAGAAAACAGGTAGGAACTAAGGAACTGTCTGTTGATTATAGAATAATGGAATACTTGCATCCACTTTTGAAATTTGAACTTGCAGGCGACAGTAACATACAGAGTCAATTTCTTCAAGTTTGAAGATGAAATCGCACAATTGTTGTTGTTTATCGAATTGGACGAGCACTGAATTGTGGCAATTTTGAAGAACGAAGCAATTCTATTAGCCTAGGTGAATTGTGCGCAGCTGGCTTATTCGCAAGTGGAAATCGGAAAGCGAACGGGTATTCTATTAATCAATACTGACAGTATCTACCTGCTTTCTACATCTTCTATTTTATACTTTGCCTCGTCAATTCTTCGATATTTGCAGCCCGCTAGACGCAGTGACCAGATATATAACAAATATAAACATGCGAATCATTTGGCTTTGACATACAATTTTGTTTTAGCAAATATGGCCAATTGCAAATATGGCATGCCAGTATATACAACATTCGACAAAACGTAAACATAAATTCACTGATAAAGCAAACTTTCATAACTTACAAATCGTTCACCTTATTGTGCCCCGCAAAGCGAATTTATAGCCATCGTAGAATATATTTTTCAAGTCGCATTTCATCCTAAGCTCGTCTTCATACGGCTTGACAATGCATTCTGATGATTCGTCTTCAGGTATAAATGGCCTAGACAGTTTTACTTCGTCTTCGATCTCGATTACGTATCCCGGAATGTTTACCTCCTAGTCTAGTCATTTTGGCTATCAGCATTAGAACCAGAGGTAGACGACATTACCAAGTCAAGTATATTTCGATATATTCTTGATCGAAGATCGAATTCGATAAAAAGAAATATGAGACTGATGACATGCACAAGTTCTTGTCACTTTCCGGAAAAACACGCTCTATTGTTGTCGTTTTGTAATCGCCACACCGACGGGTTTTCCCCGTGATAAACTGCTGTGAATCGTCTTAGTACCAAACTACTTCGAACAACGAACAGGTCATGGAAGTAGATGTCGGCGTTCATTTCGCATTTTATCCTTGACAAATCGGCGTTTCCCGAAGCTATCCTTTTATTCGCCTCCAGTGAGTCGGGAATCGGGATTGTACATCGTTATTGTCGCAAAAAAAGAAATGGCATACAGCGCTATTCTAGCATATCAATTGGGTTCATTCGAGAGTAAAAACACTACGCACCTGTTTGGCATAATTTTTAAAAGAATTTCCGACAAAATAACCTGAATAAAGCCAAGAAAATCCAAGGTGAACCGTAAACTCCCGATGTAAACACTGTTACTGTCTGAGAAGGTCTCCCTGCTCTACGTCACTTCCGGCGACTAGAACCCAGTAAAAAATTTTCACGGCCATCGTCAAAATCGCCAACTTTAACAGCAAAAAAGTCCATGAAGATGAAATTTTAGGAAAAGAAGATATATTACAAATCTTCTTAAAATGTTCCAAATATCCTAAATATGTAAAATCCTCAGCCATGAGATAGGCACTTTAACGCTAATAACAATTTGTTGGTATACGTATAGACGGCATATACTCTCGCAATTGCCCCCACCTACGGCGCTGCCCCCCCCCCCCGCCTAATACGCCTATGATCGGTTTCAAATCAAGCAACACTCAGTACCCCACTAACTCGATTTCCCGCTATTAACTCTAACAAAATCAAATTTCCCTTGCTTTTGACTCTTAGGAGTTCGAGTACCGAGGTTCTATTTTTTGTGACAATTTTGAAACACTTCCCGAAATCTCTTCAATGCCCACGAAACAATGGCTCCAAATCGAGGTTGGCAATGAGATCGTAATGCATTTATATACTGTTATCTTTCATATCCACTGAGCCTCGATTTCAAGCGGCGTTGCAATTTGTGCTTACCGAAGCAAATTCGGGAAGTACCTATTCCTGCACTACCAAAGTGGAACTAATCATAGAATCGGTTGGAAGTGGCGAAGTGCGATATAGATGTATAACAAAACCATAGCCAAAATTGAACGATAGGACAGCGGAAATTCGTATTAATTTCAAAAGGTGGCGATTATGCATGGAGATTCAGTATATAAAGAATACAAAGGTGAAGATCAAGGTGCGAAACAAGTCAAATAGCATTCTGCTGTGTGCCCTTGCACAGGCTTACGCCAAGCTTTCAGAAATCAGTAGCCAGAGTCTTGTTATCGTAAATTTCGTGTCATATAGCATCTGTCTTGAATACATTTCAAATAATATACCATTCGCCGTAATGTTATAAAACCTACCTTACGTTACCGTTCACGGATACAATGAATCTTACCGCTTTCATCAAAACATTTGATCACCACACCATCACGAAAGTATATGAATGATAACGCATGCATGTTTCTTTTATGTACAGTGTACTGGCACTGAGTGAGAGCCTGTGAAAGATTTTAAATAAAGAGGAGCGAAGCTTGCTTACAGCATTAGTGTTTTTTAATTCTATAAAAGGCAATGCATGTTCATGGCTGACCCTCTCTCAGAGGTCAAATTAAACCAATAAAAATAAATTGACGCGTGAACAGGCCTTTTATAAACTTTTAATTAGCCAGAATCACTAACGACTCGTCTTTAGGCTTTCAAACTGTGAAAGAGATAAGGTTTTAACACATTGAGGCCTCCCTCGTAGCACGTCTGCTCAAAACAAGCGCCACATTCCATTCCCTACATTGACCAATCAGAGATCAGGCTTCCCAAATCGGGAGAGCTGACCGTTAACGTTTTAACTACCGGTATTTAAAATATTTCGAAAACTATTGCTTATATAGTTTAGTAAAAATTTTGCGTAAATAGAATCAATAAGATGATGTTGTAACTGTGAATCGCAATATGAATACATGTACTTGAAATAAAGTTAAAAGCGCCACTGCATGGAATATAAAGCTGAATAACATTGCTAGCCAGACATGGCCAGACATCCCCGTAAAATGTATTATCCACTATAGATAGGATGTGATACATTTCGCCGACGCGTAGCTTTTTTAAAACTTTTCGCACAGATTTATTTACACGACCAGCAAGAATATATTCATATTACCATTCTTCGTAAATTTTGTAAAGCTCTGAGCTATAGTAAGCGAAATATATTAGCTCTCAAGTAAACTAATTCAGTAGGGCAGTCGCTTCAAACACTAAACACCTTTGAGCTTTTGTTTACACTTTACAACTTTACGCTTTACACTGACTTTCACGCTTATTTGTTTGCACAGGCAGTAAGAACATAGTCAGAATGTCCTTCGTAAATCTCGTGAAGTTCTAGGCTAAATTTTCAAAATACATTTCGACTAAACAAATTATATTTTAATAGCATTTCATTGATTGGTCCAAGCACAGGCGGCCCAAAGTATAGTACAGTGAGTTTCATAAATTAAATGTCACTGCCGCCCGTCGTGTGTGAGCACAAAGTGAGCACAAATTGTTTACAACTCGTTTTGTGTGATTTTAACCTAAAATACATGGACTTTCAAAGCAATTAAACTTACAAATTATACAGGATCTTTGTTTGTACGTACATGTGTCATCTGGTCGATTCTCAGTAGAACCTGTCGTCACAGAGGCAGATTTTGAAATGTGCCCGTCTCTTGTATATTTCAAAATCTGCCTCTGTGACCACAGGTTCTACTGAGAATCGACCAGATGACACATGTACGTACAAACAAAGATCCTGTATACTTTGTAAGTTTAATTGCTTTGAAAATCCATGTATTTTAGGTTAAAATCACACAAAACGAGTTGTAAACAATTTGTGCTGACTCAGCACACGACGGGCAGCAGTGACATTTAATTTATGAAACTCGCCGTACTATACAGAAATGACAAGAACACCTTGCAGGAGAGGTAAGTAAACTTTATTACAACATTTACTATAATATTTTAGAATTTTGACAAATCAAAATGATTTCGAATGTTAACAAAGGAATACAGGGTATACGCTTGGGCCGCCTGTGGTCCATGTCTGTGGTCCATGTACACAAGGGGATATTAGCTTCCCTCGCAGCCGTGTGCAAACGTAGCATAAATATTATTTTTTCATTGCCGACACCTATTTATATAAACACAAGTTCTGTCTATAAAAACAACCAAAAACCAGACACTACAATTGATGACATTGTTAACACAGACCATTGTATAAAGTTCCGCGATGAATGATTGCCTTTCAATAAATTAATTGGAGGTTTCATGTCCAATATCTTATAGTGGGCTTTCAGTATCAAAATAACCAAAAATGGGTTTCCTGCAGGGAGTCAAAGTTTAAAACGTTTCGACATCAAGTTTATTTCCGTTTGAAATTTGAAATTAGGCTGCATGTATCACAATTTACAAGACTAATGATATCGCTCCATCATAATTTTCTCACTCTGTCAGTAAAGTCTGGATTGTAATCTCTGTTTCCCTACAAGTAGAAGTATATACTAATAATGTATATAATGTAATAATCATTTTGATCCTTTACAGTTCACACGCTTCTCGGGGCATTAATTCCAAACTCATTATTATCACGGTTTCTGTCTAAGATGAAGATATTTTTTTTAATCTAATTACTTATGTGAAGAATGCATAAAAATCATTGCGTGGGTGGTAATTGCTGAAAGAAAGTTATGCTGAAAGTCGAAGAAAAATGTTGCCTGTATTACCCACTGATCTCTATAAAAGGACTGGATAGCGCATCTATTGTTTCTCGCGCCCTTGGTTTTGATGTTTGATGCCGGAAGTGAGCAGCGGCGGCCATCTGACTGTTTTCAACTCTTTATTCCTTTTACAAAGGCTTTTTTTGCGAAAGATACCTGCCTATGTCTTTGCTTCACGAATCACGGTATTAACAAAATAGTCGGTAAACAAATGTCTTCCAAGTCCGCACGTGTACTTGTTTCTCTCTTTATTTTGTAGTATAAACGCCGTATTATTAAATGGTTTACTGTGATGGGTTTCCTTTAAGTTTTGATTGATTTATTGCCGAGTAATCCAAATGAGAATTCAAATTTGGAAAAGTTCTAGCATAAAACCTTATAGTCCATTTGCCACCTTTCTTTAGGCAACCTTGTTGCCATCAGAAGTGTATTGTTTTTTTATGGTTTTGTACTCACATGGGTCTATAGAAATAAATTAGCTTGCAATGCAATTTATACAATAAAGGCCTTCATGGAGGCATAAATAATAGTGAGATATTATAAAGTATGACTTGTCTTTTTGAGTTATACCACTAAAGTTGAATCATAATTTTTGCTTTAAATGGTCGGCTTTTCAATGAAAACCAGCTAAACTTTACATTTTTTACAAGCAAATGCACCATGCACCTGTTGCTATTACAATTTCTGCAGAGTGTCTGGGATGCCAACTAAAACTCTAACAGTATCCCAGACACTCTGCAAGTTTATTATTACATAAATGAAATATAATATAGCCACCTGTAAATAAATATTCACAACAATACAGCAAGAGCATTTGTATAATCTATTTTTAATATTTCTATATTTGAAAATACATTATTAATTCTCTTGTTTTGGTTGAAGCTACTTTCAATGACACATCTTGATGTTCAGGGCTTCTCATAATCCCATCATAGAATTCTCTTGTCAATATAAACTCTATGTTTTGGGGACTTTTGCCCTTATCAAATGCATTGCAATGATGGACTCAGTACAGCAAAATTTGGGTTTGCCATCTTGAGAAGGAAACCACAGCCAACCTTTGTGGTAAAAACCCAGTTAAAACGTCAGTTACTATAGTGTTCTTTGGAAGACAAGTAATGCTAATTGTGGTAAAAAACTAAATATTTATAAATATTTACTTAAAATTATAGAAATGCAATATAGTATTGAAATCTCTCTAATCATTGAACAGCAATAACTATTACAATAACAGAGCAAATGTTACATAGGGGTTACAATCTGTATCCAGATTAACACCTGAGCCACTGGACTACAAAATAAAATACATGTATTAAAAGCTGATACTAAAGCCAAGCCAATTACATGTTTGTGCACAACCTGTAAAGGTAATAAACTGAAGATTACAGTCTACTAAGATGATAGAGCAAAGATCACTTGCAGCAAGTTTTGATGACTAGTGAGATATGCTGAAATATTGAACAGGAAAATACACATGCTGCCTGTGGTGATTGAAAGAGTCAAACTGAAAATACTACATTAGAAAACCATGTGAACCACTGAACCGTTTGAAGTAGCACAAATTTATCTTTGGTTATTTAAAAATTAGAAACAATACTAATGCCAAGTCTTGACATTAACCTAGCAGATTATAGACAGTGTATTATAAACTCAAGCATCTAATTTATGGGTCCATGGAGTGTGGCACCCATTTATAGTCAATGAGTCATTGCCCATTTATAGTCAATGAGTCATTGACCAGTTAGTAAAATCAAGGGTCCAAATTAAAATACTAATTCAAAAAGACAAGTTATAATTCATATCTCACTGAATTTATGCGTTCACGTTAAAGATTTTTACTAAGTTATATAAATTGCATGTATAAGGTTTTATGCTAAAACTTTTCCAAATTTGAATTCCAATTTGGATTTAATAATCGGCAATAAATCAATCAAAACTTAAAGGAAACCCATCACAGTAAACCATTTAATAATACGGCGTTTATACTACAAAATAAAGAGAGAAACAAGTACACATGCGGACTTGGAAGACATTTGTTTACCGACTATTTTGTTAATACCGAGATTCGTGAAGCAAATACATAGGCAGGTGTCTTTCGCAAAAAAAGCCTTTGTAAAAGGAATAAAGAGTTGAAAACACTTAACTATTACATAAAATAAGATTACGAACCTTAATTCGGTGGTAAATCTTCGCAAACTTCCCGAATTTGGCGAGAAACGTCGTTAAACTGCTTTCCACTCCTATGTACGCCATATTGTTTAGGACCCACTTGGGTCCTAGTAAGATGGCCGCCGCTGCTCACTTCCGGCATCAATTCCTGAACAATAGATGCTCTATCCTCTCACCTTTAATTGGGCAATGATACAGCCAGGGCAATGTATGGCAATGAATACGAATGGTATGAGTTTTAAACAGCGACAACTGAAATGAAAAATATGTCGGCAATGATTGCCATGAGTTCCAGAGTTTGCTTTTAGAAATGAAAATAAATAAAATAAGGAAATAAAAACTTTCCAAATGAATTTGCCGTCGTCATCACATTCCATGTATAGCTGTATAGCGATACACGTATATAGCTGATTCATTCTTGTCCCCAGAGGCCCTCCCTTGCTGGCGTCATCTTTGTTACGCAAATGTAAACATGTTAGCAAGTCTTCAACAGTGTTTGCATGAATTAAAATAATTCGTCTGGGCAATTAAATTCGTCTGAGTCAAACAGATAATGCGACGATAAGTGCGTGTTCGAGTTGTACGACGAATTATCGTCGCGTCGAATCCGTGGTCGAATTAAATGTTTCTTTTCTGTCTGTGACAATTTGGCGTCATGTTTTCAAGAAGTCGTTTTCAGGCTCGACGAGTCCAAGTAAAAACAATTAAATTCGACTGAAATTTGACGTTTAACTCGCTCGACGTCGTATTTACGTATCAGCAATATCGGTCTATGGTAAAGAACTTCTTCTCCCTCTCTTTGTTCATTCCTTTCCTTTCGCCTTCCTTCCTTCCCTCCTCCTTCCTTCCTTCTCTCCCTCCTTCCTTCCTTCCCTCCCTCCCTCCCTCCTTCCTTCCTTCCTTCCCTCACTCCCTCTTTCCTTCCTTCCCTCCTTCCTTCCTTCATTGATTCCTTCCTCCCCATCCATCCCTTCCATCTTCGCCATCCATTCACCTCTCCATCGATCCACCTCACTCATTCTTCTGTAAAAACTAACATGAACGGGTTTTCTGATTGGCCCTATTTTTAATTACGAGTTTGCCGTGACATTACTCAAACAGAAGTCTTCTTTATATAGCTATTTATGTAATCTGTTTGCGACTGTTTGGCAGGTTTTTAGTTATTTTGGAGACTTTCTGTTTGCGTTCGGATCTCGTGGTAGTAAACCTGCAGGTCAGTTTATGGGTCCTACAGGTGTAGCCGTGCCTCATGATAGTTCTATTGTAGTCTGTGATTGTCTTAACAACCGCGTGCAGCTCTTCACAAGAAAAGGAGTTTACAGAAGTTTGTTTGGCCGCGAGGGACGTTCCCACGGCGATTTTGGCGACCAATAGGAGTCGCTGTAGACAGTCAAGATCGCATTATTGTAGTGGACCAAGGCAGGGCCTTTTTTAACACTTATACTGGGGGGATGCCCCCCCAGCCGTTCCCATGCCCCCCCAGTGGGCACTTTTGCCCCCCCCCCCCAGTACAATAGCTTTTTTATAGTTGTAGTTGTATAAACTATAAAGGAAATCAGTTTACAAAATTAAAATATATGAGTTCACAATGCCTTAATGCTGTTTTATAACGAAGTGAATAATTTTGAAGAAAAGACAACACAAACTGTCACAAAGGATCATGTTTTGTCTTATTTGTAATGGCATGGCAGTTGCGTGGGAAACTGGGGAAGAGAGCGTGTTAGGGGACTGGTGCTGAATTAAAGTGGTAGCCATTATATTTTTTTGTTCTTTTATCGAAAAAGAGTTTTACTGTATGAAATATGAATTTTTGTTTTAAAAGGGAAATCATAAAAAATTATAATGTATAAAACAGTTAATCTGATCCCGGACGTACCATGTACTTCCATCAAAAACAGGTTGGATTTTGGTCCAATCCTGCAAGTAAGGTAATATTTTGGAAGAGAAAAACATGGGTCGTTGAAACCCTGTGTTTTGGATTTGGTAAAATAATTTTTTTTAAATTGAGTGTTCTTGTATTAGTGGGGGGATGGGGGAAAGGTTTTTTTGGGTTAAGATTAATATTCTGATAAAATAAAAAGTGCAGAGGGGAAGGGGAATTTTTTTTGGTACAGGCTGAACTGAGTAAGGAGTTGTTTCTGGTTGCTTTAGTTTTTTGTTTTGGAAATATTTCAGTTCAGATATTAAACTGATATATGTAGTTAATATAATATCGCGGTTAACTTGGGGTTACACCCTGTATACAGCAACACGTCACCAATGAGATTTAAGGATAAAAGAGGTAGGAAACAGATGGAATAGGATGCGCAAAACCCGGGTGCTGAAGTAGTATTAAGAGTGGACATTTGTCCTCTTTAAAGTTCAATTAAGGTTAGGATTAAGGGGGTGGGGGGGGGGGGGGGGGGTTGGTTGGGTGGTGGGGTTATCATTAGATTTTCAAAATAGATGTGACATAGTCTGTGTCTGTTGTCTCTCCTCCGCCCGAGGAATCAACCAAGATTGCCAAGAGACGGTTGGTATACGTGATATAGGTGGTCGTAAGAAATTTCTGAATTAAGAACAGAAACCATGAAGGTCCCTTGCCATGAATGCCCCCCAGGCAAATCCTTAAAAAAGCCCTGGACCAAGGTAGGGTACATTTTACTCTGACGAAAGGCGCCGCTCGAAACATCAGTATTTTGTTACCAAAACTATTCTTGGCATGCACCACTTTTTCACTTTGCTCTATCTAAAACACTGCCTACGCACCACTCTACTATATACTCTGACGAAGGGCTTCGCTCGAAAGTCGAAACGTACGTCAGTATTTTGTTATCAGAACTATTCTCTGCAGTTTACCATATTTTTAGCTCTACTTCTAATGTCTCACTTTCTCTAACTGAAGGTAATAATGGCGTGCAAGTGTTTGATAGTAATGGCGATTTCTGTTTTACATTTGGTAAGCTTGGACACTGTCACACTGGGATGGCGAAGTCAGTTGTCCAAACTTCGTTGCAGTTGATAAAGATGATATCTACGTCAGTGATGAAATGAATATGAGAATTCAAACATTTGACCGCCATGGCATGGAGTGTATCTTAGGAAAGTTACTTCACATGAAATTCATGGGTTTCGTGGCAATATGAAACTCTTATCTGGGATCGCTGTGGACTCGAGGGGATATATAGTGGTAAGCGGGAAGAACAGTTGTAGTGTACAAGTCTTTACTCCTGATGGACGATTTCTAAGATCATTTAGCTCGAAACGTACGAGCCTGCAATCACGACTGCAGTTTGCCGCTGGCATTGCTTTAACGTCCGTGGGAGAAATAGTCGTTTGTGATTGGCTGAATAATATAATTCGTTTCTTTTGAAAGAAAACTACATATTTAATTATTCATAAATGACTGCTAACAAATATAATAAATTGATGCATGTTATTAAATTATTTATGCTAATTAGTATAGTAAATTAATGCTGAGAAATTATTATTGAATTAGATATGCTAATTATAGTATATATATAGTAAATTTATATATGTATTATATAAGCTAATTGCTATAATATAAATAATATATGTATTTTAATTATATATGCTAATTAGTATAGTAAATATATATACTATTATGAGTTGAAACTGATCTGATATTTAAAAATATTTGTATATATATACTATTATGAGTTGAAACTGATCTGATATTTAAAAATCTTTTTATTAAAAACGTTATAAGAACATTAAAAAACAACTAAATTTTCGATCGCTGACTGCGATTTTCATCAGAGTAATGCTTTAGCGAGGCGGCAAGATTTCGTAATGTATTTAAGAAAAGTTTAATTAAAATGTAATAGCTTTCTATATACACATGCATTTAAAACGTATTGGTGGCTATCTCAAAACTAGTTTCGTCTAAAAGACCTCCTCATAGTCGCCAATACGTTTTAAATGTGCGTAGAAAGCTATTATTTTACTGAACTAAACTTATTCTTGTCTATGGTTTTTAGTAAAGCTTTCTCGGCTTCAGTCCATGCAAGAACAAGTATGAATTATGGCACCAGTAATAACACATTGTGTTATTGGAATAACACATTGTGTTATTGGAGTGACGGAGGCGCCTCTCCCAGTGTCTGCTTTAGGAGGCTAATAGACTACGTAACTACGGGTAGTAAAATACAAAATTGAAATAATTTGTTTTATTAAAAAATACTTAATTGTGACAGGATTAGGCTTGGCTATAATATGTAATTTAGTTTTAGCCACTAATAAACTTGATAATCTCATATGTGGATTATATTCATTTAAAAAAAATTCATTAATAATTCATGAGGAACACAAAGGAAATCAGTACCATGTCAGTGGTTTTATACCTGACAAGTAATATTTCATAAACGAGTGCGCGTGTTTTACCAGGCGTTACAAACACGGGAGGACAATGAAAATCATGAGGCCGTTAACGAGTAATTTTCATTGTTCTCGAGTGTTTGTAAAACATGAGAAATGAAAATCACGAGGCTGCAAGCTGAGTGCTTTCTATTGTTTTCGAATATTTTACAAACACGAAAGAACATTGGAAATTGAGGTAATAGGCTGAGTGGTTTTTGTTGTTCTCCAGTGTTTGTAACCCCTGCATGGTAAAACACGATACACGAGTTTATGAAATAGCTTCTCAATCGTCTATTATAGTAGAATTCGCGAGGACAGTGTCTCCACTTTCCAGGAAATTTCCTGTTTCAAGGAAATTTGACGGTAAAAAGGAATTTTTTAGGATGAAGGAAAATTCAAGGAAATCTAAGAAAATTCAGGAAATCTAAGGAAATTTTGCTAAAAGTAAAACAATATTTTCAAATGTCAAATTGTTGTATGTTTTTAGTAGTTTGTTCGAGTCCCAACCCCAAGTTTACAAAATAAAAATTGACAATATTATATTATATTATATGAAGTACCCCTGTACTTAGCACAAGTCTGTACACTGTACAGCACTACAGCAGCTGCAAGTGCATTAGTGCAGTTGCAATTATGCAAATGTCGCTGAAATGAAGCGTGGAATTTGTGTAAATGTTAATGAAGATCAGTCTGATGATTCTCATCAGTCTGACTCTGATCACTCTGGGTATGAAACTAACTAGCAAATGTACCGAACAAGCGACGACAAGTAAAGCTGCCACGAAAAAGAAGAAGTACGAGCAGAAGTTCCTCTATTCCTGGTTGAGTGATGTAGAATTTAAGGACTGGCTAGAGAAGCGAGGCGAAGGTGCCTACTGTAAACTCTGTGATTTGATCGAAGCTGTTAACCAGATCCAAGACCGATTTAGTGATTGTCATAAACTAGATGTGCTGTCTTGCCTCTCACCAGCTACTGCTTACAATTTGAAGATTCCATCATTGAGTGGACTGTATAAGAAGATGCCTTTCCTTGCCGAAGTTGCTGATTTGCAGAAAGTAGATCAGGAATGGAGAAATCACTCACTAAATCCAAATTTGAATAAAGATCTCACTGCTGAGGAGTACTGGAAAGTGGTGTTTAAAGAGAGAAGAACACCAGATGAACTTGCCAAACAAAATTTGGTTAAAGTGGTGAAAGTTCTGCTGTCCTTGCCATATTCCAATGCTGCAGTTGAAAGAGTGTTTAGTCAACTAAAATTGATCAAAACAGATCATAGAGCTAATCTCAAGCAAGAAAGTTTACTTGCTCTGTTGACAACGAAGATGACTCTTTTGAAAACCGACGCATCAGAAAAGCTACAATCTAGTGTAAAGCTTGATCCCACAATAGAGATGCTTAGCCTCCACAGAGACATGGTATCGAATGCTGATGATGAAGATGTTACCAAGCTTCGGAAAAAGTTTGTTGAAAAACTCAATACTGTATAAATTGTGACGTAGTTGACAATTTTTACCGCATAGTGTTCTTCATGTTTGATGAATTGATACTTATACGATATAGAGTTTTATTCTTAAGTTGTTGGAAAAGATTTAACATCTTTCAACATTTAGACGTAGTTTACTTTACACTTCTAGCCAAGTATGCTTACTTGCTTAGTATGAATGTATGACTATGATTAACACTTTAACTTGCACTTTACTGTTTTTGAATTGGTTAAAATAAGTAAATAAAAGAAAAGTGCTCAGGTACGAAAAATTACAAATCAGAAAGTTTGAAGAAATGTTAATTATGTTAGGGCGTTACGCGAATACGCGATCCCGGGGCCTGAGCCTAGCAGGCAACCTAACACCTTCCCAGAATGCATTGCTAGCTGTGTTTAATAACTTTAAGCTTGCGATTGTTACATCTGATGTAAAACTGATGGAGTTTTGAGACTTGGCAGACTAAAACACGACAATACTATAAAAAATCACCTTCTGTTAATCAAGGAATTTGAAGGAAATTACATTATCATTTCAAGGAAATTAAAGGAATTTTTAAGACCGGAAAAGGAAATTTCGACATCTCATTGTGGAAACACTGCCTGGTGATATTGGTGCATATTAGGTTAGACAATGGTGTACATTAGTATACCCAATAGTCTCATGTTGAATTTTTGAAACGCTCTTTTGTTTGTGCCGTTTATTATCTGATTTCTTAATTATGAATTCAGTTTTTAATACGCGACCTTTTACCAGGTTTCAAAACTTATGCACATGCATGATCAAATATTTTTCTTTAATTGGCTAATTATAGCTCATGAATTATTAATGAGTTTGAGAATTTTATATAAAGAATACTAATTACATACAATTTTATATAAAGAATACATATAGAATTTTGTATAAAGAATACTAATGACATAACCAATAACGAAACGTTTTTAAAGCCGTTCAATAAACTCGCATCACGTGTTTTATCAGGTTTTAAACATGATAAAACACTGATCTAATAGTAAGATTAAGTTCATGAAAAATACGCCGTCTGAATCAATTAAATACGGCAGTTTGTATTCTCTAACCCTTACTTAAACATGATAAAACACTGATGCTCGTTTATTAAACATTAAGAAACGCATTGAAGCCTGTTTACTGCTATTTTTATGAGGCAATGAGTATATAATAAACAGAACAATACTGCATTCATGCTTGGAAATATATAGTTTATTTCTCGTGTTGAACAGGATATCCCAGTCGTTTGCTTTGCTCAACACTCGAAATAGATTTCAGATTTCCACACATTCATGTATAGTATATAATATACCTCGAAACTCGAAAGAGGCAAACAGTAGCTCAACATTAAAATTATTACAGTTAAAAGTCTCACAATAATTTCAGTTATACGTGAATTAGGCTGAGGCGGTTTTGGAAAAAAACCGAAACCGAAAACCGTCACGAAAAAACCGGTAAAACCGACATAACCGATCTTCTGCATTAATTAAATTATTGTGAAATAAAAAAACCCAAATCAAACCAACATGTGTGTTTACTTTATGAAGCAATAAATAAATATATTGTAGCAATATTATTTACAATTAGTAAAAGTTTTATACATCAAAATGTAGAATTCTAGGCGCTTAATACAAGTGCCTTTTTGTTTACAAATTCTCAGCCAAAAAAACGAGCATGTCAACCTTTTCAGGATTTAACCGCGCTCGTGCTGGAGTGCTTACAAGTCCTGCCTTGCTGAACAGTCGCTCTGATGGTGAGCAGAAAACCGATCTCAAAACAAAACCGATCTTTTCCGGTTAACCGCCTCAGCCTAACGTGAATACTATTAACTATAAGCGATCTGGAAAATCTTGAGGGCAGGGGTGGTACGCCAAAAAAAAGGGAAAATCTTTCAGAACTATGGTTAGTACGTTTTCCCAAGCTAATAAGGGAGCTTAAGCAAATACAACGCGAACGTCAAGGACAACGGGACAACGTCCTTAATACAATAGAATTTTCCTCACACAACAAAGAAAATAGATCATTTTTAGTCCCAAGAGTAATCGTAACACCGTTCCCGTTCCACAAAAAGTTTATTATTCCGATAATTTTCACGTCTTCGAGACGACGTAATTCATGAAACAGCAAAACCTGTTAGTTGAATTTGACTTCAAACTATGCGACAAAATCTTTTTGGAACTCTAAAGCTTTTGCATTGGATGTCGAAAAACATACTTTAAAAGTATTCATTACTATGTAAATGATTCGTTGTTTCCGCTAGATACTGAACTTTAGATTGCCGTCGTCGTCCTAGCTTGCTTAAGCTTCCTATAAATTTTCAACACACTATAAATCTTGTCACTCGTCTCGTGTAAAAAAATATAAGGTAAATATTCAATATATGATATAAAGTAAGTTCTAAACAACTGGTTTAAATTAAATTTCCGCCCATAATCGTATTTTAACAAAAAATAGAAATATCAAAGTAAACACTTGGTGTATGATTGAAAACATGCAGTGATAATCGGAACTAAACGTATAGAATGTTGAGTGATAAAGTATGTATATGTTAAAGGCTCTCGTAGGCGTGCTACGTGACTAGTAAATATTATAGAGAATATAGAATGTTCGATACATACTACTGCAGGCGCAGACGATACATACTACTGCAGGCGCAGACGATACATACTGCAGGCGCAGAAGTGTGATTGCATGTCACAAAATGGCGGTGAAAGCAGTGTTTAGGCAAAAATTCTAAAGATAGCCGCGTTGTGTGTCTTTGTAATGAATACTGAAATATCGCATGTAGAATTTCCGCAAGATGTAATTGTAGTTTTAGTAAAATATAGTGATTAAAGTTAACTTTAAAGAAATTACGTGTGTAATTTTCATCGAGAAGAAATTAAATCATATGCACAATTCGCGATAACGATAGTGATAACAATAATAATTATGATGATGATCACGATAATGATAACGATTGATTGATTGATTGATTGATTGATTGATTGATTGATTGATTGATTGATTACGATACAGGTAAATTCCATTCATTTCTGCGTCTGTCAACTTAACTGTAGAGTTTTAAATTTATCTTTTATATATCTAAATACTTCTTATTAAGGACCGTTAGAACTATAGGAAACAAAATCCCGGAGCTTTTTCAATAAACGTTTGGTAGGATTGCCCAAAAACACCACCATAAAGCATACAAAATATACAGAGAAAAATCGGCCGTCGATATTGTTGTTGATATAAAATTGTTGCTGTTGAAAAAATGAGGAAGTTGAAAAGGAGAGAATTAGTAGAGAAAAACAAAAAATTATCTCTGTGGATAATGATAATTCTACACATTTGCCTGAGTTGCCTATAACCTGACTGCAATTCAGCAACATGCTTCGTTGGTGAAAAGCAATGCTTGGTTAGTACACAGCCACTAGTGTTTTCCGTTTGATTTCTTTGAAGACGGGAGGGGTCGTTTTTCCAGTTTGTGAGCAAAACTTTCTCGACATATCGGGCAACGAGTTCTGTATTAAACAAGTAAAAAATCGAAAAATTTAAATGACTATCAAAAAGCTTATCCCGTAAGAAATATACTTACATTCCACTGCGAATCATTCGGGTGGCACACTCTTTGTGAACTTTATGTGAACAAGGCAGAATTTGACAGCCTGTAAATGCGTCCTTAAAAATATTGAAGGTTTTTCATTAAAAACTAAAACCAACAGTTCTATAAGCAGTCGGTGGTAATAAGAATTAAAAGCAAATATTGTATTTTACTAATATTAATTATTTCTTGGGGTACTATATTACGCTTACACTAAGAACCCAAACATTTTTAAAAACAGCTTATTACGCTCACATCAAGTTCCCCAGAATTGTTTGAACAACTATAGATCGTTTTCATTTGACGTCACGCCGGCCATATTCAGGAGCTTAAGCAAATACAACGCGAACATCAAGTACAACGTCCTCAATACAATATAATTTTCCTCACACAACAAAGAAGATGAATAATTTTTAGTCCCAAGAGTAATCTTAACGCCGTTCCCGTTCTACATACAACGTTATTCAGATCATTTTCACGTCTTCAGGACGATGTTAACTCGTGGAACGGAGAAACCTGTTAGCCGAGTTTGACTTCAAACTATATGCAACGAAACCCTTTTTAGATCATTCATTCATTCATCCATTCATTCATTCATTCATACTTTATTTGATAAAGCAGGTTAGAAATCTGTCACTAAATAGCTAATGTGGACCTGCCAAAACTAAAATTAAAATTTGCAATACAATGTACAACTAAAAATTATAAACTAAGGATTTCTATCTAAAAATATATAAAATCATCTTTTTCGTTATTATTTACAGCTGCTTCCTTCAAATGAGAATTTGTGTCTATTCTTTAACCACCCCAAATTTAAACAGTATATTTGGTATACACTACACCAAATGCCATGCACTTAAACATTTTTATTACAGATATAGACCCTTTTATTAAGTGCAGAGAATACGTCATTTTCCGCCATTGACGTCATTTTCAGTTTTTGAATTCTATTGAAAATATAAGACAAACGAAATTGAAAAGAATTCAAAAGAAAAATTGAAAAGAAATTGACGTCAAAGGGTGAAAATTACGGCTTATTAAAAGGGTCTATACTATATACTGGACATACACCAAGTTCTAGCCATAAATGTTTCAGAATATTGACATACACCATTATCATTTGCGGTATTACTAAACTTACCTCCAAGCAGATGCAACATTCATCATGTGCTGATCCAGCTCGACATTTGTGATTTCCTCTGAGTTGAACATCAAGACAAACTCCACATACGTCGCAATGGAATGAACGATCGTTGTGAATCCTATAAATAAGAAAAAAATAATTCAAGTTCTAACAAAACTCGCGTAGTAACTATCAAATCTATGTCTAATCTAAAACTATCATTAATGGAAAGACTGGTTGTAGTTTCTAAACGAAAACAACAATGCTCACGCGATAGATTCTTAAAAATATACATGTTATTTGAAGTTTATTTAAGTATGTGTTACAATTAAACATGAAGTCCCACTATAAAAAGGATACTCCCTCTTACTTCACAATCACATGCAAGGAAATTCAAATATAAGCGCAGAAACCCACTCAAAGCGCCCCGCAGCTTGAAATAATGTTTAAACACGAACAGCAGTGTTTTATCAAGTTTAAAAATTTGAGCACGAGAATCATTAGACTTGATAAAACACATGTTGCGAGTGTTTTGCTTAAAGTTATTGATTGTTTTTGCTTCGATTCATCAATAAATTGGCCATTTTCCAAAAGAGTTGAAGACTGGTGATGGGTTAGGAACGCTAGGATACTTGGGATCATCCAAACAGTGAAATAAAAGTAGTGTGCTGCGTAAGCAGTGTTGAAACAACAATCGAAATATGGTAAGGTTTGATATATACTGCCGAAACAGAGAACGTAGGAGTCTACTTGGGATAGTTTGGAGGGACAGATTTCATGCTTGGTAGCGTAAGCACAATGGAACTGTCCCTCCAAACGATCCCAACTAGAACACCAGCGCTCAATGCTCTTTACCAGTTTTCAACTCTTTTGGGAAGTGAGCAATTAGGATGACAATTTTATATAAAATCTGATGTTTATTAGTATTCTTTATATAAAATTCTATTCATTAGTGTTCTTTCGGATGTCAATACGTTTTATCAGGTATAAAACCACGGACATGGTAATGATTTCCTTTGTGTTTTCCTCATGGATTATTAATGATTTTTTTTTAATTTAAATTCAAAAGATCTTGAAATAATTTTGTTCCAGGAAAAAAATGAAAACACTAGTACTTGAAAGTTTGAAACATTATATATCTGTATGATTTTTATCTGTTTTTCTGGCATTCCTGTACTATTTTATTTAAGGTTTTGACCAACAAATAAGCCATGTATAGACGATGTTGATGTGAAATCGTTGAAGTCGCAGGTGTTTACACTCTACTGCATGAACGTATGAAAGCCCAGGGCTCATCTATTTTGAACTGGAACATCGTGCTTAATGCAGTGTTTGCCAACTCATATATAGGCTTGCTAAGTATATATCTTACCTGCAGATACCACATTTAGAGCAATGGTATGGGTGATCATCTGTTCCTGTTAGATGTTTACATATTGCACAAAAATATCTGGCAAGCTTCGTGTGACATTTGTTGCAAAACTGGGACTGAGCAGTGAACTGTGAAAAGAACGACCATAATTAAATACGCATTATTAAGTTGTAAGAGAAAGTCTTCTTCGCTCCTTTTTTAAATGTTTAATTAATTATAATTTATCTATCCAATCATTTATTAATTAATTCATTAATATAATTAATTAAAATTTTCTAGTAAATAGTTATTTAATTATTTGGATTATTAATTATTATATAAAGAACTCAAGATTCTCAAATAAAGGGTTAATACATCAATTAATTGATTAATTAATTTTATTATTAATTAATTTTAATTAAACATGATTAATTAATTAAACTTCCCGAAAAATTGTCAAGTAAATGGTGAATCAGGTTTCTTTGAAAGTTGAAGATTATTTCTAACACTATTGTAAGCACAGTCGACATCAGAAAATTTTAATCACAATTTATGTAGTTTAATAATCGAGCAGTTATTACTCGGGCTACCTGTGGTAGACGAGTTTAGGTTTCGGCTCCGTTATTTTTATTATTATTTTTTTGTCTATGTTTCGAAATGGCAATCATTACTTCATCCCATCAGGCATTGCGCGGCTGATGATGCGTGCCAAATGCTAGACTTCATGTTTTCTTTCTTCGCTTTCCTGAATCCTGATGTTTGATCAAGTTGTTTGAAGTCAAGTGTTCTTTCTTGGACGTGTTCAGTGTGTTCACAGACATAGCTATTGTTCAGTAATGTCGCTGGCAGGTATCTTGATCTTATATACGTTTACAATCGCTGATTAAACATGATCGTGCTGTGTTGATATTTAACACCAGAAGGGACTCGACCTATGAACGCTGTGTGGAAATACGTTAAATACAGGCAATCGTGTATTGTGTTTTCTATCGGAGAATTAGATTGTGTTTTGACTATTTTCTGTGACCAATGATGTTTAGACTTTTATAGGTAATTTAAGCTGCGAGTTTGCAGTAGCCCGAGTGAACGCCTGACCAGGCGTCTTGTTATATCTGATAAAACACGAACTGCGAGTTTATTGAACGGCCTCAAAAACGAACCACTTGGTAAGTTCATTGGCGTAGTAAGTTTGAAAAATAACCTTGTCTAAGCCGAGAAAATCAAAGCTAAAGTTTATGTAAATCAGGAGGTTTCTTTATCAGATATAATAAAACCACGGACATGGTACTGATTTCCTTTGTGTTTTCCTAATGAATTATTAATGATTTTTGAAACCTTCGAAAACTTCTCCTACCTTTTGTTCTTTTCCACATTTAACACACTTGATGTACTTGGTATCACGAGATTTCAGTTTGTTCTCGCCACATTCACCCGCGTTGTTATGGCAACGGTGACATGGCCAGTATTTGTTACAACAGTCAAACTTCACGTGACAACGTCTCTTGTAGTGACTGCATAACCACTGACTATCATCATCATCCGAGTCACAGTCCTGTGAACTAGCACTATGGTTTCCAGGTGTCTCTGCACTTTGAGCTTTCGAGTTTTCGCTACTTTGTTTGTCCTTTTTGACAGCTTGACTGCAGCCAGTTTCTCTATTTGAGCGCTGCATATAACCCACCGAAACATTTTTACTGCCAATCATTCTATCTTGAACAGCTGTGTTCTTGCGGGAACCTGTTTCAAAAACGACTATTGGTTTGTAAGTGTGAAAAATAATTTAAAAAGAAGGTAGTTAAGCTAGTATTTAAATTAACTCATTGCTGTATGGCTTTCCCAAAAAAAAGATAAAGTTATCCCACAATAATGTGTATGAAAGGGGATAATTTTATTTCCAGGTCGCGTAACATGCGCTCAAAACATTCAGCACACTAAAATTATTGCTCAAAGCATTTTCAGATTTTCTCAACTACCAGTATGCCGTGTACGATATTTTGACTCAACTATATGGGTGATTATAAAACAAAATTGTGCAATTTAGTGAATTTAGAGTGGATAACCAAGATGAAGTAATTGGGATGTTGGTGGCACAGTGGTTAGTGCACGTGCCTTTCACCTCTGCGACCCGGTTCGATTCCTGCACGGTGCAGTTATCTGATAAAAAAAAATTCACACTGGCCGCATGTGAGAAGAGTGCTTCCAGTTTGACTCTACCAAACACCACAGGTTTCCACCGGGTACTCCGGTTTCCTCCTGTAGTAACACTGGACCAATGAGTGCGGGCCCTTACTGGACCTCTGAGGATAACAGTTTAGATATAACTGATAGAGTTTTATAAAATAACATGTATACTACGCGAGCCCTGATTGGTCAATTGCCGTGTTTGGATCAGAGTATCCAAACACGGAAAATTCCCGCCAAAACGTTTTTTTGAAAATGTTGGACAGTATATCATATTCACTTGTGATTATTTTATAAAAGAAATACCAAATGGTTTTTTCCGTGTTTGGAGACTCTTATCCAAACACTTGGGAAATTGCTCGACTTTCGAAAAGCTAAAAACACTCGCCTACGGCTCGTGTTTTGTTACGCTTTTCTCCAGTCTCGCAATTTCCCGCGTGTTTGGATCAGAGTACCCAAACACGGAAAACCATTTGGTATTTCTTTAATACTGTATAAATAAGGTTGGTTTAAGTTTTAGTTTTTAGTTTAGAAAGAAATTGATCGAACCGTACACGAACTAAAACTAGTCGTACCTCAAAAGCATTTTCTCAATTAATCTTTCATATTTGTTCTCAATTAATTGGATAGTAGTTCTATGTATAGTCTACTGATTTAGAGTGGGTAACCAACATAAAATCTTTTCTATGAAATTTGAGTATTTGGACCATTTTGTTATTAATGCTGTTTCCCGCTTCTTTTTAGCTGACGTCAGCGTAAACCAAATTTGAGAGGTTACTTAGTTTTGAGTGCTTAATTTTCTAAAAATCTACGAGACATCGAGAGAAAATGCATTCTCTTAAGAATCTTATTTATATAAAAGTATCCTTGGTTTTCATCTGACGTCACGGCAGCCATATTGGTGAACCGAAACAATAAAATGTCGGCCATATTGGTGCACAACCTTTTTCCTATGGGAATTTAACTCTATTCTTAGTCAAATATTTTGTATTGTTTTACCACCCCAACGCGGCTCCCGATCACGTGAGTGAAATGATCCATTCTTTTATACGAAATGCACGTGTGACATCAAGATGGTAACTTGCATATTAAACAAACCAAAATATCTCAACAACAAAGCAAGAAAACTTCAAAAGATGTTACTTTGTCATTTTAAGTCTTCTTTTCAAATATAACAGACTTAAGGTAGCAATAGGGTTATATGGTATCGTTTTGTAAAACAGCTGGCATCGCGCACGTATCTGATATACCAATTTAAAGCCAATTAACCATGGAAGACGATTATAAAATCTAAAATTATGGAAAATATAATGGTTATCCGTTGTATTTACCGAAAGAAAAAATAAGGTTGTTGGCTTCAAGAGTTTAAAGTTCTTTGGAATTTAATTTATAGTTTTGACATTTATATCATTGTAATTACTGATAAATTATCTAAAAAAACGTGCCGGCGATTTTTGAAATTCTGTTTCGTTCGGTTTTTATTAACGATTTACGTTGTATAGTCACAATATATTTCACAACTTGCTTTAACAAGTGTCGGCGATTTTTTATTAGTTGCATAATTTGGATTTTATCGCGTTTTGAATTTTAATTCAAAACGCGATAAAATCAAAATTATGCAACTAATAAAAAATCGCCAACACATTTTGTAGAAGAGTATGTACTTAGTAACTGCCAAAAGTTTCAGCTAAAAATACTGAAACGCTGCGAAGTTCTAACTGTTGAAAAACACAAATTTTGGCGAAAAATTGAGCGGAGAAAAAGCGTCTGGAAGGTTTCCGTGTTGAGTAATTAGTCCCGCCTCTTGAAGTAAAAAACTCGTAAGTAAAAAACATTCGAAATTTTTGTTACTGACAGATAACATTGCACTAGTTTAAGAATTGGGGGGGGGGGGGGGGTGGAAGGAGATTTTTCACATTTTTCAACTATTGCTACCTTTCGTTTCATAAACACTTTAATTCATACCATTGCCATTTGACGCCGATCCATCGGTTGCTTTGCCATTTTCATTTCCATAGGTGTCCATTGGGGATCGCGTTGTCACAGATGTACTCATCTGATGTTTAGGCTTGACCGTGAAAGATTCGTCAACTTCAAGCACTTGAGATTGATTAGACGCAGAGCTTTGGGAAGAGTTAGTTCTACGTGTAGAGGAAACATCCCGAATGATTAGAGTCCCAGAAAACGGTCCTCGAGATTCTGCTGAATGACTGGCATTTTGTCTCCTCACTCGTGAAACTCCATTTATCTTGGAAGTGGATAAATGATTGTAATCGCCAGTTTCAAAACAATCGATCAAGTGAACCAGATCAAATCTCTGCTTTTCCTCGAAGAAACCTCTTAGCAGATTTAAATTCGACGCGCTGATGACTTTCTTTCTGTCCAGCTCTAAGAACACATCATGAATGCTCATACTTATTGTGACGTTGATTGAAAACATTCTGCTGGCCCACGTTTTGACGTCTTGCACATCACGGGACAGTAAAGCATCAGAAATGGCAAGTAACAAGAGGTTATAGTGATTGTATACAGTTCTCTCCACGAATGTTGTCGGCACATTGGCTAAGCTTATTCCCTCTATGCCGCTCGAGTTTTCTGACACTTGTACAGAAATTCCAGCTGAAGTACCGGCGAGCGGATTTTGTACAGTTACTCTCGAACATTGCGTGTTGGAGGCCGCTTCTCCTTGAGGTAAAGTCGAGGCTTGGTTTAAAAGTGGTTGTTGAGGAACTTGAGTAGAAGTTGATGTGACGCTCACTGGTTTGGACTTGAAAGTTTCGATGAATTTCATTTCGTTAATAAGTCTGCCATTTTCAACAGAATGGCGTCCCAGTTCAAGCAAGGTCTGTTGTTGTTCTTCTTCAGCGCTTTCTAACTTTTTTTCCAGATCATCTACTTTTTTTCTCAGTTTATAAAGTTCTTCCCTCATGTTTGCTTGCGTCGCTTCAGACACGCTTTTTAACTCAGAAAAAGCTCTTTTTGAGTCATCTAAATGCTTTTCTAGGCTGGATACAGTAGCTTTGAAGTTCTTGATTTCGGATTCTTTCTCACAGTCGTCTTGGGTTGAAGTTTGAGTTTCCTTATTCTTTTGACGAGTTGTTTTACAGTTGTGTCTCAGACTCAGGCTCGTGATTCTGACTTCAATCTCTTCTACATTTGTTTTCTCGCGCACATCATTGCTTTCTTCTTCAAGGTAAACTGACGATGTTGCCTCAGATAAAATGGTCGAGTTGTTATCTTCCCTAAGAGTAACAAAGGCAATAATGTTTGGTAAAGTGAGACAGTGAGACAATGAGACTTCGTGTCTTAACAGAACTGATAAATTGCACAACAAGCAAGCCAGCCCGGTTAGGCGAGCTAGCCGTTCTCTCTCGCTCGCCCGCGCCTCTTCGCCCGCGCTGCCGGGTTTAGCGAAAGGCGAGAACCAGTGGTGTAGCCAGGCGGGGCGGTCGCCCCCGCCCAAATGGTCTCCAAGACCGTTCTCGTGAAAAGTTTAAATCCGTGGCGAAACTTGTAGGGGGGGGGGGGGGGTACAGTTGTTTTAAGTCCAAGTGAGTAGACAATGACGTGTTATATATATTGCAGACATGCATGCATATGCTATAAAATACAATACTAAGGGTCTATACAAAATGCCTCCTGTTTTACACTTACAACTTGTTTGTAAATAAATCTAAAGATATTCTGACGTGTATCATTATTCTATGTTCTGGTTTGATAACAACAAAATTATGTAATTTATGGCTTTCAGATTACTCTTAAATACTTGCCTCAAAATGCACGAAATAGTGTTTCCGAGACCCTAGAAATCCAAAATTTTCCGGGGGAGCAGGCCCCCGGAGCCTCCTAGGAGGCCGAGATTCTTGCCTCCCCAAACCCAAGACCCTGGGTACGCCACTGGCGAGAACAAATAAAGGCCTGACATTCAGGTTAGCCCTTCTCATGTAAACACAATAAAAACCATCACGGCAAATAGAGCTAGCTCGGGTACCCGGGTTGGCTCGTCTCCAAATAAACACGCCCTTAAATATCTATTCCAATCTATTCAATTTTGATAATGACAATAGAAATGTCGCCTCGCGCGACAAAATACAAATACTTATAAGTATTTATGTATAGTAACGATCATACTTATAAGTTGTTCTGATATTTCTGTTTACCTTGCTGAAGATTGTCGACGAATCTCTTCAATTTCATCCTTGCTTAGTGAAATGTCTTCTCCTACTATTTGGAAAAACGACCACGCGGCCATTCCGTATTTCTTCTTCATTTCAATCATTGTTTGCTGTAGAGCAACGCACACGGAGACCCCTTGGATAACTTTCTCATAGAACAACTTCATGAATTCCATGGTTTCCGCGTCTAGAATTCTCCAAAGCGAGACCAAAACTGAACGGGCGCCAGCCCCTAGGAAGGATCTTGCAATACCGACAACACCTTCGGCGGATATTTGACCACGACCGCTGTGACAACAGCTCAATACTACAAGACGAGCCTTGAGAGTGCACTCGACAACATCTTTAGCCATTAGGAGATAATGTTCTTCGCTTGGAAGTTTTGGTGCTCCTTCATTTGGTGCGAGGAATATGTCGGCGTGATCCATGTCCCCATGTGCAGCGATGTGAATGACACTTGCATCTTTCATCCTCTTCAGGACATTCTCCTTCGTGGCCTTTTCTTCCAACAATGGCTCCGCGTTGAAATACTTACTGCACTCTTCAGCTTCGACTTTGGCGTTAGCAAGTTGAGATATCGGTGTTACTTCGTCGTTAAATTTGACATATCCAACAATAGGATTTCCAACAAAAAGAGCCGGTCCAATCCCAGGTAAGGGCTTCAATAAGCTTGCATTAAGAACATGTAACGCTGGGGTGAACTGTAGACTGTATCTGTCACACAGATGTTCTTTCTTCGAGTTGAGTAAAGCACAAAATGGTACTTTGAATAGCGAACCTTCTGGGATGACTAGAATCTTTGAGCCAACAAGATATTCTTCGATAGGTGAAATATATATTGAATATAGTTTCTCTAAGCTTGTTTGGAATGCGTCCCGGGCCAGTTGAGGCGCTCGGTGGACAGTGCCGTTTTTCACTCGACCATGGGTGACATTTGCTCTTTCCAACGAATACCATTCCACAACCTTTTTCGTATCTTTCTCGTTTTCTTCACGGCTGTTCTGAGAAGAATTATGGAAGCCGTATTGATTTGTAGTTGAGCCATCCAAGTTGTATCTTCCCTTCAAGGACTTCAAGACCGAAATATTTGGATCACAGTTCATCGTTTCTGAGCTTGTCTTGTCAATTCTCGTCAGATTTTCAACTCTTTCTTCTAAATCTCGGGTAAACTTATTCCCGCGGTCATCTTTGTTACCAATGAATGGAAGATCAAGATGATTTTTCTTCGCATTTCCACCGAAGCTGTACCCCTCTGCTGGCTCTGGACTATGGGAGACATTTTTTGGCAAATTTCGCATCAAACATTCTTGTATCCCACGATTGATGCTCTCCCCATAGGCTTTTGTCGACAAACCGTTCGCTGTTTTCCATGTGTTGTGGAAAACACCTTTTCTTGAAATAACCCATGCGTGTAGATTATGCTGATGATCAAACGTGTAGGAAACAATATTTTCATCTCCCATCAGATGAATCACTTGGGACAAAGCGATATCAAAAAATGCTTCGTTTGTTTCCAAACAAGGATCCTTTGCAATTGCTTGCATTGCAATGGTGAAATTCTCAAGTGCAGGATCCGTAACAACGTCCACACAGGTTGTTAGGTCGTAAAGAGCTTTGGCTTTTCCACTTTCCGAGACCAACAAAGCAGATTTGACTTGCTTCAGATTCAAAAGACTTTTCAGGAAGATCTTATGGACTTCGGCAAATAGATTCGAGATTGACGTATTTAATCCATCTTGATAAACTTCAAAACGGCGGACCTTCTGGTAGCTTAAAATTGACTTAGCCAAGAATGAACAAGCTACTCTGTCATTATTACTCCTTTGGTAAGAAAATCCAAGATTTTTTTGTGTTATTGCTACCCCACGTATATCCCTGAGTTCTTCAGCAATCTTCAAGTCTTTACGATAACAGTCAACTGCTTTTTGGTATTCACCAATGCTGTCGTAGGCATTTCCCATATGTCCGTGAGCTCTGCCTATCACTCTTTTGTCGCCAAGTTCCTCAGCAATCTCCAAGCCTTTACGATGACAGTCAATTGCTCTTTGGTATTCACCAATGTTTTGGTAGGCAATTCCCATATTTCCGTGAGCTCTGCCTATTCCTCCTTTGTCGCCAAGTTCTTCAGCAATTTCCAAGTGTTTACGATGACAGTCAATTGCCTTTTGGTATTTACCAATGTTGTCGTAGGCATTTCCGATATTTCCGTGAGCTAAGCCTATTTCACTTTTGTCGCCAAGTTCCTCAGCAATCTCCAAGACTTTACGATAACAATCAATTGCTTTTTGGTATTCACCAATGTTGTCGTAGGCATTTCCCATATTTCCGTGAGCTCTGCCTATTTCTCCTTTGTCGCCAAATTCTTCAGCAATCTCCAAGTGTTTACGATGACAGTCAATTGCCTTTTGGTATTTACCAATGTGGTCGTAGGCATTTCCGATATTTCCGTGAGCTAAGCCTATTTCACTTTTGTCGCCAAGTTCTTCAGAAATTTCCAAGTGTTTACGATGGCAATCAATTGCTTTTTGGTAGTCACCAATGTTGTCGTAGGCAATTCCCATATTTCCGTGAGCTGCGCCTATTCCTCTTTTGTCGCCAAGTTCTTCAGCAATCTCCAAGTGTTTACGATGACAGTCAATTGCCTTTTGGTATTTACCAATGTGGTCGTAGGCATTTCCGATATTTCCGTGAGCTAAGCCTATTTCACTTTTGTCGCCAAGTTCCTCAGCAATCTCCAAGACTTTACGATAACAATCAATTGCTTTTTGGTATTCACCAATGTTGTCGTAGGCATTTCCCATATTTCCGTGAGCTCTGCCTATTTCTCCTTTGTCGCCAAATTCTTCAGCAATCTCCAAGTGTTTACGATGACAGTCAATTGCCTTTTGGTATTCACCAATGTTGTCGTAGGCATTTCCCATATTTCCGCGAGCTCCGCCTATTTCACTTTTGTCGCCAAGTTCTTCAGCAATCTCCAAGTGTTTACGATGGCAATCAATTGCTTTTTGGTAGTCACCAATGTTGTCGTAGGCAATTCCCATATTTCCGCGAGCTCCGCCTATTTCACTTTTGTCGCCAAGTTCTTCAGCAATCTCCAAGTGTTTACGATGGCAATCAATTGCTTTTTGGTAGTCACCAATGTTGTCGTAGGCAATTCCCATATTTCCGTGAGCTGCGCCTATTCCTCTTTTGTCGCCAAGTTCTTCAGCAATCTCCAAGTATTTACGATGGCAGTCAATTGCTTTTTGGTTTTCACCAATGCTGTAGTAGGCATTTCCCATACTTCCATGAGCTATGCCTATTCCTCCTTTGTCGCCAAGTCCTTCAAAAATGTCCAAGCTTCTACGATGACAATCAATGGCCTTATGGAATTCCCTAATCTTGCTGTAGGCAGCTCCTATATCTTCGAAAGTTGCTCCTTCCCCTACTTTGTCACCTACTTTCTGAGCAATAACCAAGGCTTCACGGGAACAGTCAATTGCCTTCTGGTATTCACCTTTCATGCAATACAAAATTGCCTGTTCCTTCGCAATCTTGAAGTCTTTACCGATTCCATCGTCGGCATTTTCCTTTTGTGCGTGACCAGTCTTGAAACCTTTACAGCCCAGTTCAGATGTGTTTTGCCATTCTTCGTTTTCTTCATCCTTATCTCCATCCCGTTTTCTTTTTAGCGACATCAACAGCGTTCTGCAAATTTTCTATGGTAAATATGTGCATTTTTAACTTACGTTTTTTTCTCTTTGTCTATATACTACATGTTTATTATACCCTCGCAATTAATCGTCCAATCAAATGTCTACATTAGCGTCACGTGCCAGCCCAATATTTTACGATGTAGGACAACTACATATTGGGCAGCAACCTTTGGACAGGTCGCACAACGTATATTTACTTGCCAATTGCACGATTATTTGTTCGATATAATAAAACACCTATTGGAATTCATCTTCGCCCGATATGGAAAATATTTAAGTCTCAAATTTTAATATTGGGCTTGACCTTCAGTCTCGCCCAATATTGAATTTTCGACTTAAATATTTTGCCATATCGGGCTTAGATGAATCCAATAAGTTATATTATACAGTTCGTGTTTATAAATAATATCGTTAAAGTTTATATTTCTAATCAAGCTATTTTTCTTTCTCGAGTCGCTCGTACTTGCTCACCTTTGTCTTAAACCATAGATCTCTGCAAGTTTTCTAACAAGAAACAATTGAAGAAAAATACAATATTAACTTTTATAAGAACTTTTTTCTCTCAATCCACGTCTCTACTGTTCAAGCAGTTATGCAACAGCAGGCCTTGAAGATTCGTCTGAACCCAGTTTAGTTTAGTTTAATAAGTTTGCCGCTTGCATGATTACGAAAAATGAGTACATATTGTGACAAGAGAAAGGAACAGAATTTTCGTTCCAATTTGACACCAAACTACACGCGTAAAAATCTCGCAAGTTGTTACAGCATTGTTGCCTGAACAATGCTGTAACAACTTGTTGACATATGTGAACAATTTACATTGATAAATGAACAACATTGTTCATCATTGTTTCAACAAGTTGTTACAGCTTGATGAAACAACAACCGTTGTTCACGCATGTTGTAACAACCTGTTGTTCATCGTTGTTATTTCGTCATGCTGTTACAACATGTTGTATCATGTGTGAACAACGTTGTTGGCTATAAAAATGTGCTGTTGGAACAACTTGTTCATGACTGTTGATTTATCCGTGAACAAGTTGTTCGAACCATAAGTGAATAACTTGTTGACAACTTGTTCACGGCGAGCAACACAACATTGTTCACGCCTGTTGACAACGGTGAACAAGTTGTGCGTTTTTACACATATATACATATGAATTATTGTAGCATGAAAAAGATTTCAACCTATAACTAAAAGTAACACGAGAATTATGAATAAATCAGTAAATAATCAAATAATAATAGAGTGATAAATGTTATAAGTTCTACGGGAGCTACCAGGAGGGCACTAATATGTCGATAGTTTAGAGAAATACAAGGAGTTAATACTAGATTTAAACAAATGAGGAGTACTGCGAGATTTTAAACTAGACGGCAACAATTCCACAGTTCAGCTGACCTAAATAATAAAATAAGAATTTCTAAAGTAGTCCTGTTTAAGTTTCAGAATAATGTTATAATTGTTTGGTTCAAAGTTACGGGTCTTGTATCTTGACTTGAATGTGCATAAATAATTATTTATATCGGTAGTTATGAGACGTTTTTTCTGGATTTGAAAAGCAACAGCAAATCCGAGATCTCTCTTCGGTATTCCAATAGAAGGAGGCTAAGTTTCATCAGTCTCTGTATATGGCATGGCTTGTGGATAGTTCAATATAGACTTAGTAGCTATACGCTGCACATTTTCAACTAATGCGCGATATTTAATGGTGACCACAAATTACTTGCATAATCTAGTTTTTAGTAATTTAATGGTGGGGACCATAAACTAAAGTAAATATAATTTAATGTAAATATAATTTAATGTAAATATAATTAAAGTAAATATAATTTAAAATAAAGTAATTTAATGGTGGGGACCGTAAATTAATTGCATAATCCAGTTTTGGCCTGACCAAAGCGCAGTACAACATTTTCCTGATCTGGAATCTGCAAAGTCTCTACAGACTCTCTTGATCAAGCCCAGGGTCTTATTAGTTTTTGCAACTGTTTCCTCTATCTGTAATAGACCAAGATAGGTCGCTGGACGCACTTATACCTAGGTCGGTTATATGGGAGACGCACTCAAGTCGCTGATCATGCACCCAAGCTGTAATATCTGTCCACTACACAAGTTAACCTTTTCCTTAAGATTTTCAGTACCTTGAACATCTTAAAAAGAGGGGTAATCAGAATTGTTGAACGTAGGGAGCTATTTACCAAGTGCTATTCAATGGCACTTGAAATCGCAAGACTTTCCCGTGAAATCGTAAGACTTTCCTAAACTTCAATGAATTCCCTCAAGGTTGTCTCATATAGTGCTTGTTGTTGGCTGAAAGAGAAGAATCTTCCCATTTTATTCGGTGATTACACTCCCCAGCGTGTTTTGCCACAGCAGACTTTTCGAGCGGAGCTAATTAGCGCAACACGAGGTCTTATGTTTCTTCAGACGAGTCGATAAATTCCTACAAAGTTGGGAAATATTATCTAGGATCTACAACCATCCTTCTCCACCGTCAATACTGTTAAAGCTCAGACAACATTCAGACTTATTGACCCTTCAAAACGACAGTCAAATAACATGCAGAAATGTCCGAATAGGACGTCTATTTCTATTTCGATATGCATTCCAAAGTTCTGAATCGTTTAGCACAATTTCGAAACACCCTCATGTATTTCTGGTACAAAACAGACTTTTTATTTGTACTTATTAATGCAGAATAATTAAGAATTATTTGGAAAGACTGTACCAGTGAAACTGAAAGTTATGTATGTTAGATAGTATAGATCGTGTCAGTAGCTGTTAACCTTTTCGTTTGCCTTGCTGTTGTGGAATAAACTTTATCTTTTTACAAAACATAGGCACGCCCAGACGTGCATGTATCTACTGCGTTAGTGCCTATTTGTGACAAAATTGATGGAATTGTATACTTGTAACAACCTTGCAATTGTATTCAATCGATCTAGAGCTGAACAAGATTTTTGATAAAATTGTCTATGCTCTCAGACCATGTTGTGTTTTAACTTTAAAAAAGAAGAATGCAGAGTAAAGCCATCAAGCTAGGCACAGGAGGCCAGCTCAGCTCAGAGCAGCAGTGGCGTAGCCAGGGTCTTGAGTTTGAGGGGCAAGAACCTCGATCTCCTAGGGGGGTCCGGGGGAAATTTTGCTCCCCTGGAAAATTTTGAATTTCTAGGGTCTCGGAAACACTATTTCCTGTATTTTGAGGCAAGTATTTAAGAGTAACCCAAAAGCCATAAATTACATAATTTTCTTGAAATAAAACAAGCTAGAACATAGAATGATACACGTCAGAATATCTTTAGATTTATTTATAAACAAGTCGTAAATGTAAAAACAAGTTGGAGGCATTTTGTATAGACCTTAGTGTTGTAATTTATAGCATATGCATGCCTGCTAAATATATAACACATTACTAGTCTACTCACTTGGCCTTAAAACAATTTAACACCCCCCCTACACGTTTCTCAACGGATTTCAACTTTTCACGAGAACGGTCTTGGAGATCATTGGGGGGGACCCCCTGGCTAAACCACTGGAGAGCAGCTCAGCTCACCTGAGACCAGATCAGCTCACACAAGACCAGCTCAGTTCAGCTGAGGCCAGCTCGGCTCAGCTGAGACCAGCTCACCTGAGGCCAGTCAGCTCAGCTGAGACTGGTTCAGCACTAACAACTCTACTCATATCTGGCATGAGTTCCAAGCCTGGACAGGTGGTCACTGGTCGCCCATTCAAATCCTAACTCAGTCCAATTGGGCTTTACTCTGGTCCTTAGTTGGTGAGAGGCAGTGCTCTAATTATAGTCATTAAAAGTATGGTAGTAAAGCTTTAAGTTTAAGTAGGCCAATCAAATTAATATTAACTATAAACAACTCACAAAATTTGACTTAATTGACTAATACAGTATTTAAATATCTTCATTACAACAATTTGTCAAACAATAATGCAATCTAGTTAGAAGGTAAAGGAAATAGCTTGAGATGACAAGCATCTCGAGCATTACTGCTGTAATATTTAATCTTTATAATAATCCCAGTTCACGCTCTCAGCATAGCCTGTCACAATTTGACTGCTATTTAATACCATATTTCGCTCGTGGACTACATTAATTTGCTTTCAAAAACTTTTATCGTCATTCCAACAGCGTCTAGCAAGGGAGCACGCCAGACTGACCCGTGTTTCTTCTTCTTTGTTCGGAGTTCCTTCATTTATATTCAGGCATTTTGAATAATGCGGTATATATCATTAGCGTATCGCAGGCGCGGGTTACGGCGCCGAAGGAAACCCGAGGCCCGAGCGTTTACGAGGCGGAGAAAGGAGGAAAGAGAAAAGGAGGGGAGTGAAACATTGTGAAACAACCGTCACGTGAAGGAGTATTGACCAATGGCGATGCGTTATTTGGGTTTTAAAATCTAGCTATGCTCGTAGTCCTTGATCTGTCAACAATCAATTAGGTTGTTCACGCGAGGTAAGTTTAACAAACGTTTATAAGTTTTTGCCAGCAGTTACAACCCTAGCCTGGTACCCTGGCCCAATTTCAAAAGAAATATGGGCCAGGTAACCACTAATCTCATTCTCGCGTCATCAGGGCTAAATCCACTTATGACGATTGCAGTTTTACTCATAGCCACTAAAAACGTGCGAAATTTCAACCAATAGGAAAGCAGAAGTATTTAGTGGTTACCTGGCCCATATTCTTTGATTGGGCCAGAGTACCAGGCTATTACAACCCATGACCCAACCGTCCCAGCGTTTCTGATATTCCTCAGTTCCTGTCTAGTAAACACTATTTAATAAAACATATAAATCGCTAGCCAACAGCGAACCACTTGCAAAGACAGAATCAGAGAAAGAAAACACCGTTCCAATACTGTATTTAAATTACTGTACATCGTCCAAGTAAAGTTCGAAATTCAAAGAACTTAAGAAACACGTCGTAAAATTGTAATATTATTCAATTTACTCGCATATCAACTGAAATCCTCCTTCGATCTACTGATAGTATTATAGTAACTTAGGTTAGATATACTGCCGAAACAGAGAACGTAGGAATCTAACGTTTCGAGCGAAGGCCCCACGTTTCTCTCTCTGACGAAGGGCCTTCGCTCGAAACGTTAGATTCCTACGTTCTCTGTTTCGGCAGTATATCTAACCTAAGTTACTATATTTCGATTGTTGTTTCAACACTGCCTACGCAGCACGCTACTTTTATTTTACTGATAGTATTAGTTTGTTTATGTACTGCCGAAACATAGAACGTAGATGTCTCACGTTTCGAGCGATTGGAGCCAAGGCCCTTTAATATAAAGTCAAAATGTTAGACATTACGTTTCATGTTTCGGCAGTACACCAACCTTGCTATATTTCGACTTGCATTTCAACACTGCCCTCGCAGCAGGCTGCTTTTATTTCACTATTTCATTTTGGATGGATAGTGACATCATACATGTATATCGACCATAATTAGAAATGTTCCTAGCAACGGAAATGTTCCTAGCAACGGTCAACCAGCATCATCTTACAAAATCTGGCGTTTCACTCCCCTTCTATTTATCTTCCTTCCGACCGTTATTTAATTTTCGTAACGCGCTCGGGTTTCCTTCGGCGCCGTAACCCGCGCCTGCGATACGCTAATGATATATACCGCATTCAAAATGGCTGAATATAGAATATAAACGAAGGAACTCCGAACAAAGAAGAAGAAACACAGGTCAGTCTGGCGTGCTCCCTTGAGTCTAGTACATCACAATTAAGAATTGACTACGATTCATACTTTAAATACTTAAAAAAGCGACAAGCTGGTAACAAGTTTGTCATAACAGCTTAACTCAGGTTTGTCGGAAATACTTTGTAACACATTTGTTGAAACAGGCTTGTAACAGCATTATTGACTTTGCAGTCTTGTTACAAGTTGTCCACAACAAGCCAGATCTTACGTGTTTCAACAAGCTAGTCGCAGTCTGTTTCAACAAGCTTGTCGCAGTCTGTTTCAACAAGCTTGTCGCAGTCTGTTTTAACATCTTGTTACAAGTCTGTTGAACGACATGTTGTAGCAAGCTTGTGGTCACAATCTTGTTACAAACATGTGGAATTGACAGCACTGTTACAAGCTTGTTCACAGACTTGGAACAAGCCTGCAAGTAAACAAGCTTGTAACAAGCTTGTGAGATTTTTGGCCGTGTACGAGCAGATTGTTAAGAATCTTTTCAAGCATTTAAAGGATAAAAACCTGAATAATGTTGTTGAAATATTTATTGGTAAGTACAGGAAATATATATGTTATAAATAATATATATTATCAGACTAATATATTATTAAAATTTAAATGTTGTATTGTAGATTCGTAGACACCATGGCCATGGCCAGATGCATTTTCATTGATCTATATTTAAAAAATGAACATTTGAACAAGTATTAAATTATATTATAAACGTTTATATGTTCTGAATATTGTATAGTCAATATATTGAGAATATATAAATAGGAACAACATTTTTGTCAATTTTTCATTGACAGTATTTAGTGGGGGAATTGACAAATCTGGAGCTATTTTACTCCCTGTCATTTTGATGAAAAAATGTTTGTGAGTATCTGTAAAATTGAATGTGATATTTGTGTGTTATGTTGTAGGTTGTTTAAAATGAAACAACTATGAAGGAAGAACTTAAAGGTGAAGCATCATGACAACTTAATACAGAATATAATTGAACTGTGTCATTTACAGTTTTCAAACTTTGTCAATGATTTCATTAAAGAAAATTTTTACAATTCATGAGTGTATTTTGGCTTGTGTAGTTTGATTCTGTATAAATGTACTATATAATGATAAGTTTTAAAAATGTAATCTGTTCTCTGTCTTCTGTATGTTATGAAAATTGTGGCAGAACTAAACTGATCAACAAGGCCAGTGTTTGATGTTATAAAGTCAAAACAAATCAAGCTAATATATATGTTAAACTCCACAACGATGTGGCGGTTTGGCGGATAACATTTGCATTCATTCATTCATTCGGTCCTTTAGCAGTATTTCCATATTCTGAGTAAATTCTGAATGAGAACAGCCTTCATCTGTTCAAAGTTGTCATCAATGAAAGTTCGCTCCATCGAACTCGCAAATTCCGTTTTTCCCAACATTTTGGGGCTAAACAACTACAAGTTTTCTCTCCAAATGCTTCACGTGTCCTTTCTTCCTCGTGATAAAAAAGTTTGTCCGAACCCGAAGGAGAAAAATGCCAACATGGCGGCTGTTGCCGACTTCCGACCACTTCCGACACTGTAGATGTTCTATCCAGTCTCTTATATAGATCAGTGTCTCCGACGATTCCACACATCTCCGACGATCCCCGAATTCTCCGATCTCCAAAAGAACCTCTGCGGAGGAGAGAGCTATTACCCTCATGAAAGCCCAAACGAAGGTTCGAGCTTTTGGTGCTACAAGCCCTATACCTCTCATGGGAAAGATCGAAACCCTAGTTGAATCTAAGCATGCCATGGCTGTCGCAACGTTTTACATTACAACCACACATTATGGATCATTATTAAGTTGTAGCACCGCCGAGCAGTTGAAGCTCATTCAATTTCATCTGAACACGGTTCAGCAGACCCATCCACCATCGAATACAACCACTTCCCAGATGCCTGAAAACAGCCCTAAGTCATCCCAAGCTCCATCATCGAGTACAATCACTTCCCAGATGTCTGAAAACAGCCCTAAGTCATCCCAAGCTCCATCATCGAGTACAATCACTTCCCAGATGCCTGGAAACAGCCCTAAGTCATCCCAAGCTCCACCATCGAGTACAATCACTTCCCAGATGTCTGAAAACAGCCCTAAGTCATCCCAAGCTCCAACATTAAGTACAATCACTTCCCAGATGCCTGACAACAACTCTAAGTTATCTCTAGCACCACCATTAAGTACAACCACTTCCCAGATAGATGAAAACGACCCTGGAACTACAGTGACAAAAGTGTTGGGACACTTCAACTTAAAAAGCAACATTTTCCGTTTTATGTTCCCCCGGCCCCCCTGTTCAATGTTGGTGACTATTTAAGCGCTCATTTTCACGTCCACAGCGTCCCTTATTTTCAAGTCAACATTGTAAAGGGAGGGGGAGGGAGGGATAAACTCTATCACGAGAAAAAATGTATTAAGTTAACCTACTGTACAAACGCGAAGTGTCCCAAGGTATTTTGTCACTGATTGTCTAAAAAGCATTCTATGTTATATTGGTCGAACAATGCTGTTACAAGTTACAACTAACTATAAACTGTTACTAACAATTACTCTGTCACAGTAAGAGCATGCGCACAAATGTTAATTTTGAAACAATTTGTGAACAAAATCAAAGGGAGTCAATATGGCGTCGAATTGAAGAGGCTAATTCGCGGTTGAATAGTTTACGGCTCTGTTTACATATTCATGATAGAAAGTGGAAACTCGCATCGTCACTGTCATCTTCACTGTCATCTAAGTTGTCATCTAAGTCGTTTTCCTCTTCTCTTTGTTCCGATATCATTTCGCTGTCCTCGAGAATGGAACCAAACTCTATTTCGTTGCCTTTAAGCCATGTCAGAATGTTAATAAGGAAATACCTAAACTCCGCCCAGATATTCAATACCTGCACTTGTCAGTATATACCGGGTGTCCCAAAAAAAACTTGCGCTGTTTGATTTAATGTAACGTAAAAACTATAAAAGCTATTACACTCAAATAAGTTTTATTGTATTCAGAAAGGGCTAACTTAGATTTTGATATATAACATTTGAATGTCCGTGCAACATTGACTGAGCTATCGATGTTTTAAATCGAATAAGCATATTTGACAATGCTAAAAATTTGCATAAAATGGCCTATCAAATATTATTTGGTTAAACTTGATATATAGTTTTATTGTGGTCAAAAGAACGAATGAAAAACATAATTGTTGGATAAACATTTATTCATTCATCAGAGAAAGTATGTCCTCTTGGATAGCACATTCAATACAAACCCAAACTCTTTGATCATTTGTTAATCGAGGCATATTCGAAAGGCGAAGGCATATTCGAAGACCAACTTTTTAATACGAACTCCCAAAGGACATCAAATATGCTTTCGAACGTTTTTAAATGTTTCATGCTTATTTCGTTTCCCAAGAGACACGAAAGGCTAACTTAGGCCCGTTCCAAACGCCGCTCTTCTCATGCGCCGAACCTAATGCAAATCAGCATAAACAAAGGATTTAGGTCATTATCATTAGGTTCGGCACATAAGAAGAGCGGCGTTTGGAACAGGCCTTACTAGGACATTATACCCGAAATTAAAGTTGAGTTGAAATGCTAAAATTGAAATTGTTAATTTTTGTGGAAAATGGCAAATGTTTTCATATAAATTTGATCAGCCGTGTTTCCCGACTTTTCTACTCGTTTTTAAAGCGTGCGCCCAATTCAAACATTTGTATCTCACGTAATATTACATGAAATTTTTAGGGCTGTATATCAAGATCTAAGTTAGTCTTTCCTCAATACAATAAAACTTATTTGAGTGTAATAGCTTTTATAGTTTTTACGTTACATGAAATCAAACAGCGCAAGTTTTTTTTGGGACACCCGGTACATCACATTATCTCTAGCACTCTCGTTATATTATGCATTGCTGGGCTTACATTTTCTAGCAAAATTACGATGAAATAACATTAAATGTATCTTTTGATTGTTTTGAGCTAACGAAGATTATCGCAAACTCGTTTCCAGTCTCTCAGAGATTTAAGTTCAAAGTGCGTATTTCTAGTGAACTCCTGATTTCTGTAATCTATATCTTGGGTTTTCAAGATGTTCGTCTTCGTGTTTTAAATTATATTTCTTTAAATTGTCGACTGGCCTTGGCCAGGGGCGGCGCGCTAAGGTATTAAAGGTATTAGTCTAATACCTTTTTTTCTCCAGATTGAAAAGAATTGTAAAATAATATAATTATTCCATCACAAAGTACTTATTCTTATAGAACAGAGACGGAATGGAAGAAAACAACATCTTTGTTATTGATTGTTTGATTTCAATTAATCTAGTAGCTATATAACCACTAAAAGTTTAGTATTCCGCAGTACCGTATCGTCCTCGCTGATGCGCGCAACATCCTTAGCGACTTTAGCGACGAGTGTTTGAAGGGCTTAGACCTCAAGGTATTAGAATCTCAAAACTAATACCTTGACTTGACAAGAAACGCGGATTTTCGGTGTTAAATTTCACCACAGGTGGTACAATATTTATATTTTAAAGTCAGACGCTTTACGATTTCGATTTAAAAATTTGCTTTTATTTCGCAGCCAGAAGTATGCAATTCTTTTCACTTCATTATATTAACAATACAGCTAAATCAATTAAGGTTGTCCTCGCCAAAGCCAAAAGGCTAAAGCCAAAAGGTCAAAGCCAAGCGCGAAAAGTACGATGTGAATTACTATTTAAATAGCGAAGCACACATTTACTATATTTATAGGCCAAAATCATACAAATAAACCAAACTTGCCTCTCTGAGGATTATTAACGAGCATTTTCGCGCTTGGCTTTGACCTTTTGGCTTTTGCCTTTTGGCTTTGGCCAGGACAACCTTAATTGATTTAGCTGTATATAACATCTCAATATATAAATCATCCATGTAGTATCCGCTGTGTCGCCTATTTCACAAGGAAACGCTCCCAACACTGGAGTTCAATACTTCAATAATATGGAAACAAAGAGCAATTATTTAAACAATTTTGAAGCTTTGATATGGTGACTAGAACTTATCTGACGAACGGAAAACCTTCTTGAATCCATATTTAACAAAATAAAGGCATAAGTCCTCCTTCAAAGGTAAGAACGATGCGAATATTTGTATATCTAACAACGCAATCCTACAAGGTCCATACTGGAAAGTTCGTATGTTACGCCGGATATATCCGGCGGATATATCCGGCGTGGAGTTTCGTGGATTACGCCAAATTTGGCGTAAGAGTAATCTAATTTTCGGTATAAACTGTTGGCGTGGCGTAAATGGCGTGAAGCGTATCAGTGTGGCGTACTTTCTGTCAGTTCGGTGTGCTAAATATGGCATGAAAACTTTGAAATAAACAAAATGATCATACCTTAATTTGTTGTAACTAAATGTTACATTATTTGACAAAAACATAGGACATCGAGGATTATGCGGGACAATGAGGAACTAACGTTTGATCATAAATAAACCCTGATGACCCTAGACACGTCAGAAATTGAACTCTCCAAACCTTTTTTGAGAAAGTCATTCTCTACTAGCAAAATGAAGCTTGTTTTTAGTAGTTTTTATTGCAGCATTTTACATTTAGGTCCACCCACAGAGGTATTAATAACACTCGCAAATACAACATTGAGATAGACAGAAAAATTGTTCAATCAGTCACTCTAGCACACGCAGCGGTCTGTACTTGAACATTATATCAACAATGCAAAGCAAGGGAGCATACCAGAAATTAGTACTGTTACTGTTGACAATATGTTGTGTTGGGCGTTTGTTCTGGTTTGCTTTATATATAAATCTTAATCTATTAATGGCAACAAACAAACAAAGAATTTTCTGACCTTCAGAGTTCTGTAAATTCTTCCCCCAAAATGCAGGAAATGGCATTTCCGAGACTCTAGATTTCAAAAATTTCCGGGGGGCGTGCCCCCGGACCCCCCAAGAAGAATCCCTTTTGTGAACAGACCCCCCAATACGAAAATCGTTCCACGGTTTACTCATGTGAACACCGCAGTAAAAGAATCTCGCCACAGAAGTAAGAAGAGTTGTATTCAACTGCCAAAATAGAGGAAACGGATTGTTGATGTGAAATCAGATTAAAATGACATTACATTTGATATTACTTTTATTGCGCAGCATTTGCATTGCGTTATGTCGCACCACGTTCTGTGGTTGTAGGCATGAATTTCCATGGCGCACCGAAGGTGAACGCCCCCCCCCCCCCCCCCCCCCCACGCCGACTGGCGTACAAAAATTTGAGAAGAAATTACTGGCGTAAATATCCGGCGGACGAATAACGAACTTTCCAGTATGGGGTCCAGGCCAGGCAATATTTAGATAAAATCGAACAACCTGACTCACCTGGTAATTTCCTAAATTAGGGCGTCCAACGACTTGACAAAACTTTTGGCCTTTCGAACTTGTACGCCAGAGCGGAACAGTACCGATACGAGTTGGTCAAACATACAAACGCTTAGCCCATAAACACAAGCAGATTGAAAAAACGCCGAGAGCCAGAATAAACAGTCTCCTTCGATAAGGCGATAGCTCAAAAAACGCAACGAACAAGCTGTTGGGGAACTGCAAAAATACCTACAACAAAATTCTCGGCCGGTAAACTGTGGAGAGAACAAACAGCTGAACAAGCCACGTAATGAAGACAAGCAAGCTAGCGGCAAAACAGCAGCGTATAATTGCAGCAATCGATGAGACGCGACAAACTGATAATTAAGCACAAACGTGGTATTACCATTTGCAACCTCCCGTGAACCGTGCCCAACCAATCGTGTTCGTTTACGTTTAGTTCCGGTGACAGTTATTGATTAAACTTGAACTTCGTCACCTTGAAACGTAATGTTTTGAGCACAATAAAAGCGACGTTTAGCCACTCCCCAATTGCACTTTGCCGTGGGATTGTACCTCGAAAACACGAAAACACGAATGCAATTTGTTGACTGATGGCGACTCTTAAAGTCAACAAATTAGGAAGAACATACGCGCCAGGTAGGGCTTTGTCAGACGACATTCGAAGACTCATAATAGATGATATACTCCAAGCTGGGGGCGATAGAACAACTGGATATACAGTTGCGTCATTCAATGATGTCGCCAGAAGGCACAAAGTGTCGCATAATTCTGTCGCGAATATTTGGAAGCGTTTTTGTAATGACTACACTGAAGAAAGAGCTCCATGTGGTGGAGATTACCGCCAAAAGCTTACAGATGAAGATTTAGAGCTTATTGAGATACTCAAGACCGAGAGAGGATCAATTTCTTTGTCAGAGATTTACGAGATTTTAGAAGATGTAAAAGGTGAGAATCCAGACATCTCAACATCGACTATATCTCGAGCCGTGAGGGAAAAAATGCCGTCTGGAAAGAGTTTACTCAAGAAAAAAAATTACGCGTGTCGCATCCCAACGGTTTACAGCGACAAACATGCTCTATACGCAGCTATTCATCGATTATTTAAGTTCAAAAGACCCGTGGTGTTTGAAATTTTTTGACGAGGCGGGAATCAAGATACCTGATGTAGGAACGCGTCTCTATGGCCATGCTCCAGTTGGCGAGAGGTGTGTAGAAATAATAAAAAAATGCGAATCACCGAATAACACCTTAAACTTGCTTATCTCTTTAAATGGACCAGAATATTACAATATAATTCCTGGACCTAGCAATACCGCACAATTTTTAAACTTCTTCGAAGAGGCTGGAAACGCTGTGAATTTTGAAACACGTCGACCAGCATTACAAGTTGGAGATATCGTCGTTATGGATAATTTTAGACTTTCTCAAAGTCCTTTTCAAACATATTTGACCTTTCGACATTTTTTACCTTTAGGATAATTTATGTGTACATCATTACGACGGCGGCGAAATCCTTGAAGAAGTTTTCGGCGAAATGGGTATCGAACTGTTATATACTCCTGTCTATTCGCCAGATCTTAATCCTATAGAATTATGCTTCAACAAAATCAAGAACATTCTTAATTACGAATTACGAGATTTAGTTCATCAGAACCTGCCTTTGGCTGGAATGCTTGCCATAGAAAAAATTTCTCAAGAAGATGTTAGAGGATTCTATAAGCACACTTCATACTTGTTCCAATAAATAAACCGGCACTTTCCGTTCGGTTATTTTGACTAGGTAAGCAGTTGTGCTAACAAACATTATTTATAGGCCTTTATAGTTTTAATACTATAGTTTGACTTTGTGTATATTGACAATTGACATTGTATTCAAATGAAGGTTGTATTTATATTTCAAAATAAAGAGTCCGTCAAACATGAACGTAAACAAACGCAAGTAATGAATGCAGGCTATAACACCTGGTGGCAGGCTCCCATACTGGAAAGTTCGTATGTTACGCCGGATATATCCGGCGTGGAGTTTCGTGGATTACGCCAAATTTGGCGTAAGAGTAATCTAATTTTCGGTATAAACTGTTGGCGTGGCGTAAATGGCGTGAAGCGTATCAGTGTGGCGTACTTTCTGTCAGTTCGGTGTGCTAAATATGGCATGAAAACTTTGAAATAAACAAAATGATCATACCTTAATTTGTTGTAACTAAATGTTACATTATTTGACAAAAACATAGGACATCGAGGATTATGCGGGACAATGAGGAACTAACGTTTGATCATAAATAAACCCTGATGACCCTAGACACGTCAGAAATTGAACTCTCCAAACCTTTTTTGAGAAAGTCATTCTCTACTAGCAAAATGAAGCTTGTTTTTAGTAGTTTTTATTGCAGCATTTTACATTTAGGTCCACCCACAGAGGTATTAATAACACTCGCAAATACAACATTGAGATAGACAGAAAAATTGTTCAATCAGTCACTCTAGCACACGCAGCGGTCTGTACTTGAACATTATATCAACAATGCAAAGCAAGGGAGCATACCAGAAATTAGTACTGTTACTGTTGACAATATGTTGTGTTGGGCGTTTGTTCTGGTTTGCTTTATATATAAATCTTAATCTATTAATGGCAACAAACAAACAAAGAATTTTCTGACCTTCAGAGTTCTGTAAATTCTTCCCCCAAAATGCAGGAAATGGCATTTCCGAGACTCTAGATTTCAAAAATTTCCGGGGGGCGTGCCCCCGGACCCCCCAAGAAGAATCCCTTTTGTGAACAGACCCCCCAATACGAAAATCGTTCCACGGTTTACTCATGTGAACACCGCAGTAAAAGAATCTCGCCACAGAAGTAAGAAGAGTTGTATTCAACTGCCAAAATAGAGGAAACGGATTGTTGATGTGAAATCAGATTAAAATGACATTACATTTGATATTACTTTTATTGCGCAGCATTTGCATTGCGTTATGTCGCACCACGTTCTGTGGTTGTAGGCATGAATTTCCATGGCGCACCGAAGGTGAACGCCCCCCCCCCCCCCCCCCCCCCCCCCACGCCGACTGGCGTACAAAAATTTGAGAAGAAATTACTGGCGTAAATATCCGGCGGACGAATAACGAACTTTCCAGTATGGGTCCAGGCCAGGCAATATTTAGATAAAATCGAACAACCTGACTCACCTGGTAATTTCCTAAATTAGGGCGTCCAACGACTTGACAAAACTTTTGGCCTTTCGAACTTGTACGCCAGAGCGGAACAGTACCGATACGAGTTGGTCAAACATACAAACGCTTAGCCCATAAACACAAGCAGATTGAAAAACGCCGAGAGCCAGAATAAACAGTCTCCTTCGATAAGGCGATAGCTCAAAAAACGCAACGAACAAGCTGTTGGGGAACTGCAAAAATACCTACAACAAAATTCTCGGCCGGTAAACTGTGGAGAGAACAAACAGCTGAACAAGCCACGTAATGAAGACAAGCAAGCTAGCGGCAAAACAGCAGCGTATAATTGCAGCAATCGATGAGACGCGACAAACTGATAATTAAGCACAAACGTGGTATTACCATTTGCAACCTCCCGTGAACCGTGCCCAACCAATCGTGTTCGTTTACGTTTAGTTCCGGTGACAGTTATTGATTAAACTTGAACTTCGTCACCTTGAAACGTAATGTTTTGAGCACAATAAAAGCGACGTTTAGCCACTCCCCAATTGCACTTTGCCGTGGGATTGTACCTCGAAAACACGAAAACACGAATGCAATTTGTTGACTGATGGCGACTCTTAAAGTCAACAAATTAGGAAGAACATACGCGCCAGGTAGGGCTTTGTCAGACGACATTCGAAGACTCATAATAGATGATATACTCCAAGCTGGGGGCGATAGAACAACTGGATATACAGTTGCGTCATTCAATGATGTCGCCAGAAGGCACAAAGTGTCGCATAATTCTGTCGCGAATATTTGGAAGCGTTTTTGTAATGACTACACTGAAGAAAGAGCTCCATGTGGTGGAGATTACCGCCAAAAGCTTACAGATGAAGATTTAGAGCTTATTGAGATACTCAAGACCGAGAGAGGATCAATTTCTTTGTCAGAGATTTACGAGATTTTAGAAGATGTAAAAGGTGAGAATCCAGACATCTCAACATCGACTATATCTCGAGCCGTGAGGGAAAAAATGCCGTCTGGAAAGAGTTACTCAAGAAAAAAAATTACGCGTGTCGCATCCCAACGGTTTACAGCGACAAACATGCTCTATACGCAGCTATTCATCGATTATTTAAGTTCAAAAGACCCGTGGTGTTTGAAATTTTTTGACGAGGCGGGAATCAAGATACCTGATGTAGGAACGCGTCTCTATGGCCATGCTCCAGTTGGCGAGAGGTGTGTAGAAATAATAAAAAAATGCGAATCACCGAATAACACCTTAAACTTGCTTATCTCTTTAAATGGACCAGAATATTACAATATAATTCCTGGACCTAGCAATACCGCACAATTTTTAAACTTCTTCGAAGAGGCTGGAAACGCTGTGAATTTTGAAACACGTCGACCAGCATTACAAGTTGGAGATATCGTCGTTATGGATAATTTTAGACTTTCTCAAAGTCCTTTTCAAACATATTTGACCTTTCGACATTTTTTACCTTTAGGATAATTTATGTGTACATCATTACGACGGCGGCGAAATCCTTGAAGAAGTTTTCGGCGAAATGGGTATCGAACTGTTATATACTCCTGTCTATTCGCCAGATCTTAATCCTATAGAATTATGCTTCAACAAAATCAAGAACATTCTTAATTACGAATTACGAGATTTAGTTCATCAGAACCTGCCTTTGGCTGGAATGCTTGCCATAGAAAAAATTTCTCAAGAAGATGTTAGAGGATTCTATAAGCACACTTCATACTTGTTCCAATAAATAAACCGGCACTTTCCGTTCGGTTATTTTGACTAGGTAAGCAGTTGTGCTAACAAACATTATTTATAGGCCTTTATAGTTTTAATACTATAGTTTGACTTTGTGTATATTGACAATTGACATTGTATTCAAATGAAGGTTGTATTTATATTTCAAAATAAAGAGTCCGTCAAACATGAACGTAAACAAACGCAAGTAATGAATGCAGGCTATAACACCTGGTGGCAGGCTCCCATACTGGAAAGTTCGTATGTTACGCCGGATATATCCGGCGTGGAGTTTCGTGGATTACGCCAAATTTGGCGTAAGAGTAATCTAATTTTCGGTATAAACTGTTGGCGTGGCGTAAATGGCGTGAAGCGTATCAGTGTGGCGTACTTTCTGTCAGTTCGGTGTGCTAAATATGGCATGAAAACTTTGAAATAAACAAAATGATCATACCTTAATTTGTTGTAACTAAATGTTACATTATTTGACAAAAACATAGGACATCGAGGATTATGCGGGACAATGAGGAACTAACGTTTGATCATAAATAAACCCTGATGACCCTAGACACGTCAGAAATTGAACTCTCCAAACCTTTTTTGAGAAAGTCATTCTCTACTAGCAAAATGAAGCTTGTTTTTAGTAGTTTTTATTGCAGCATTTTACATTTAGGTCCACCCACAGAGGTATTAATAACACTCGCAAATACAACATTGAGATAGACAGAAAAATTGTTCAATCAGTCACTCTAGCACACGCAGCGGTCTGTACTTGAACATTATATCAACAATGCAAAGCAAGGGAGCATACCAGAAATTAGTACTGTTACTGTTGACAATATGTTGTGTTGGGCGTTTGTTCTGGTTTGCTTTATATATAAATCTTAATCTATTAATGGCAACAAACAAACAAAGAATTTTCTGACCTTCAGAGTTCTGTAAATTCTTCCCCCAAAATGCAGGAAATGGCATTTCCGAGACTCTAGATTTCAAAAATTTCCGGGGGGGCGTGCCCCCGGACCCCCCAAGAAGAATCCCTTTTGTGAACAGACCCCCCAATACGAAAATCGTTCCACGGTTTACTCATGTGAACACCGCAGTAAAAAAATCTCGCCACAGAAGTAAGAAGAGTTGTATTCAACTGCCAAAATAGAGGAAACGGATTGTTGATGTGAAATCAGATTAAAATGACATTACATTTGATATTACTTTTATTGCGCAGCATTTGCATTGCGTTATGTCGCACCACGTTCTGTGGTTGTAGGCATGAATTTCCATGGCGCACCGAAGGTGAACGCCCCCCCCCCCCCCCCCCCCCCCCCCACGCCGACTGGCGTACAAAAATTTGAGAAGAAATTACTGGCGTAAATATCCGGCGGACGAATAACGAACTTTCCAGTATGGGCCAGGGTTCCTCGATTTCAAGCGGCGTTGCAATTTGTGCTTACCGAAGCAAATTCGGGAAGTACCTATTCCTACACTACCAAAGTGGAACTAATCATACATCTATATCGCACTTCAAACCAATTCTATAACAAAACCATAGCCAAAATTGAACGATAGGAGCGATTATGCATGGAGATTCACTATACGAAACAAGTCAAATAGCATTCTGCTGTGTGCCCTTGCACAAGCTTTCAGATATCTGAATACATTTCAAATAATAGTAAATAATATACCGTTCGACGTAATGTTATAAAACCTACCTTACGTTACCGTTCACGGATACAATGAATCTTACCGCTTTCATCAAAACATTTGATCACCATTGCACCATCACGCAAGTATGAATATTATTGAATGATGACGGGTGCATGTTTCTTTTATGTATTTATACCAAAACCCAGAGGAGGCCGGACAAGTGTCATGTGATTGTCACGTGATGCTGTCGACCAATGAAATGGCTTCATTTTCTCATCGTTTGATCGGCTGAAATTTTTGCATTGGACTTAGAATACCGAATATTACGCTATTGTCATTCATTTTTTTCTTTAAAAAAGCAGCGATATCGTTTGATATATTGTTGGACTATCCATATCTGCAGGATTTTGCAAGGTAACTGTATTTTTTCTACTTTGTTTTGATCGTTTATGTAGGTCGTGTCTCGCGAAGCGAAGACCCCACTTCCGGTTTGTCAACAATCTTCAAAGCAAAAAATCTCGAATTCCAACGGTTCGAATTCTCTAATTTTAGCGAAATAAGTTGAAGAAATGTCTAATGTTTGATTCTATCCGGACGACCCCCGAGGACCTCTCAACCGTTTTCGAGATATTCGCCGTTGAACCGACCATGGTATTTCGCTTTTTCTAAGATGGCGCCTAATAAATTTAAGAGAGCCTTTCGCCAACTAAAGCTTGTTTTTTTTCACGAATTTTGGAAGTTTCCTAATATTTCGAGCTTTATTCTTTAGAGTAAGTGTAGAATGAGTGGTGGACAATTATTAAAGAGTAAAATTTTGTATTTGTCTGTTTTTATGGTCCAAAACGCTTGACCTCACTGTATAAAAACACCATTCAGGTGCATATCAAGCCTATACATACATTCTGTAAGTAATAGATACAGCATGAGCAGCCGATCTGTATCTGATTTACAAGGCGAGCCGAACTGCGAATGCTGTATCTTTCTTAAAATACAAATGCATCTAAGTAATCAAGTTCACCAACTATGAATTATTAATGAGTTTTTTAAATATTATTACAGAATGTACTGAACTTTCTTAAAGATCTGTTATATATGTATACAGGCCTGTTATGTATAGATGTTTTTTTATATAATAAGTAACATTGTGTTCCATGACAGCAGTATGATTATTAAAATTGATGCGTGGATTATTTGTAGTTTATTGTTGGTCATTGTTATTGTGAATAATATATTGTAGTTGTAGTATTTTTTATTTTTTGTTAATTTGTTGTTGTTCATATTATCCCTTTTGCCCCAGTTGTCCATTTCAACTGAGTCAGTGATGTAGGAAGCAAGCTGATGGGGTGGGGGAAGTGTACACTTTCAAAAGTACCTTGTTTCAGGGCAGAGCTTCAAAACGACCCTTGAGGCACATGTCTTCTGATAAAGGGCTTTTTTGTTGCAAAAGGGGGACTTTAACCAAGTGTGTGTGTGTGTGTGTGTGTGTGGGGGGGGGGGGGGGGGGGGGGGGGGGGGGTCATGCGCCCTTGTGTCCACCCCTTGGTTTGTACACCCATGAAGTGAATACAATAGTTAGGCATTGGCTATACAGTCAACTTTTAAGACATGAAAGGGTTAATAATTCCATCGCACTTCCTATTTTTTTACAGGAAGTGAAGAGATACAGTACAGATGTCAGTGTTGGAATAACTTACTTTGGCAGTGTTCAGACTGAGTTGCCTGTGCCCATGCAGTGCCCGGGCACAAGCACCAATCTGAACAGGATTTTTATGATGATAAATTGATGGATTCTCTTTTGCCAAATAACATTCAAATATGTAGTTTGAAGTTTTGCATGTTGTCAGTTGTATAATTACATAACAATGCATAATTGTGGACATAACTAATAAAATTTTAACACAGAGGTATTATCTCACATGTTATTATACAATTCAAATGCTGTGTCTCAAAGCCTAAATAAATGCCTGGATATTATTCATCCCTTTGCCTTTGAGTGCTACTGCATGTGTACATACTGATAAACAGTGAACTCTGTCTAAGACAGACACCCTTGGGCTGAACTTTGTCTGCCTTATAGTTCATTTATTGGACTTTGTCTGTCTTTTAGTTCGATTACCCATTCACATCATTGTCTACCTTAATTAACTATTCTAATGCCCTCGCTAAAGTTGATGTTTTCTTGGCAGGGGAGGGGGGGGGGGGGGGGTGGGGGTTGACTGCAAAAATGTTGGACCAATGTTAAAATTATGTTAACAATGCCCCTGATTGAATACTTGTATCAGTGTCAGTACAGTAGTGCTTTAGAAGCAACCAAGATCAATATTGAGCAACATTTTAATTCTATTCAAGTTCCTTATTTACATATATATTTAGGATACAGGAAATACCAGAGATGGATATAAGAAGATTTTTTCAGAAAAAAATCTTCTTAATTCTTATATTCATTATAAGAAGATTTAAGGCAATATAAGAAGATTTTCGACATTCAAACAAAAATTTAATGACGTCACGATATGACGTCATTTTAGTGATTAATTCTACTATAGTCTATTACTATTTAGTATTTACTATTTACTAAATTAAGTAAATTTACTGATTTTACAATTTTAATCCCTTTTATAAAGCTATAGAAAAATAAAATAATATAAGAAGATATAAGAAGAAATTTGGTCAAAAATGAAATCTTCTTAAAATAATATAAGAAGATATAAGAAGAAATAATATAAGAAGATTTGCCATCCTTGGGAAATACACTTTATTTGCTAAAATAGAATATTTGAACATTTGACCAGTTAACCAAGTTTATCAATAGATTCTGGAGGCAATTAAATAAATTATCTCGATTTCGGATTTTGAATTCACCTTAATACAAAGAAAAATACAAGATAGTTATTGAATAAAAAATTTTAGGCAAGCTTTATTCACAATTTTATAAAATTTGGGATACAAGTATAAAGTTAAGTATGAAGGAAGAGGGAAATCATAAACCACTAAACAACAAATAATGTTGATTTCTCATATCTCACCTCACGCTTTTCTCCAGTTGTAACGAATCACACGTTGCACCGCACAACCAAATCCTTCTTTGTTGTAAATATCTAATTCATTTCTGATTTGTTACATTATTACTCGGGCTACCTATGGTAGACGAGTCTAGGTTTTGGCTCTGTTATTTTTATTTTTTTTATTTGTGTCGACCACTGGAGTAGACCAATTTAACCTTTATTAGATTAGTACAACTTCTTACATTAATCACGTGATAAACTATAATCTTTGAACTCGGTCGATACGACATCGTACTCGCTTCCTTAATAAAGCAATTAAACCCACCGTGTAGATCGTCCTTCTAACTTGAACCAGGAAAGAACCACATAAAAGTCCGTGCGTCTATAGATCACAACACAACGCAATCCGAATTCAATATTGTAACCCACTCATAGACGACGCATGTGATATTGGTGCCGTGACCAGCATGGACGATTTAAAACGCCTCAAGATTACACGACGCGCTCAAAGAGGACAAGCGACAAAGATATGGAACAAGGCTGACGAAATCATGGGGACTGAACCAAGTGAAGCGATAATGATTTTTTGAAAAAAATCGGGAAAAAAAAAGTAAAGGGGTTAGCCTTTACTTTTTTGAGTTAGGGTCAAAAACGGTTAAATAAAGTCGTTTTAGACCACCTGTGAAAAGGAGAAGGCTGTATTTTGGCTAAAAATATTTGTTTTGATTTTTTGAAAAAAATCCGGAAAAAAAAAAGTAAAGGGGTTAGCCTTTACTTTTTGACCGATTTTGGCCACTTTTGAAACTTTTGAGTTAGGGTCAAAAACGGTTAAATAAAGTCGTTTAGACCACCTGTGAAAAGGAGAAGGCTGTATTTTGGCTAAAAATATTACAAACATTCGACACGAAAATCGAACAACTGAGACGTATCGATGACGATATTACAAAGAAGGTGGAAGAGGAAGAAGAACTGGAAAAGGAGATCTCTGAAGGGGACGACTATCTGAACGAGCTCATTGAAAAAAGGTACCACATTCAAAATTTTATTAGTTCTAATCAACCTTCTATGTCGAATTCAATTGTGTCTCCACCGATACCCAACCAAAGTCTTTGCCCACCTGCCCATTCAAATTCTCATCGTTTACCCAAACTTTCCCTGCCTACGTTCGCCGGCAACCCCTTGACATGGCAGCCTTTCTGGGACTCGTTTAAGGCCGCAGTGCATAACAATTCCTTTCTAAGTGAAGTCCAAAAGTTCAATTACCTAAGAGCGCAACTATCGGGCGATGCTGCAAGATCCATTGCTGGTCTACCGCTCACTAACACGAACTATTCTCAATCTATTGCGCTACTTGAAGAAAGATTTGGCCAATCGCATAAAATCACAAGCACACACATGCAAGCGTTGTTGGATCTCCAGACCCCTTCGTATCGCGTGAGCAACCTGCGAAGCTTCTATGACAGTATGGAGAACCACATCCGAAGCCTTGAAGCGTTAGGTAAAAAACAGGAAACCTACGGTGATCTTCTTGTACCGATAATCCTTAGCAAATTACCTGTCGAAATTAAACGCAACCTCGCTCGAGAACACGGAAACACAGAGTGGTCCCTAGAACAACTCCGCTCTTCAAAGAAAAAAAAAAAAAGAAAAAAAAAGGAAATTCAGATTCTCGAGGCAGCGCCAGAAAATGACGAAATGCAGTTTGGTGAACACTTGAATCAATCAATCACCAATTTCCCATCCACTTCAACACTACTTACCGGTGCAGACAATATATCGGGCCAAACTATAATAACATTCCGATCATTCCGAAACCACAAAACCAGCCACGCATCGGAAAAAAATGTTTGTTTTGCAAGGGAGCACATCGTCCCCACGAGTGTACAGTTATGACAGATCCTGAAACACGAAAAAATGTGGTGCGTCAAACCAACTTATGCTTTAACTGCCTAGGAAATCACCGTGTATCGCAATGCCAATCCAAATTTCGATGTAGGGAGTGTCGCAAAAAACACCAATCAAGTCTTTGCCCTGGGGACACGCAAGACACCCACCGCGTAAATTTGCCTGCAGAAACTAACCCGCAAATTTCCACCAGCCTTCAACACGCGGTCCTCGAAAACGCGGTCGACAAACAACACACCGAAACCGCAAACGAGAATCCTAACGATACACCTGAAACGACAGTGGCAACTCTACAGACCAGTGAACGTAAAGTCAACCACCCCACCCACACTCTTCTGAAAACAGCCGTAGCAACAGTTTCGTCTCACAGCAAAGATATCACAGCAAATATCCTCTTCGATGAAGGTGCACAACGTTCCTTTATTACGAAAGATTTAGCAAACACTGAAATTAGAACTTGTTCCCCAAAAGACTGAAACTCTCCACCTCTCCATGTTTGGAGGCTCAACAACCTCGGTGAAACAAGTAGACGTAGTCACAGTGAAATTAAAGGCAGACACTGGCGAAACTATTCCAATCCAATCCATCATAGTACCGACCATATCTGCACCACATCAAAATCACACCACCGCTAGCGTTCGCGACCTACCCTACCTAAAAGGTTTGAAGTTGGCCCACCCGATCGGTGATGATGAACAGTTTGGGATAACCCTCCTCATCGGCGCAGATCACTACTGAGATGTGGTAGAAGATAGCATAGTTCGGGGACCAGGACCAACCGCTGCACAGTCCAAAATTGGATACCTATTGTCTGGACCTGTGGCCACAAAAAATCCACCACCTCAGACTCGGCTCAATACAGCTATCCTCACGGTTCTCACTACGGACAGACCCGAGATGCAAGCTCTAGAAGGCTTTTGGCACCTAGAATCGATCGGCATTTGCCCCAATGAAGATGAAAACGAAGACAAAAGGTTCCTGGAAAACTATCAAGATTCTTCGATAACTATGAACCATGGAAAATACACCGTAAAACTACCATGGAAATCTGATCACCCACCACTCCCAACCAACGAGCGGATGGTGGAAAGAAGGACCCGTTCCACTGTAAAACGACTGGCATCCACCCCCCATAAACTCGAAACCTATGGTGACATCATCGCTGAGCAGGAAAAACGAGGCTTTATCGAAAAGGTTCCCTCTCCAGAGAAAATTCAAGGAAAGTGTCATTACATACCCCACCATGCCGTCCTCAAGGATTCCTCTACCACTCCACTGCGCATCGTCTACGACTGCAGCTGTAAACCATCCAACACACTACCCAGCCTAAACGACTGTCTTGTGACCGGTCCTCCAATCCTCAACGACCTGACCTCCATTCTAGTTCGTTTCCGATGTCATCAATACGCCATCACAGCAGATATCGAGAAAGCATTCCTGCACATCAACCTTGATCCAGAAGACAGAGATGCTACCCGTTTCTTTTGGTTAAGTGATTCGAACGATCCTGACAGCAACTTTGATGTCTACCGTTTCAAATATGTGTTATTTGGCGCATCAAGTTCACCATTCATCCTCAATGCGACCCTCAAGAAACACCTTGACCAGTTTGATGACCCCGTCGCAACGCAGATGAAGACAGATATCTACGTCGACAATCTGGTATCTGGAGTGGACACCCAGAACGACGCGCTGCAGTACTTCCAACGAGCACGACACCTTATGTCACCCGTCGGTTTCAACCTAAGATCGTGGACATCCAACAGTCCGAACGTCCGTTCACTCACAGCCCAACAAGATCTCCAGGACAAAGACGCCAAAACGAAGGTACTTGGTCTTCACTGGAACCCCAGTACAGATACACTTACCTATCAGCAAACCAAATCAATAACTCCAGAGAACAATCTCACTACCAAGCGAGATATTCTGAGACAGTCCTCCAAGATATACGATCCTCTCGGATTCCTTACTCCCGTAACCATCCGCGCCAAGATATTGCTACAAGACTTATGGCAAAGACAGTTCACCTGGGACGAACCTCTGCCACCAGAAATCCATACCAAATGGGCCGCACTTTCCACGGAGCTAGAAACGGCAACGCAAACCAAACTTCAACGTCGATATTTTCCGTCCATTAAAACCTGGCCTCTTGACGTCACTCTCCACACCTTCGTAGACGCAAGCGAAAAGGCCTACGGTGCCACCGCATACGTTTCCCACGACACCAATATCGCACTGGTAATGGCTAAATCCAGAGTGGCTCCCCTCAAAAAACCTACCCTCCCACAACTGGAATTAATGGCAACCGCGTAGTTGGCGCAAGGTTAGCTTCCTACCTCCAGTCTATCCTGAATGTATCTAAGTCATTCCTCTGGTCTGATAGTCAGATAGCCCTCTACTGGCTTTCGACATCGAAGCCCCTCAAACGCTTTGTACACAACCGCGTGAAAGAAGTTAAAGAATTGACAAGCAACTCTTCCTGGAACTACTGCCCAACCACCGACAACCCTGCTGACCTCCTCACACGAGGCATGAAAACCGTACAACTTACGAATTCAACGTTATGGGCTCAAGGTCCCTCATGGTTACCAGATACAGCGCGTTGGCCTAAGTGGAATCCCACCTCCACCGTTTTACTGTGCACCATCGCAGAAGAAGCTGAAGCAACTTTATCGGCGACAAGTAACACCGCAACAAACACCGATGATGTTATGGAACCCAAGGAACTCAACCTGGCCAAAGTCGTTGATCCTTCTACCTACAGCAGCCTTCAACGACTGATAAGAATAACAGCATGGGTAAAAAGATTCGTCAACAATCTCAAAAAGATAGGCGACAGCCGACGTGGCCCACTATCTGTATTGGAACTCGACTCAGCTCAGCAGCTCTGGATCGTTGACTGTCAAACCGATGCCTACTCAAAGGAAATTGCTAACCTACGATCAAAGACAACTAACAGATTGACGTTAGTCCGCCAACTTCGTCTTTTCATTTCACAAGGAGTTATTCGCTGTGGTGGAAGAATACACAATGCTCCTCTGCGAGACTCAACGAAGTTCCCCACCCTTCTCCCACCAAACCACCATATCACACAACTAATCGCGGAAGACGCGCACTGGACCACCCTCCATTCTGGACTCAACTACACACTCACCTACCTTCGTCAAAGATACTGGATACCCGCAGGTCGACAATATGTAAAGAAACTCATCCGTCGCTGTGTGACATGTCAAAAGATCACTGGCAAACCGTACAAGGTTCAGACCCACCGCCACTTCCAGCAATTCGAACTAGCGATTCGCATCCTTTCACTGTTACCGGAGTCGATTTCACTGGTGCAATCTACGTCAAATCGACGCAAGGTGCAGTCAAAGTTTACATCTGCCTGTTTACCTGTGCAAACACCCGTGCCGTCCATCTGGAAGTGGTAAACGACTTGTCCGTCGCATCATTCCTTGAAGCCTTCCGTCGCTTCACTAGCCGCAAGTCCCCACCTAAAGTCATGATCTCCGACAATGCCTCGACATACCAGTCTGCCGCCGAAGAGTTAACACACCTCATGAAATCTCCAAAACTTGAAGAACAACTTAGCAAGTGACTGAAGTGAGAAGTGTAGTGGAAATTCATCCCGAAGCGTGCTCCATGGTATGGTGGATTCTGGGAACGACTTATCGGCCTGACAAAGCTTTCCTTGAAAAAGGTCTTGGGAAGAGCAAACGTCTCACTATCCGAACTTCAAACGATTGTTTCTGAAATAGAAGCGATACTCAACGACCGACCTCTCACATTTGTTTCCTCAAACATCGAGGATGAACAACCTTTGACACCCTCCCATTTACTATATGGTCGAAGAATAACAGCCTTACCCCCAGGGCCGTAGCGATGGGGGGTATTGGGGGGGTGCGGCACCCCCCCAAATTTTACAAAATTGCAATATTCGGAAAACTCACGGGTCTATTCGGAAAATTGGCACCTTTTTCTATAAGACTATTTTGAAAGATTTGCTAAAATCTACTGATTAAATGAAAAATAAATGTACTGGTGAAAACTTGTCGGTCGAATTTAATACAATAATACTTACACATTTAAAATTACGTTGTCTAAATTCTCCATTCTCGTTCCCAGTGGCCGCCACACAAACGTTGGACTCTGGGAATGTGAATATTGCAACTTGCAAGGCTCCCACGGGTCCCGTCGTCACGCAACCCCTTTGCCGGATGTGAAAGTAGGTAACCCGATCCCGACCGCAGCCAGGAAATAATCAGTTACATACTTACAGTTGGCAAAGTTTTGTGATTATTATTGCAAGATTCGGGGGGGGGGGGAATTTCATTCGGAAATTTTCGGTTGGCACCCCCCCAATTACGACATGTTAGCTACGGCCCTGCTTACCCCACCCATTAATCGATGAAAATGAATGGTCTGATCCCACCTTCAACGAAGATCCCAACCTGGTGCAGCACCTTGCCAAACTCAGAGCTAATCTGATCCACCATTTCTGGAATCGTTGGCGCAAGGAGTACCTAACGTCCTTACGAGAATTCCACAAGACAAGCGGGAAAAACGAGGTTTCAGTTAAAGTCGGCGATGTCGTTCAAGTGCACGACGACACGAAGCGCATCAACTGGAAATTAGCTGTAGTTGAAAGCCTCATCACCGGCAACGATGGAATGCTTCGAGCAGTGAATATTAAGACCAGTACTGGGCCACTGGCCGTACTAACCGTCCAATTGCGAAACTATACCCACTCGAGGTTACAGCTACGACACCTACCGAGAACACTAACTATACACCCCACAAACCTAGTCATGTCGAGAAAGACCAACCAGCTGAAGATATCCCTCCACAGAAGAGAGTAAGAAACGCAGTCATAACAGCAAGAGCCAACATCAAAGGTTGGACATCCTCATAGTAGCTTGATAGTTGATACTCACTTTGTATATTAGCAACTTGAGTAGACTAATTTAACCTTTATTAGATTAGTACAACTTCTTACATTAATCACGTGATAAACTATAATCTTTGAACTCAGTATTCTTAATGTACATAGTCACAAGAGTCCCGGTAGCCTGCGTAGCTGGCGGTTTTTAATAAGGGGTTGGGGTCTTGGTGAAGAAGCGGGTGAGGGCTAGAGTCCCGGTCGATACGACATCGTACTCGCTTCCTTAATAAAGCAATTAAACCCACCGTGTAGATCGTCCTTCTAACTTGAACCAGGAAAGAACCACATAAAAGTCCGTGCGTCTATAGATCACAACACAACGCAATCCGAATTCAATATTGTAACCCACTCATAGACGACGCATGTGATAGCTAGACCATACGACCATAAAGTCATAAAGTCTAGATTTCTCTTTATATCGATTTTATAATGGCAGTACGTATATTAGCTCGGTACAAAGACATGTTGCATAGCACAATATCTACATGCACCATCTTTATAAACTATTATTTTGGCTATTAAAATCGTTGCACTTGCCCTCTTCAAAGTACAGTAGTGTTGAATATAAATACGGAATGCCAATTAGAATGGAAACACGAGTTCGAAAGGAGAGTGACATCAATGTCTTCTCACCTCAACTCTTCCAACTCTGGCCACGTAAAGTTTGTCGTTCGACTTCCCCGCGCATTTTTTTCAAATTTGGACTGCATCCGCGCAAAATGGGTTAAATATCCGCATCCGCGCAAAATTTACAAATATATCTTGAGTAATTCGCGTATTTCGCGACAACCCGCATCGTATCCGCGCAGTTTTTACCCGCCATCCGCACAGTTTTTACCTGCAAGCCTGCCCGATCCTTTGATCCGTCTTACCCACACACTTAGCAAACTTTACAATCTGGGCCACGTTGCATGTATTAAATACTTTACAAAAAATTCTGTCGTTACTTAGGCTGGGAATTCAACCGTATATTATTGATCTGTTGAACTAGCTTCTACAAGTCCGTTTATCTGGTTCATATCAAACCGTTCAATAAAACCATTCATGTATAACATTAGCATAAATAAATATACAGTATATATCGTTTGCCGCCATTAGAACAAAGAAGTGAAGAACGGCAAGATTTCTCGTCACCAGTATCTGCCACGGACCACGGTCGCGTCGCGCAATTACGATATCAATAATTTTATGTGGTTTTAACATTTTATGAATATAGTAAATTTAGTCTAGGAGCTCATGTTGATCTTTTTGGTTGGAGAATTCAAAAGTAGCAAATCGACCAATCATATGCTGTGATCTCACGGTGTCAATTTCAAAGGCTATTAAGGAATGCAGACGGATTCGTTAATGTTTTGGCGGAAAACATGACATGTTTATTTTGGGCCATGCCGCGCATCATCGGTTTTTGGTAATATATGTACAGTCCAGTGATGTTTTCCAGGGCGAACGCCGTCCCCCCACCTTTTTTACCATAGGAACGGCGTCCCCCCTGCCAAAATCAAACATGGGGGAACGCCGTTCCCCCTGGCAGGGATTAAATATGAGTGAAGTTCAGTAAACGCCGTTCGACACCGTCCAAATAATTTTGGCAATCACTTGTTCTACATACGTGTTATTTTTGGCAATAATTGTTCAGCATCCTACGTGGAAATACTTCAGAACGTAATTTTGTCACTATTTTAATCTCCCTGAAACTTGATATACTTGCAGAAAATTCTAGCAGACTAGCACAAAAATACTAGAGTCTGATAATTGACGTCCGCTTAGATAAATACTTATTGTCATAACCGTGTTGTCATAAGCGCGGATAACGTCAGGCAGCAGCCCAGCAGGCCAGCAGGATATAATTAGTATAGTCTTTCGCGCAATCGCGAAATTAAACATTAAAATGAGCATTAAAATGATGAATGGGAACATAAAATGATTCAAAAAGAACATTAACATGATTCAGCAGATGATCAAAGAGTAAAGAAACGCAAGTTGGAAGATAATGAAGAGACAACTACGAAGCAAGCCGTCTGGAAATTACTTTAAAGCTCAGACATTTTAGACATTTTTACATCAAACAGTAGTTTAAATTACAAATCAGTTTGTCGCCTGCGTTCATAAGCAGAATGTAATATATAATTATCAAATATATTGTTTGTTTAACTAGAATAAATGTGACATATTTTAATTAACAAGCATGTCTATTAGACTAAACCCCCGCTTGTTTAATTTCACGGCCATTGGCCACGCCCAATCGAGTGACCACGCCCATTTGATTTTCAAGAGCGTCCACCCACTTCTAAAATTAGCAAAACATCGCTGGTACAGTCAGTGTACTGGTACTGAGTGTGAGTCTGTGAAAGATTTTAAATAAAGAGGAGCGATGAAGCTAGCTTAAAGTATTAGTATTTTTTAATTATATATAAGGCAATGCATGTTCATGCCTATTTTTATTGCAAAATGAATGTAAGAGCCCAGCTCAAAATTTAATTGGCTGACCCTCTCTCACAGGTCAAATTAAACCAATAAAAATAACTTGACGCGTGAACAGGCCTTTTATAAACTTTTTAATTAGCCAGAATCATACTAACGACTAGTCTCCTTCGCAGACGGTCTTATGGCTCGCTATGGGGAATAAACGTGAGCCATAAGAAGGTCTGCGAAGGAGACTAACTAACGACATGTATTACAATTTGCAAGACTAATGATATCGCTCCATCATAATTTTCTCACTCTAGATCTGTCAGTAAAGTCCGGATTGTAATCTCCGTTTCCCACTAATAGAAGTATACTAATAATGTATATGATGTATATGATGTAATAATCATTTTGATCCTTTACAGTTCACACGCTTCTTGGGGCATTAATTCCACTCATTATTATCACGGATTTCTGTCCAAGATGAAGATAAATTTTTTTTAATCTAAGACTAACACACATGGTAAACAATTTCTCATTATATTGAATAAAAGGCTAAAAAATATTAAACTATATTTACTATTAAATGTTTTTAATAGTAAATAGTTCAGCTTTTTATTCAATATTTCAAAATAGTGAACATGTATAACGTTCTTATAACTTATCGACAGATAATAATTAATTTACTTATGTGAAAAATGCATAAAAATCATTGCGTGGGTGGTAATTGCTGAAAGATATGCTGAAGTCGAAGAAAAATGTTGCCCGTATTACCTCACCTTTAATAACAAAAGTGGGCAATGATACAGCCAGGGCAATGAATACGAATGGTATGAGTTTTAAACAGCGACAACTGAAATTAAAAATATGTCGGCAATGGTTGCCATGAGTTCCAGAGTTTGCTTTTAGAAATAAAAATAAATAAAATGAATTTGCCGTCTAAATCTGCCAAATGAATTTGCCGTCGTCATCACATTCCATGCCGACTCAACCCCTTTTCGTATAGCTATATATAGCTGATTCAGAGCTCCTCCCTTGCTGGCGCCATGCATCTTTGTTACGCAAATGTCAACATGTTAGCATGTAATCAAATTAACAGATAATGCGACGATAAGTGCGTGTTCGAGTTGCACGACGAATTATCGCCGGTCGAATTAAATATTTCTTTTCTGTCTGTGACAATTCGGCGTCATGTTTTCAAGAAGTCGTTTTCAGACTCGACGAGTCCAAGTAAAAACAATTAAATTCGACTAAAATTTGACGTTTAACCGGCTCGCTCGACGTCGTATTTACGTCGCATTAAAATCTGAATTAAATTCGTCTATTGTGCGACGTTTAGCGCAGGCCTAAAATGAGTTGCCTCACTCGGAGCAGTTCAGTTGGCATTTAGGCACGAACAGAAATAGTTGCTAGTTGGCAAATGAAAGACAAAAGAAGAGTGCATACAAGGACAGCTAAAAAGAGCGGAACAAAACAGAGTATACTAAATAGCCACGGCCGATTATTTTTTACTGATTATTGCCAACGTTAGTTTTGATTCATCATATAGAGCTGTGTATAAAATGTTATGTCTAAAATGTAAAATACACAACCATTTCCATCGATTGGCTATGAGTCATATAGGTAAGAGGCTGTTTTTTTAACTGTTGTAACATGTAAGGCCTTCCCTGCTCTCTTGTTCTTTCTTCTCTTGAGAGACAAAATGTACATGCATGTACTACTCAAGACATGTCTTCTTCCAGTCAACTATTACTATTTCATGTCCATGAACTTCACATCACTTAAAAGCAAAAATTGTCTCGGTAATGGCCACGGAGCTGGTGAAAGAATTTTATAATGTTGACGTTCCATATCCACGTCCGTTCTAAAATAATAGCATAAAGGAGGTTAGCTTTAAAACATAAAGCATAGTTTGTTGTCCCCGAGCCCGGATAGTAAAGACCTACCTAATATGAACGAGTTTTCTGATGGGCTATAAGAGTGGCTATAAGTAACCAATCACATTGTCAATTATCAATTCGTTCCCATGCTCCTTTAGGTGATGACCCAGCCCGGGGCCTGGGAAGGGTGCTAATCTCGACACGCGTGGAGTCCACTTACACGCAAGTGGGAAAGAAATTCTGCGAGATATTTGTATAATCGCAACTTTCGCGATTCGGACGGCAGGGTATTGATGACTAACCTAAGTTGTTAAATTATTCAAATTATTCAAGTTCAAATTATTCAGCAAATTATAAGTTCGGTTGCATTACAAAATAATTTTTCAACGGTCATGAAAGAAATCTTTGGCAGAAAAATCGGCTTACAGCTAATAAAATGTACATCGTTAATACCATGGAAAAAGACCAAAGCAAAATAGCTAAGAAGAGATGTGGCAGCGGGAAGAAGCAACAATAATAGAAATTGCAATAAAAACCGAAACCGATGCCGACAAATGTGACCGAAAAAAGCAAAAGGACGTTTCCTGTGTCTGTTCAAAGCCGACAAAGACTTATTCCCTGGAATATCTTCCTACCTATAAACTCGAAAGAGAACAATGAAGAAAAAATCAAAACAAATAGCATTTTACATCTTGAGGAGAGCTAATTGTCAACGACTTATGAATATTAAAACCGAACGAGAACTCCAGGTGAAACTATTGACAGTGTTTGTGGTAAACAAAGACATCTGAGCAGTAGAAAATTTAACGGTAGGAGTCGCTGTATATCCAAAACCTATTCAGTAACTCAATTAAAACGGTGAACATTTTGTCAACTAATATAAATTTTATATCCTGTCTTGTATTTGCCGTTTGTTTCATCTTAGTGTTTTTTTATTTACATCGAATGCTTCGTCTGTATTAAAGTACATATAAAGTTTGCAAATTTCAAGGTTCGAGTCCCGTCTGGAGTTCAGAGATTTTCTCTGAGTTTAACTTGCGAAGGCTTGTACGGCAAAAACAAACGAAAAACTTGAAATTTCAGTGCTTGTTAGTTTTTCCATTTTTGAATGAAAAATTTGCTTTGAAAATTTGTCTTATTTGTATTCATTTACGATGATAGGAACTATAGCAAAACTGCGTGTATAACAGGATGTAACAGGGAAGGGGAAATTTATAGAAAAGCTAACGAGATGTGTCTATTTAAATGGTTGGGCAGGGGTGGAAGGGTGGTGGTTACGAAAATGCATGTAAAAGCGGGCGAGGGGTTGTCGCGTTCATGTACTGTATAATAAACGACAGGAGTGTTTTATTAGGTATAAAGACACGAGTAGTATCGGTCTGTAGACAAAAGCATGAACTGCGAGTTTAGGGACCAGTCAAAGTATCTACAATTTCGAGGCAGAAGATAAAGATTGATTTTTTAAAAAAATATTTAACACCCCTCACAAACATTAAAAAAAATCATATCCCATTCTGATGTTACTAGAATATTTCATACCCCTCCTCTAATCTATATATTAATAGCCGTGTCTGTCTGTCTGTCTGTCTGTCCGTCTGTCCGTCCGTCCGTCCGTCCGTCCGTCCGTCCGTCCGTCCGTCCGCGGAAAAGCTAGAAAACCACTGGGTCCATTGAAACTAAACCACTACCAAAACTAAGCCTAAAGTTCGACAGTGTGCAATGGGTGTATGACTTTTGAAAAGATTAGCGTTTTCTCTTTCAAGAACCAAAACGTTCACCCATCGCTAACTTGGCGGCCATTTTGGATTATGACCACAGTAGTCCATGCAATACTCACAACCATCGCCTTCGCTTTTTGCAGAGCGGGGAAAAGTAATGTAACCATAAAACATGACAGAAGTTGTAATAACGTTTCTTATGTTAATTTCGAAAGGAAGAAAATACAAAATATAACCGAATCAAACCCGAAGCTGTGCCACACGGCCCACATGAGTGCAGGACTCTTGACTCTATATGGCCACAGGGAGCCCGATCCAGTCACTTCAACAATCCGGCTATGTTGATCTTGCCGCTACATGTGTCTCTAAACAAAGAGACCTTCCTAAAGCATGTTCTTTTTCAAGACCGTAAATTGTTCACGGGTAACCACTAGTAATAGTAATACTGACACTAATACCAATAGTTTTTGTACGAAGTAGCTAGATTTTTCACATACCCCTCAATATGTTGTTAAAATATTTCGTGCCCCATCAAATGAGAAGGCTAAATTTTCATACCCTATTAGAACATTCTCCACCTCGGAGAATTGACCTTGTGTGAACAGTAAAATCCAGCAAGAAATTTATCGAACACGGCAAGCGTGTCTCTAGTACATATAAAGAAACCGATAACACCGCTGCCAAACGTTTTGCGCATGCGCGACGTCCGAGCTCGTCCTCAGAAAAAGAGCGGGAAAACACTGAAATATTTGGACTGGTCCGAGAGTCCGACACAAAAGTTAAAATTATAAGCATACTACCGAAAAGATAAGGTAGGTAATTTGTGCATGGCTTCCTTGTCAATATTGTAACATATTCTGAATTTATCCCTTCGTAATTTTCTTTACCCTTTTTTTAAAACACAAATGAATAGTCGAGTCTTACTTAGTCTTCACTGTCTGGTTGTTGTCGCCACGGCTAGTTCCCACTTCTCTTGCAATGTTTACTCAGCGAATTCACGCATGCGCAAACGGTTGGCGGCGGTGTTGAAACCGATATGGTACTGATTTCCTGTCTCAGACACATTTAGAACTGAATATTCCAGTGAGTTAAAGCTGAGAGGACCGATGACTCATTAAGAGCAACAAGCGTATGATAGTTTGTGTGCTTTTCACAGTTCAAAAACAATGCTTTCAAATGGCGGGGAAAATTTCCAAATATATTGGAAAATTGTGTTAAAAGAATTTGAACCTGAACTTGCGTGGAAAGTGACGTTTGGTGTTGTAATCCACATTACCGCATCTACGTGCAGTCGCAATACTGAAGTATAATAAAACTTACATTACAATAAACCCAGCAAGATTTGTGCGAACAAGATCCTCTTCGAGAGTCGACGCCATACTAAGACCAAGAACGCAATGAACAAGGTCCTTACCTTTAAGTTAAAGAAAAATATCAACTTTTTCTTAATACAAACACATTTCATTTACTTGTGAGTTCTTTATTATTAAATGCTAGCAAACTAACAAAACTCATAAACCATTTTTGTAATCTCTGTTATGAGACACGCCTCGCACTACAGTCGTATAAGTGATGACGTAAGCATGCAACTAATAGACCACAGACCTTATTCAAAAATGGCCGCCGAATTAAACTTATATTATATACATATAAATTAGCCCTTATGAACTCATTTTCATGAAGGAAATTCAAAATATTTTTTACTTGAAAACGAGGTCATAAGGGCTAATTAATTTATATGCACATACCGTAATTTCTCTATTAAGCCCCCGGGGGGCTTATTTTTTTTCAAGCATCTTTGAGGAGGGGGGCTTAATGGAGAGGGGGGCTTATTTCAAATTTGTACAAAAAAGTCTGTTTGCACGTTTGATTCTCTTTTATTTACATTTTTTAGGGCAACCCGTCGAGGAATCGTGATAAAGCGTTTGCAGGTTGCTGATTGAATCCATCAATCAAAATTGCAAAGTCGCACGCAAGAGAACATCCGGTTTGACTACAACTCTACAAGAAACGATGTTTACTGAATTACTGGGCGCCATCGTTTTGGTACCAACAATTAAAGGTGATGTACAGTCCGTTCTGCGCATGTACGAAACTAATGTTTATATCTTTATTTACAAAAAAAATACTAATGCCTTATTTAAGATTGTAAGCTTTTCTTGGTTCCCATTCATTACTTGTACTCGAAACAAAACATTTTCAGGAGAAATAGAAGAAATCCGAGGAGATATCCTCGCCGAATCGCTTGGTTTTCTGCCATGTTGTTCCTAACGGTTTACATTGAGCTGAGCACTTCATGTAATTATCTATTTTGGGGACCACATTGCGGTCATGCGCAGAACGGACAGTACGTCACCTTTAAAGAAAATGCAAGATAAAATGCAAGATAAAATAAAATGAAAAAGTGTGCAGTGTGCAACTGTTAACTTCAGGTAAAATTGATTAATAAACACAGCACACTCCAAACAATAAAAAAAAACATAAAAAGAGATAAACAGTAAAGATGTGGCTTAAAAACGTCTCTTGTAACAAATTGCACTGACTCACCTGGTTGCATTGGAACTAATTTTGTTTCACTCTGACTTTGCTGCATTCCAATAGGAAGACACGAGTCAGGTACAGCAGGTGCTATAAATAGAAAATTTACAGTACATTCCTGAATGACAAACTTTCCATAATCCAAATTATTGCAAGTTGTATTTCTCCACGCATGCAGTCTTCCAACTGCAAGGATGCACGAGTTATCTGAAACTGAAACTTATTTATAGAGGGTTAAAATCACCTGGTTAGCAGAAGCTAATCTTATACCCAGCACTCTCTAAACGGATTACAGCTAAGACCTAGGTGTTGGTTTTACGGAGGGAGGAAAACCGGAGAACCCAGCGGAAAACCCTCGAAGCACAGGAGAGACCAACTAAACTCTACTCACATGAGTCTCAAGCCCGAGAGGGTTATCCCCAGACGGTCAACCATCCAAGTACTAACCCCGTCCAACCAGACTTAACTTTGCACTGCAGTGGTGAGAGGCAGCGCCCTAACAGCACACGCCACCGTGCTCCCCTGCTCATAGCCTGCGCCACAAACGATCGAAGCTATAGAGTTATTGAAAAAGAAGTTGCATGAAAATTCATCCGTGTACAAGACTTTAAAATGCAAGAAAAAACGTTATGTAAAAATTCCTTAAACTTACCTCCTATTTTAAATACTTTCACTTCAGAGAACTTCACTTCAAATGTGAGAGGATTGAAGTTTTTTTTAATACCATAAAAATATTGTCGAATTCGTTCATTTCTAGAATCTCGTCTGAACTCCTGACTCCGCGTCACAACCTGAAAAATTAACATAAATTAAAGATTATGACGTAAATATATACACGCATCCCATCATGTTACACGGACATGTCTAGGATTTTGTCGGGTTAAAAAAATTACCTATTCTATTCTTACCCCACCAGATTTAGGAAGATGAATCACTTGTATGCTTTCTCCAAACTGTTTCTTAAAATCATTATAAAGTCTTTCTTGGTCAAGCACGACAATGATATTAACTGAAAATTGTGAATAGTAGACTAATTAAAACAGGAAATGTACTGTATAGTATATCAATTGTACACTACTTACAGTACAGTACAGTACAGTACAGTACAGTACAGTACAGTACAGGGAAAGTACAGTACTGAGCGTTGTCACTTGACATCATGGTCGCCATATTGGTGTTCGACAACAATAGTTTTTTTAAGAATGTAAGTAGCTTCTTCTGTTAGACACCAACATGGTCGCTATGCTCTTTGTCAAGGGGTGTGGAAAGTAACCCTTGGGGTGTGAGGTAGTGCAGACTGATAATATACTGTGTAAAAAAATACTCAGCTAACACATGACTTGCAGTGCGAACCCTAACCCATGACCATACTGACAGCGCATTGGGAGAAGTTCTTGCCAGGCTATGATTCAAAGCTATTAGACTATGTATATTAATTTTAGTAAATAATTTTAGTTACAGTACCATCAAACTCTTCTGCAGCATGAACTAACATTTTGTATCCAGCACCTGTCACCCAACCACAAGTATTGATAACAATACCCCCAACTCGAGCTGTAAGTCAAAAATTAAATAAGGAGTGCTGTAATGAGAGAATGTTTTATGTATTTTAGTATGTAACACAAGCGTATGGTGTATTTTAAAAACAGCCAACACAATGAATGTTAATTGTACTACAATAGCTTGTATTCTTTCCAAACGGTCAAAAACACTAAAGTAGACTTTGGGTTCAGATTATAGTTGGAGCATGTGTGGACTTTCTGCTAAAACTATATGTACATCCTGGCTTTTTTTAAAAACGTGTTTAAAAACACTTTTCATACAATACATATGTTTCAAACAACCTCTTGGTGGGGGGTGGGAAAAATGCCTCTCGTTCACCATCCTCCCACTTTACAGATACTGTAAAGATTCGTCTCTAAAAAAAGTTAAAGTGTAACATTTCCCCAATGTGATATTAAAATGTACAAAATAGTATTTCCGAAACCCTAGATTATATTTCCCCCCGGGAGTCATGCCCTGCAGTCGCACTAGCAATATTTATAATCACATATACCTTCTTCGTTCTTTTCAAACCTTTGCTTAACAACTTTAGCAATCTGGGATGACAGCACATTGTAAAGCTTGCTGTTTTGTCCTGGGGATGTATGACCAAAATGGTAAATTAATGGAGCTTGAACAGCAAACCCTAGTTTAAAAATATATATATATATTAAATCAATGTCACCAGTACTCTATAATCATAATTAATATCTTATTACTGCTACTGTATTGTTAGTTATCACCAGTACATTACATTTGTATTATATTACCGATACTGTATTGTCCTACGGCATGGCAGCGAAAGAACACTCAAAACGATATGGAAATCCTAGGGCCAATTATTTCAAGTTTAGAAGGTGCTTAAGAAAGTCGTGGTATAAGGAAGCTATCATTAATTTTACTCGGGAAAGGTAGCAGGAGAAGTGCTGGGCTACGAAACTATAAATCAAAATTTGGTAGGGCTACAAAAACTTTTTAAAAAAGTTTGATGGGCCATGAAATCTTATTGGTTAGTATGAAAATTAATCAACGAGCACTAATATTTAATGCATAAAAATTAATATGCGTAATTAATTTTTCAACTTTCTTTCTGCCCCCTTGCGAGTAGACAGCCCCCTCCCCTAACCTGGGGTGTAGCATATGCATATGTGATCAAACCAGTCATTACAAGAAAGCATGTTACGTAAAAGCATATTGTATATAGACAATAATTATTGAAATGCTGTGTATCATCACCTTCTTCAATATCTGCTGGTCTTTCTATAAGAAGTGCACCTAAATTTAAGAAATGTTGCTTAGTATATAAAATTGTAATGCTATATAAAAAATTATGATGCATATTAGTACACTATATAAAATTATAATACATATTAGTACACTATATAAAATTATAACGCATATTAGTACACTATTTAACAAATAAAACATAAAGCTCCGTGCATATATATGTACTCTTATAAAGGCACGTTTGGGGTCATTTGAAGACGAAAGAAGTTGAGTAGAGGCACGAGGCGATAGCCAAGTGCCTTTACTGTTTACACTTCCTCCGTGTTCAACGTCAAATGTATCTTTATAAGCGTACAGTACATATGCACAGGAGAGCTAAAAGTGAGGTAGTTTTGGAATTTGGCGGGCTTTTCCGGCCACCTGACGCCATTTTACGTCATTCATGATCTCTGTTCTCTTATAAATGCACGGAGCCCAGCCAATCAGAGCGTGCGTAGAGGACACCTTATTTTATAAATAAAATTATAACGCATTTTAGTATAAACCAACCAGTGGGCTATTGCAAATCTTGTATTTTGATCGACTAAATTATACTCACTAGTAACAAATGAGTCAATTTACAAATACAAAACCATGACAGAAAACTCGCATTTTGCCGATGTTTCAGAAATGTTTCAGTTCAGTTCTTTACTGTAGAATAATATTTTGGTTTATACTAAAACAATTAGACAACCGTAGTCCGTTGTAGCCAAATTTGTAAGAAACACAAAGATAAAAGTTATTAAATGTGTTGTGTAGATGTGTCTATACGTCTTTGGAGGTCAAAGAGTTAAGGAGATATGATTATAAATGGTTCTGTGTTTGGGCGGTGTATTATGCGAGTTTATTATATAAAATAGAGTGTTTTATTGATTTTTCCGCCACTAATAAAAGTGATAATCTCACATGTGCGATTATTTATGATAATCGCACATGTGACGATTATCGCTGAATCAGCATTATAGTTTAATGCAATTTTTGCAAGGCAATGGGACAATTTTTTTATATAATAAACAGAACAATTCGCTCACTCGTGAGATATCCTGGTCAACACTCGAAATAAATTTCATATTTCCGCGCATCCATGTATTTATTATTCTCTATTTCTTTGATATTGATTTGTGCGATATTAAGTTTCGAAACTAATGCGCATCGACACCAAGTAAACTTCATTTTAAGAGGGTAGCACGACACACCAAAAACGCGATAAACTTGTAGCCCTCAAAGTACTCCCCTCTGATTGACTAATTGTAGTCAACTAATTGTTAATAAGTTTGAGACCTCTCGAGATTCATTGCTCTCGAGTGTTTTGATACCGTGACCAAACACGCAGAACGAATTTTTGAATTGGCTTCTCAAACAAAAGACAATGAGCTAATCAACCAGCGTTGTGGAAGCTAATAAACATATTAACCTGCAATCGTATAGTGGTTTTTGTTTAATTAACATAACTAAAACACTAGTGTTTGATAAAGAAACACACATGTTTGATGCAGTATTTTACTGGTGTATCAAAGCCTATTCACGTGACATAATGAAAACTGTCTGATTGAGTAAAATTCTAATGAATTATTAATGAGTTTGAGATGTACACGTAATAGTGTAGGATGTAGATAAGCAGGTTGCATAAAATACCTGTAGTTCCAGGAATAGAGACTGATCCCTGAAAAATAAATCATTTGTATAAGATTGTCAACGTTACTTTGAAGTTTTCTATATTCAGTTTCAAAAGACTGTAGGTTTCTATATTTGCTATACAGCACATGTACTGTACACAGAATTATACAGTATATGTGTGTGTTAATATTATAATCCTAATTTATTATTGAGTCGGTTTTCTTTGTTCTTTCAAGGGCTTTATATCGCATAAAGCCCTTGAATAATAATTAGAAACGAAATGAAGAAAAAACAAGGAAAATCTTTGTCCAAGGTGAAAAAAAAAAGGACAAAACTTTGTTGGAAAACCTCCTCAATAATAAATTAAGTCAGATAAATCCCTCGAACGTCGGGATGTATGCGATATAAAGCCCTCGGACGCTGCGCGACCTCGGGTCTTTATATAGCATACTGTACATCCCTCGTTCTCGGGATTTATCTATTACTTTATAGGCCTCATGTTGAAAGATCGCATGGGACCAGCAGGTGAGCATTACAAAATTGCGGAGCATGGGACCATTAGTACCAGAAAATGTTTAGGTCATCAAGAAAGAAAAAGAAATATAGTAAAAGAAAAAGAGAGAAAAGGAGACAAAAAAAGAAAACAAGGAGGAAGAAAAAAATAGAAATTAAAAAGTGAAGAAGGTGAGATTAGGGAAGAAATTCTAGTAAACGTCAACACCAAAGTTTCTCACCAAGTTATGATGCTAAGATGAGTTGAGTTTTGTAAGTTGTAAAAATATAATACAATTGTTCAGTACAATTAGTAGTAAGATTAAGATTACTTAAATTTCTTTTTCTGTTGAAATATAACATGTTACTTGTAACTAATATATTCAATTCAACAAATAATGTAAGTCACACCTTCCCTTCTGTAAACCTACCTGTCCAACATCAATATCAACATAAACTGGCCGTCTACCAAGTCTAACTGCATAATTCAATAATATTCTACAAAGAGTTGACTTTCCAACATCACCTGGCCCTGTTATCATTATCTAAAAAAAGAAAAGTTGTATCCACACATTGTAAATTTGAAAGAATATTATAGCAACTGGAAACTCATGCAATCACACAGTATAGATTGTGCAATACAGCAATTGAATGGACGGTACATTAAATGACAACCAGTATGAACGGTACATTAATTAAACCCTTTCACTCCTAGAGGTCTCCACTCAACAAGCAATATCGTCTAGCGTTAGGTGAGAGTAAAATGCTGAAGGGAAATTTCAGTAGTAACTATAGAAAGCACCAGCGAGTTATTAGAAATCTTTACACTAGACCTATACTTGTATGAATAAAATGCTTGATTGTACTCATACCAAAACGTTTGCATAATATAAGGATAACGAACAGAATCAATCTTTTTTTTTCCATTCATTTCTTCTACACGGAGAATCATGCTGTCAGATTTTTATAAAGTTCTCATCCAATTCTTAACCGCATTTAACTAAAATTTAATCGGTCGGTCCTTGGTCTGTGGTAAACCTTTCCACAAAGTCATAAAAATTGGTTAAATACGTTTCGAGATACAGGTAAAAATGTTAAAGGAATAGTATTACTGTAACTCAGATAAGAATTACCTTTGGCCCAACTAACTCTGGATGCTTCTTGGTTTTTTCTCTCATTTGGTCCAATGCTGCATGAAGATTGAGATACATCAACATCGGTGTTTCTTTTGAAACATATGCTCCATCAACTACCCCATAAATGTGCACCAAAGTTAAGGCAAATATAAGCAACGTAGTATACAAAATAACTTTTTTCAGATTACAGTATTTATTTCATTATATGTTTGTAATACAACAAATTTGAAAATAAATACAATACAAGTTGTTAATAAAATGGTACAGTAACTCGTACAGTAACTGTACAGTATATACTGACAATTATTATCAGGCTATTAGCACAAAATATTAGCAAATTTATTTTTATTTATTTACAGTACATAGTGGAACGCCCTTATAAAGATCATCTACTGTATATGTACAGAAAATTCCGGTGACTGAAATTACATTTGAAGAAATTAATAGTTTCATATGATACCCTAACTCCCCATCATTTTTTGTAGCAATGAATGTTGAGTATAACATTGGTTCCAGCAAACAGTTAAGGCATAACAATTGTTATATTGGATGGTACGGAAATTCAATGTGATTTTTTTTTTATACTCAAACGTGTATTTGAATTCGGTGAAAACAAAGTGACTGGCGTTACTGTGACAGATGTTACATTTAATTTGTCCAATAACTTACAACACAGCATTAGCCAAATAACTTAATACAATTAACGTTCATATTTAAAAGTCATCAAAGAAAATCAAATGATATTAAAGCTATAATTATACACTTATTTTCGCCAAAACCAAGTATTTGTTAACGTGAAAATTTTTTATGAACAATGCACCAAAACCTATTTTGAGGCTAATTAACTTTAGGATCCTTTCAAAATGCCACTCTTCCTTTCAATTAAACGTGATGGAAACCGTCCATATAAAACTTTCTGATCCTAATTTATGCAATCAAAAGGTTTTTGTTTTTTAATTTATCACTATTTTTCATTTGATTACTAGTTTAGGAGACGTAGCGCTTGATAAGTGTTTGCCGAAATGCATCGTGCTTTTTTAGCTTTTTAAACTTCACACTTTTTTATTCTACTTTTATTATTCGTTCTCTGCTAGGTTTCAACCTTTACCAGGATTGCGTTCTTTAAAGCTATTTTGATTTGTTACCACGACAAGTGGCAAAGATGAAGGGGGGCAGGGCCCCACAAATATTTTTTGGCCAGGGGCCCAAAATTTCTCTCGGTGGCCCTGTAAACATTGTACATATTCATGTACATTATGGCATTACCTACACACCATAAACATTCTATTAAACTCCCAGACAGCTTATTTCATTTCAAGGGCTTATTGAAATAGAGAGGGGCTTGTTAGAGTGGGTAGGAAAGCCACTAAGCCACTAATTAAGTCAATTTTTCTATTTATATAGCTGCAGCACTATTAAATTATTACAGCTGTAAAACATAGCACATACTGTATTGGCTCTGATCTGCTGTATTGTATGCACTATCACTGTTATAAAATCACAAAGTGATTGTACTATAATCCTACATGCAATCCACCAATGTATATATTTATTTCAATTTCAGTTTGTGCAGTATAAATTTATTATGTAAATGTTTTGAACAAAGTAATTTACAATAATATTGGATTATTGTATACACTACGATTCCACCTGACAGAAATAATGCTTTGAATAATGCATACAAAAAGTGTGAGTGGAAAATGTTGCAATACTGGTGATATAATAAATATTTATACATATGACATCCAAGATAAGTTAGCAAATAAATATTAAACGTGGTGTTTCCACAAAACTTATCTTGAATACAGTACTATTATCACCAAACTTTTAAAGCATTAAACATACATGACAACTGACACTACAGTGCATACAATTGTACAGTATGCATGCCCCAATGTGAAAACCAGTACCTCATACACAAAAATGAAAAAACCAACTGTAAATACATGTAGTATTTCATAAATTAAATTAATAATATGCACAACAATCGTAATGTGAATTTAAAAGGATATATCAACACTACAGCCATCCCATGTAAACACAGCTATTTTTGCCCCAGGTTTAAAATTATACTTTTTTTTCAAAACAATCTCTGTGCCAAATATTTCTGCTTGGCCTTTTTGCAACTAATAAAAAGAATTGTGATGGGCTAATGGATAAAACTGAAAAAATATCACTGTGATTTATGATAAACATTCTGTATAGAGTGAAAAGGCTGTCTTGTTGCTCTATACTGTATACAGTATTCTCTTTTTCTTTTGTGCATGTTTGGACACTGCACAGAATTTGCAGATTCCAAAGGGCTGGTAAACATGACATGATTGACATCTTTGGTATAACTTTAACAAAGGAATTCCACAAGCTTAGCAGCCTTAGCTGCTATTGAATAATTCAGCCCAGAGTTATATACTGTACATGTATTAAGGTACAAGCAATTTAACTGTATCGATTAATCGACTCTTTTTCGGCAATCGATTAATCGTTAACAACAATTGAATCATCGATGAAAGTCAACAGCATGATACTAAAATGAGTTTTTGTTAAAAAGTTGTGGAAATATGAGATGGCATTGTGACATTCACCCTGTTAAAAACAGCTATATTGCGTATCAAATGTTGAACATGACTTGTTTTCAATTGATTCTTATCCCTAAGGAAGTAGTAAAAAGCTTAAAAGCACCCCTTATTTGAACAGACAAACAATGGCAACATGTGTTGATTTTTTAATACGATTAATCAATTATTAATTGATTGTTGTCAACGATTAATTGATTACAAATATGGACCAATGGGCACAGCTCTAACTATAAGCTGATAGTGATACTACACTAGTCAATCTAAATTCCTACCTATTCCAAGCCATGTTGATAAGCTCTGAGACTTGGATTTCAAAAATGAGAAAAAGATTGTCTTGCATTCATATTGATAAAAAGTGGTCATGCAATTTTGCAACCAATTGCATTTAATTGTGGAATTTTTACATAACACGTAATGAGTTACAGTTGGTTTCATATTACTTTACCATGGTTTGTTGCGAAGTTCATTTGAAAGTTGCAATTACTGTACTTGCAAAGTACATTTGGAAGTTGGGAACTACAACAAGGTTGCCAACTATCCAATCAAAAATCAAAATGAGCTCTGATTCAAAGCTTGCAATTTCATTGGCTAATTGACAACCATGGTTACAACCTACTGAACAAACTTCGTAATACACCATGGTATTAAAGTAATATGAAATCAACTGTATTAATAGTAGTGTATCAACTGTTTTATAGGTTAATTGGTAACCATTTGTTAGAAATGTTTATTCCTGTTTTTGGTTTCCCTCAACTTTTCCCCCCATTTTAGTAGAAAATACAAGTTTATTCGCAGCCACACCAGAAACCAATCATTTTCCAATGCAAGCCTATGCCAATGTCACAGGATGCCCATCCAAAATGGTGGCTGAAATTTAATTCCCATTGCACATTTTACAAACTTTCTAGTCTGGGGGTTACATGTAAATATTAAGAGTCAAGGTTTGGGGTTATGGTTTATATAGGGTTAAGTGATCAAAATAATCTCGCTTAATGGCGATTCAGCGCTTGCATTGTGGCATACGAATCGCTGGATTGTTCGGGTACGGTAAACTGTAAAATTTCCAAAATAGATCTTAAACAAGTAGTAATTAAAAACAATTTTAAAAATTACTTACAACGAATTGAGCTGATTCAGTTCCCTCCAATTCTGGCACTTCAAAACGTAGTTCTGTCTCTCTTTCTAAAACCCACGATGTCTTGACAGCCTATTTACATAATTATTTAAACGTTTATCTCCTACATTAACTTATACTCGACTAGTCATTCTAAAAAGTAATTATTTTATTACACTACCTCGTTCGATTTTCCGTCTTCTTCGTTCATATTCAAAAGAAAGAAACCTAAGCTAGCTAAAATTTTAAAAATCAAGAACGGTCCACCATTTTGTATTTTACAAAATAGCGCTGGTCAAAAACATTGCTTACTCAAGTACTCGACCCAGTCTTCTGTTGTATCGTCAGCGCGGAGCAAGCAAAAAGAGCGGGAAAAAATAACAATAGATGAGAATTTAAATTTTCTTTGTAAAATATTTGAAGGTAATATATTCATACTTTACTTACTTTAAATTATTTTATTTTGTACTCCCCAAATTGTTGTTTGTTTGTTTATCATTGGCTTTGAGTTACATAACCCATTTAACGTTTATAGAAAATGTTTTCGTACGTCTGAAAATTTATTTTCTGTTTTTCATTTATAAACATTGTGGTTTTGAGTAACATAAACTGCTCTTATCTTTTACTTTACAGTGTCAAATTAACGTTTTATTGTTATTAATTGACTTTTATATGCAGTACAGTATGTGAAGTTTTATGGTTTACTTTTATTTTAAGTTCATTTTTTCCATGCGCTAACTTTAATACTTTAAATTTTATTTCAGATTTGAAAAAGAAACTTTTTACCAGCTGAAGCAAAAAATCCCTGAATATATTAATGGTTTGGACTAATTCTTGGACTGCTTGGTTAACCAGTGGCAGTGAAGAGTGGATAACTGGATTATATTATATCCTGAATAACGGTTCTCAGTTCGGTTCAGATATTTTAAATCCATTGGCCAACAATGCATCACAGTATTGGCTTATTAAAGCAATGCTGTTTATAATGTTAATTATGCTAGTGAAACAATTTGCCAACGGTGAGTCATCCATTTCTTCAACTCAAGTTTTGAAGTAATCTTGTTACTTTTGTTTTGTATTGTTTATATACTTTCATTAGAATTGAATTGAATTATGCTGTACTGTACTGCACTGCACTGCACTGCACTGCACTGTACTGTACTGTACTGTAGTAGACTAGTATTGTATTGTACAGTACAGTACAGTACAGTACATTACAATACATCACAGTACAGTACAGCACAGCACAGTACAGCACAGCACAGCACAGTACAGTACAGTACAGTACAGTACAGTACAGTACAGCACAGTACAGTACAGTACAGTACAGTACAGTACAGTACAGTACAGTACAGTACAGTACAGTACAGTACAGTCATAGAAATAATACCTAGAATGCGGGCTCCTATCTCCTGTCAGTCCAAAAATTGTCGCCACAAAATGGCGGATTTATAAGGGCAAAAGGAACTCGCCCTAGGACTTTTTAACAGTTTTTTACACGGCCGCGGTTGATAACCGGTGTGGAGTGGACGATGGATGTATTTCAGCACTGAATTTCTTTGTTTTTTACGCCGGGAAATTTACTGGATTAGTGAATTTAAAGATAAAGGCATGTGAAGTGCAATATCCTTCGCCAAAACATTTCGAACATCAAACTCTGGTTGTAGAAATGGCGACAATAGTGGCCTTTTACTGTAATACGAATGTCGAATGGTTTTAGTGTTTTTACTGTTTTACATTATATATATTTTAATGATTCCCACGTCTTGTCAATCTGTATGTGATTTATACTGAATGTGGAGGATTAATCCAGGAGACAGTAAGTGTTTTGTTCTTTTTTATCCAATCTAATAGGGATTCTAGCTTGTGATTTTTGAAATATAAAATGTTCTATGCACCTGTCATACTTTTTATACATCAGTCTTTTCGACATCTATTTATATTGACATCTTAAATCCGTGTTTTTCTTAAGATTTTCTCCTAGTTTCCATTACGTATTTGATTATTTTATTTTCTTTTAAACGGGCTTCCTTTGATGCAGACAATTTCTGAGTTTCAAGTTTAGCATGAGCCTATCTTTTTGTTGCTTTTTGTAATTGTGGTGAATTGATCGAAATATAATTTTGAACTTACAGTTTTTAGTACGTTCGTTTAACAAAGCAAGTGTCTTGCAAATTGTTTTATTTTATGCTAATGTGTATGTGGCTGATTTGTTGTCATGCATGTATCCAATTTATCCCTGAAACGTCCTCCAATTCTTTATTTTGAGAGGTGATCATTGTTGTATATATATCCCACCCCTTGCAAAATTCAAAATGGCGGATCTATAAGGGCAAAATAAATTTAATTTGGACACCTGTCACGTGACAGAGCACGCATTCTAGGTATATTATTTCTATGAGTACAGTACAGTACAGTACAGTACAGGATAGTACAGGATAGCACAGGATAGTACAGGATAGTACAGGATAGTTTAGGATGGGATAGGATAGGATAGTATAGTATAGGATAGTATAGGATAGCATAGCATAGCATAGCAGCATAGCGTTGCGTTACGTTGTATTGTATTGTATTGTATTGTATTGCGTTGTATTGCGTTGCATTGCGTTGCATTGCGTTGCATTGCGTTGCATTGCGTTGCATTGCGTTGCATTGCATTGCAGTGCAGTGTACTGTACTGTGCTGTGCTGTGCTGTACTGTACTGTACTATACTGTACTGTACTGTACTGTACTGTACTGTATTGGCATTGCATTGCATTAGACATCAAAATGTTTTAATTATGAAAATGATATCGTTAAACAATCTGTGCATCCTAGGTTCACCTAAGTCAGCAAAGAAAAGAAAATCAGAACTTCCTAGATCATTATTTGATATGGCAAAGGTATAATCTTGCTTAATTAATATCATACTAATATCTTTATTATACTAAAGTTTATAATTACAGTATTGGAAACCAGACCTAGAACAAAAGTGGTACAAATAATCAATACCTATATTATTTTCAGCTGGCTTACAAACCCGAGATTTGTGAAACATTGATAAAAATTTTGACAGACCTGAGGCCTTTCGATGTAAACCAAAAGATGACAAACACAATGTCGGACAACCAAATGACATTGTTTCTGGTAAGAAAATGATAACAATCGAGAGCTCAGCAACCAATTAATTTGGTTTATTTTGCGCAAGAACGGGAAAATGAGTTTGACAATAATAATGATGCGCAGGGGCGGATCCAGGATTTTTTTAAAGAGAGGGTTGACACCTCTAGGGGGGTCCGGGGTTATGGCCCCCGGAATTTTTTTGATTTCTGATACCCTGAAATGCTATTTCCTGCATTTTGGGGACAATATTAGGATCAGAAATAGTGATTTTTATACACTATATTGTACACCAAACACAATTTATATATTATATATAATATAATATAATATACCATATATAATAGGCCAGGGGGATTGCAACCCCCATAACCCCCCTGGATCTGCCACTGATGCGCACTATAAATTATTAATCGCGAAAATCAAATAGTAATAAGCGTGAAATCTGGAAGCAACATAACTTACTGTTGTGGCAATAGACGTGTTCCTAAAGTGTTGATACAATTCAATTTCTCAACCTGACCAATTTTTTGATAAAGTTCGTTGAACAACTTCCTGCCTTGAATTTGATTGGTGTTTCGACTAATAATCATATTTCCTGTTGGTTGTTTCAAAAAACCAATTAAATTCAAATTATGGATTAGGAAAACTTTTATTGCCATGACAGTTAATTAATTTTATTTAATTATTTAAGGTTTACTTAGTAATTTACTTAATTCATTCATTTATTTTTTATTTTTTATTGCAAACCAGTGCGCCTGCATCTCTGGTAACGAAAGAATTTTAAGATTTATGCTGTATCATGGTTAGTGCATGTTTATCGTACCAGGACATTTTGACTAAACAAACACTCAGAAATTCTGGGGCCAGGGCCATTTTCTCCGTCCGTTCACCGTGAAGCAAAATGTCTTGGGTACAAGGTTGAACTTTGATATAATCGCATTAAAAAAGACAAAAAGGTGTGGAATCGTCCATCTTGGTTTAGAATATACCGTAAACCTCCGAAATAAATCCCCAGAATATACCCCCAAATACAAAAAAAGTTCCTCCGATCAACACGACGTTATGCGTAATATGCAATGTATATGCAAAATGACATAATTTAAAACACAAGATGTTCCTTCAACCATATATTCCTGCCCAAAATAGTCCTAGGAAAAAAAATCCTTTGCCCGGGGCTTAGTGTCGAAAGTTTGCGGTATGACATATGGGCTAGCTACACCACATTTCATCAAATATGGCATCACGTATTTTTAGAATATTAGTTGCTAATATTTAACTTTTTCGACGAGTGCTTTTATTTGTTTTTCTATTTATACATGAATGTGGTTTATATATTAAAAGAGTATTGTAGACCTATGCGCAATGCAAAACCGGCCAAGGGAATGATACGCAATTGCCAGTCTTCGACTAATATATAGTAATTTATGACATATCTAGGCGCTGATATCCTTGCAAGAACAAAATGGAATGATACTCCTTTACATCTGGTTACTTTTGCTCTCTCAAGTAATAAAAACCGATATTTTAATGCAATTGGCACTTTGCTTGAAGCAGGTACGCCTATTAGTTAGAAAAATAGACATGTAACAGAGGACACATAAGCTTTTAGGTGCGTAACTTTTGATCTCTTTTGCGTGCTTCCTATGTATTAAAAAGAGACTAACATTTTTCACCATATTAGATCCTACCCTTTGTAACTACGCTTGTGTATGGTTTACCCAGCTCTATGTATAACTGGAGAGATGTCTTCTGTCGTTGGCTGAAAATCAAACATGGCAGATGGAGCAATTACGAAGGTCCATGTCAGCCATCCTTGACCTTGATGATTTTCTAGTCAATGATTGTAAGATATCAGTCTCTTTAGTTATATAATAAAGTTCATTTTTTCAACTTGCACGCACTTTTTTCTGGAACAAACCTTGCAGGTTGCTCCGTTGCTGTAAGGGTTGCCAACGTATGCAAGATGTCGAGATATGTCGAGAGTCCTGAAATGTAATTATATTGAAAACTAGGAGTTTTACACAAGACAATTTTTCCTGTTACAGTCTTACTACCTTAGCTCACTCTTGCATGGTCAAGGGTTTCCCCCAAAAATGAATAGAATCGTCTGGTGTTAGCCACAGTAAAATACTAAAGACTAATTTGAACAGGAAAGAGAGTAGCATGTATCAATACAATACGTTATTGCAATTTTAGGATGTGATGTCAACAGCAAAAACTGGATTGGTAACACACCACTCTGTGTTGCTGCATCACATGGGAATACAAAGCTGATAAAGTATCTTCTCGAAAAAGGTAATTTTTAAAATTATTATTTCAAATAAAATTATTTTAGTTAACATTTGTTTGGTTTAAGGTGGCTCCACACAGTTTCTTGAAAAATGGAAAATACAAGTTTGAGAGTCCAAAACACGTGCATAAACAATTCGGAAAAAGAATAAAACTAAATGTTGTGCATAGTTAAACAGTCTGACAATCAAAAATTGTTACCAAGTAAATAGCAACAGTTGTTTCTATGGCAACAATGACGTTTCAAAATGGCTGCCAACTACCCTTCAAACTAATTTAATTCGAAAAAAACTTTGGTGACCCCCAATTTTTTTTCCATTAAAACTTTTCTTGAAGTATGAGTAATCATGAATAGGCCGATTTAAAAAAAATTCTGTAGAACGAATAATCTTTTTTCCGGAAAAATCATGTTTGTTAATTTTTAAAATATTTCGTTCTACAGAAATTTGGTATTTGGAACTTTAATATCAGTATATATTAAGAGGTGTATTTTGTTGATATACTGTACTTCAATGTACATTTATATTTTTGTCTTGCACAGGTGCTGACCCAAGTATTGCTAACAACAAAGGAATATATCCTATTGATTTCGCAAATAATGCAGGTAAAGAAATGGAACTGTAATATTTGTATGCCAGGAAAGCAGGTGTACTTTATTTTTAACAAATAGAACATACCGCTCATGCGCATATGTACTCTTATAAAGGTTCGTTTGACGTCATTTGAACACGAAAGAAGTTGAGTAGAGGTACGAGGGGATAGCCAAGTGCCTTTACACTTATTTCGTGTTCAAATCACGTCAAGTATGTTTTACTTGTTTTATAAAATAAGAAGAAAAAAAAACAAGCTAAAAGTTGGACAGTAGTTTTAAATTTGGCTGGTTTTTCTTTCCAACTGACGCCATTCTACGCCATTCCACGCCACGTCACGTCATTCATGATCTTCATACTCTTATAAATCAGTGATGGATTTACTGGGGGGGGGGGGGTGCAGGGGGGCGCCAAAATTAGTAAATTACTCAATTAGTGCCTTGCTGCAGTGGGATGCGATGTGGCTTTTCATTAAAAATGTCAATAACATTGCTAATGTAACTGCATGAAGTACTTAGCATTTTAATTTTTAATGTTATTCCGCACTATTGCGCCAAAATCCCAACTGATTCGGCAAGTATTAAAACAGCAAGTATATCGCTTTGAAGTCATTTTTATGTTTTAGTAATGGAAATGCTGCATTCTGAATACATCGGGGTGCATACGTAGCAGCTACCTAAGATTCGATTTATTGGATTTTCCCCCGTTATTTTGATATTTTCTATAATTTTAAATGTATTTGTATAATAAAACGTCCACTTTATCCCTAAATTTATTTGACACCTTCCAGGTTTGATGAAATGCGCTATTGAAAACACGATTTAAAACTTTTAAATCTTTCTTCAAAGTACCGTCAGAATGCAGGAAATCCCATTTCAGAGGTCCAAATTTCAAAAAATTTCCGGGGGACCTGTCCCCGGAACCCCCTAGGAATGGTTTGACTTGCACCCCCCTACCAGATCATGCTGGATCCATCACTGTTATAAATGCACCGAGCCCAGCCAATCAGAGTGTGCGTAGAGGACACCTTATTTTATAAAAGTTCTTCTATTAGTCTAAGTATATAAAATTATCCAAGGACTCCATCCTGTGTTTTCAGTCTCAAACATTTTCATAGTTATCCCACGTGAAAAGTTCGTAAATGGTTTTGTAATTGCATACCCAAGACAGCATAAATTTTTGCATAAAGTCTCAACAGATTACATTTAGAAAAACAAAAATGACAGCAGAATTTGTCTTGACAAAATAGTTAAAAAGCGCATGATCCATTTACTTGTTTTAAAAAACTGCATGGGGTTATAGAAAATGAAAGTTAGATTAAGGCCATTTATAATACTGAACGACGCACCATACTTAACTTAGTTATTCTGGCGTGCTACAATAAATGCCAAAATGGTCACTCGTTGTTTCCGACCGAGCAAAAGCAATCGTCTTAGAAAACAAAAAAAAAATATAGTCGTGCGCCCTTGTTCACGTTTTGGATCAAAGACGCGAATAATCAATTATTAGGTTGGTAATTCTTCCTTCTTCTCCATTGAGTCTAGTCCAATTCACATCAGCTGCGCTAATTCCCAGATTTCGTTTGCATTTTTCTACTCCGTCTTCCTATCTCTTCTTCTGTCTTCTTCTTGACCTTTTATTTTATTTATTTTTTTATTTTATGGTAATTTCAATGGGTTGCTCTCTCTCCGCCTTATTATTAGGTGGTCGTACCAATGTTGCCTGATCGCTCGCTTTTCCACTGTTATAATAATCCTTGCTCTTGCAACCAAAGCCTTCTCTGTAGCGTTTCTTCTTGTGAATGTATAACTATATTTTCAAGTCATTGGCATAGAGCAATTCCAGTAGCACTTTCAGTCTGATATGTCGTCTGTGCAGATTCTTGATGTAGCCCCACGCGGCTAATTCTGAACTCTTCCAACAATCCTCCACTGCATCTCACAATCGTAGTTGTTGTGTCTCTGTGTATTTCTTGCATCAGCTGGCATGCAGCCTCACTAGCATAGCATTTCTGGTACTCCACTCTTTTGCAATTACTAATATACTAACTCTCTAGGGACTTTATCATGTGCTTTTTCCAGATTCACAAAAGCACAGTAAACACTTCGTTCCCTATAAATATTGCATCCGTCGTTTTCTTGTACTTCACAAATCAATACTGCGACTCAGCTATTGTGGTATTACCTGACGCAGACGTTCGTCCACTGGAAGCGTATTTCAGTTCTGACTGTTGAGAGTCATTCACCTTCCTTCTTACCGGAATGGATAGCCTCCTCCAGATCTCTCTAATATCAGTGGTCCTAAGGCAGCATAATTCTTTTGTAAATTTAGACAACAAAGAGGCCGCTGACCAGCTTGTATTTGATGTGCCAAATCCTTACGTATGGGACGTCATCGAACCTCATACTCCACCCCGAATAAAGCTTGGCCTGAAAAGTCCGTCGAAACAACATCTTATAGATTCAACCTTCACAAGAAGGCCAAAAATGAGAAACAAATATGCATTTCGGTGAATAAACCGCGTTGTGAGAATTAATTTCAGTTTAATTATATATATAGTGTTAAACAAAACACGCTTATATATATACCCGAATAACATTAATTGCGTTTTTACAATTTTAATGTACAGATATTCTAAATTAATTAATTTCTTTATTTTTAACCTATATGTATGTTTCTGAATAAGCATTTAATGATTATAATGTGATTTGTAACTTATGTAATATGTTAATTTATTATTATTACATTAAAATAATGATATGTTACGCACAATGGTCAGTTTATTGTTCGGCATGAGACTGTACAAACACAGTCAATAGCATCTTGGCCTATTTTTAAGTTTTGAAAACCCGGCTTAAAGCCCTAATCAAACGAGAACGCAAGTCATCGCAAGTTGGCAGTCAGAATTTCTGTAGCGGTCGTTTGAACACCCAAATTAACAAAATAAAGGTTTCATGAGTGTTTTAAACAAGTTGTAACTTTGTCACGGCACATAATATTTTCGATAAACTATTCAGAGCGGCTGACTGAGATAGCGTGACTGCCAACTTGCGATGACTTGCGTTCTCGTTTGATTAGAGCTTAACTCTGTGTTCCCGAACTTACGGCTTGGCCTACCGCGCTCCTGCTGTGCATCTATAGTAGTCATCTACATAGACAATAACGTAAAAATTTGAAATCTTTACAGCTTTACTTACTTTTCTAAGCTCTCGTAATCGTACACCTCTAGACTCTACTATACATTCACATGCAGGCCTGCATGGAGATTGCATGCATGCGTCGTGGATTGACAACTGAGGAGGCGATCGGTAGGCGATGGAGCTCTGAAAAATTTCTAAAACCGCCAATAAAGTTTGGTCCATATTCGATTCATTAAAATATACCAAAACGTTCGCAGAACAACGTAATTTTCAAAAAAACTATTCAATACAATATAATTAGAAGAACGTATTTACAATATAGGGCATTTTAATGCAATTATATTGATTTATAGCATGAAGATTATGTATAAATGGCTGACAATTCAAAATTATTTTATTCATATACGTTAGCAATTATGACAAAATCCTTTTTACTTTTTTACGAGGGTTTGCTATGGAATAATTAGACTCAGTTGTGTTGCTGTACGAGCGAGGGCCTAATACAATGATGTCATAATTATGTGATGACACAAACAATTAGTTGCTTTTTGAAACATTTTTGAGCTCTAAACAGATATATGGCGTGGTTGGATGAGAAGCTCTGAAAGCTCCCACGCCAAAACTAGCCGGTAAAGCCCTACCTAATATATCAACGAGTTTTCTGATTGGCTATAAGTAACTAATCACATTGTCAATTATCAATTCGTTACCATGCTCCTTACTGATTAGGGTTAGGGGAAGGTTAGGGGTTTTGGTTGGGTTAGGTTATCTAAACCAATCAGCTTTCTTAGCATAGGTAGGTGATGACTACAAATGCAATGAAAAGATGTTTTGGTTATCGAGCTGCTGTGACCTGGAACGCCCAACCTTTAGAAGAAAGAAATTATAGGCTTTGATATTTTGTAACTTGATTGAGACACTTTTTTAAATTGTAAATAGTTCTTTTTAATATTGTAACATTCTTATGGAAATAGTAGATTTTTAGAACTTAACATATGTAATTAGTCTTAGATAAATTTATAGTAGGGCATGTAATATATTGTTAATTAGGATAGTTTAGATACATTTAATTATTATCAGTTTTATTTTTTATTGTGTGACACGGCCCTTTGAAAAACAATTATTTAAGGTTGAATAGGTTACCGTGTATAAATAATCTTAAATAAATAAATAAATAAATAAATAAATGACTCAAACTAGCACTACACGACACCTGATTATACTGTGATTGGGCAGGATCACATGACAGTAATATTATTCTTGAATTACGTCGTTGAATACATAAAAACCAGCTACTAAAAGCTTTTTATGATAGACACCGGAAACCACATGCAGTTAGTTTACATAGGGTGACATAACTACCCATGCAAGTCTTTGTATTAATAGATATGAAAACCGATCACAAGCCAAAAATTTTTTAACAAAACAAACTATTTTAAAACGAGTTCCCAAAGGCCCGCCATCAGTTTATATGCATAGAAAGGATTTTTAATTTGGCGTCCATTGAGAAATAGAAAACATTTTTATCGAGCTCAAGTTGCAGAAACACGAGTGAAAGTTTGGAAGGACGAGATATCCACAGCTATTTCAAGTTTTCCCAAACTTACACAAGTATATATATAAGAATAACTTCGGCCGTGAGAACAGAGGGCCCCTGCTCGAATAGGGCCTCCACTTGAATAAAGGCTCCATCTAGAGGCATTTTCACTGGAATAAACGCCCATCTTCAACATAGTGCCCCCCTTTTTCGAATAATCGTTTTAAAACTTAACTTCAGAAAATGTCGTCTGTGAACGATCTCGAAAATGAACTGTTAAGCCCTAATCAAACGAGAATGCAAGTCATCGCAAGTTGGCAGTCACGCTATCTCAGCCAGCCGCTCTGAATAGTTTTCCGAAAATATTATGTACAGTGACAAAGTTAAACTTGTTTAAAACACTCATGAAACCTTTATTTTGTTAATTTGGGTGTTCGAACGACCGCCAAAGAAATTCTGACTGCCAACTTGCGATGACTTGCGTTCTCGTTTGATTAGGGCTTTAATCGTCTCTCCTTGAGAAAGCCACACTTCAATAAAGCCCCTCAACCACCCCCCCCCCCCCCCCAAAAAAAACCCCAACCCCAACACAACAAACAACCTCTCTCCCCCAACAAAACAAAACAAAACATCGTTCAAGAGTTTTTTTATTCGAGCGTTTGCGGTATAAAATATAACCTGTACAGAATACGTATATACGTAGAAATATTGACCCTTTCGTAACGTTACAAAAACAAAAATTATTTTTATATAAGATGCAGTGTGTATTGTGGTTTAATAATGGCATAAAAAACAGTGGCTAGAACCTTTCCATGCATTTTCCATCGAGTTCTACTTTGTTTGTTTGTTTGTTTGTTTGTTTGTTTGTTTGTTTGTTTGTTTGTTTGTTTGTTTGTTTGTTTGTTTGTTTGTTTGTTTGTTTGTTTGTATCCCAACAAAGTTCGAACTTTGCGCTCGTCTAATCACATCTGGCAACTCATAGCTGCCTCTCCAAAACCGTGTATACGCCTAGCTATTACTTAGTGCTAGAAGTCCCAGGAAATCTTCTTAACCTTTTCCTACTGATCTCACACTTCATTTCTGTTTTCATTTCTAGCCTTGCGCCTTTGTAGGATCCGAACTTTACTTATAGTACTATTCTGCGTTGACATATGGCGCCAAATGACGTAATTTTCGCATTTTTGAAAGCGCATTGATTTCTGAATTCTGATACAAACCATTTTCAGTCATGAAGATAAGCGAAAACATTATATTGAAGCGCTGATTAACTAATTATTCAAACTATTCATCGTCGGATCTTTGATTTTTTATCGTTGCGTGAAAAAGGACTATCCCACATTGTTGATTGAATCAGTTGTGAATGATTCAACTGTCATAGGGTTATAAGGAGGTTGCTACGCAGGCTATATGGTTAGTCGCACTTATCGATAATCGTGCGTTTGGCATTTTACATCTCTTTGATCTCTTTCGAGCGCATGGATGCGTGTTTTCTGTAAGCAACCGCGCTCGAAATACAAACAGCAATACAACGAAAGATTTTTGCTCCTGTCCATGCTTTAATCCTAATTCTTTTTCAATCAAAAGTTATTTTTATTGATATTTTATACATATTATTTGCAAAACAGAACTTTATCAGTAAGGGAAGCATGTATTTCAGTCACAACTCACAACTAGGTCTAGTATATATACGATTACCGGTCAAAACGCCCCAGATATCTAAAAGATCTCATCATTCTCGCATTTCAGTACACCTATAATTTGGCGACTATTGTTTTTATAAAAATCAAAAGACATCAGTAAGGATTATTTTCATGCTCTGGTCTTTATGCACTTTACACACCAGGCCTGATGTCAGGACTGTTCAGGTTATATCTGCGATCTATATCAGACCAAGCCGAGACAAGTCGGTAACAAAGACAGATCATGTTCAGAACTGACTGTGACATCGGATTATAGCATGCATTACATTAATCTGTTTAGTCGGTCAGAGCTGCATCCTGCATGTAGCACCGCACTGATACGAACCACTGATATACACATATGTTTTGTCCACAGAACTGTTACAATCTATCAGAAACTTACTGAGCGCAGTGCTGCATGCTACAGTCTGACACGGTCAGTTCTGAACAGTTTGTCGATATCGCAGGTATGTTTCAGATATAATATCATAGATATACATGTATAGCTCTATAATATCAGTAATAATGCCTAATTTTTCAGGCGTATTTTGCTGTTTTTACTGTTTTGGGTCAGGGTTTAAGATTAAGCGGATCACTAATCACTAACTTTACTTTGCGCTGCTGACGACAGGTCCAAACTGGCCAAAGTTAACACTGACTGAGTTACGTATACGAAAATCGGTCTTCACTCAAGCAGATTAAAATAAACTAAAAAGGTAGTTCACTACTCTATAATTTCTAAATTTCTGAGTTGCCTTTCATGCAATGTTTCGGCTACTATGCAGTGCACCGCGCAAGAAAGTGTAGTGTCCAGTCACATTCCGGTCGATTATGTATAACTCTTATTACGGTAAAATTCATGGAAACACCTAGACTTGCTCCAAGTCTGCCTCTTGTTGTTTCGAGACAGGCGGCCATGGGAAGAAAACCCGCGAGCGGAAAATCCCATGGCCGCCTGTCTCGAAACAACAATCTTCCCATGGCCGCCTGTCTCGAAACAACAAGAGGCAGACTTGGAGCAAGTCTAGGAAACACCTTATGATTGACATTGACTATAGTTTTAATTGAAATGTTGTCAGGTATTATGAAAGAAAGAAAGCGAGAAAGTTATAAAGACTTGTGATTCGTGCATGCTTTGCCTTTGACAATCGGTTAATGGTTTGGTTACAACATGTCCAAATATTCATTTGCATGGTGTCGACATAAAAAAAAAAGTCAGTTAACCTATATATAACTCCCGACTTCGTAAAAATAATAAAGTATGGGTTTGATTATAAACATTGCTTTCTTGTCTGTGTTGAGAAACATGATCTTAACTCTTAAGATCTTTCTCGAAAAAGCAGACACACTTGTCACACACAAAATTGATCGCGGACTTTTAACGCAGATTCGGCGAAAACTGCATGAAAATTCGATTGTAGCCGCCATTTTATTGGCGACCGCCCTGGAAACGACTTATTTTCCCGCGCGAGCCCGCGCAATTTTCACGAGATGCCCGCGCAAAATGGCGGCCGAAATTTGATTCCCGTTGCGCATTTTACAAACTTTCCAGTCTGGCACACTTGTGATACTCACTATATATATATAGGGAGTTTTGTAAAATCTTGATAAACTCAACATGCAGAAGTATACAAGCAACGGGTTATCACTGTATATATCAAGGCTCAGTATACTGACCCTAGCACTACAAGACCCTATAGTTAGCGTTTTGAGATGATTTACAACAATCCTTCAATTCAACGTATAGGATCAGTTTTATATTACTAATACTTATTTATGATTTAATGCAGCGCCTTAACCCAGACCTATACCCATGCATGGAATGAAATTGCTTGTCAGTGCATAGTGCATGGGGAGCTTCGAAAAGAAGTGACTTTGTTCGCTTTCCCAAACCTTGAACGTTAATAAGCAAAAACTTAATTCATGTCATATCGTGATATAGGTTTTTGTGGCGAGATTATACAAACGAATAGCAACATCTCTGTGTAGAGCCAATGGCATGGATTTTTTTTATGTATTTTCACATCCGTTTTTTTATTAAATAGGTTAATTATGAATATCAATCGTATCTTAAAATATGCATGTTTGCTTGAATGATAACTAAACGGAAGCCCCCATATTGCCATTTAATACAGCAGCTGCGTATACGATATATTTCATTGCTTGGTCGTTTGGCGTTGTTTAATATTTTAGTAATTTGCATTCTTGAATGGTTTCATGGTGACGTATTGGCAGTCAAAGCACTTATAGTTATCCCTTAGGATCAACTACAAACACTCAAGTATACTCTCTACCACAGTTGTCAGTTTGATTTTGACCAGTGTTATTTATAAAGGGTGAGTTCAAGTCATCTTACTCAATATATTGTATTGCATTCGTATAGATCAAGAGAATATTAACTCGGCATACAATACTTATGTATAGTAGCCACTTGTTCTGCAATTAGATGCAAATAGTTTATCCGAGAATGCTACTTGGAAATAATCCATATATTGCATGGTTTACTCGTTTGACTGTTCTTGATATGATTTCAATTTAGAAACTATGGCCAGGTCGTGGAAGCAGAAGAATGTGCGACAGATTGTTGGCTTTATGTTAATCATATCAGTCTACATAAACACTGCTTCTAGCTCAGGTAATTATATAACAAGATTTCATGGTATATATTGTTGTGTTTAGGAACAGAGTCTGACAGTTTCTGTTAGCTCAACCATGCTCAACGCTGGCTCGACGTTACACTATATATAAACTCCTCAACGCTCAGTGTTTTCGTCTATTCCAAACTCCAAACTGATGTGTCCATAAATTCCAGTATGCTAAGGAATTTTGTATATAATTTGGTTATGCATCACTATCATGTCCTAATAAAGTTTACGGCATTACCGGCAGGCATTAATTCGATATTACAGTTCAACTATACATTTTCTCCGAACCATTTATTCATGCATTTGTTGTCGCTTGGGTTGAAGTTGATATAAGGACTATAAGGATTAGATCACAATAAACCAGGCGTGATTTTAAACTATAATTTATGTTAACTAATTGCTTGCGGCTTAACTGACAACAAATTTGCATATGCAAACGTTTTGTGATGCTGGATATTTTTGAACAAAAATCGTGAGGAAAGTTTATTAAACGGCTTGCAGATTTACAGATTTACTTGCAGATTGTTGTTGTCTTTATTAGTTCGTAAAACCCTGAGGGCCTGGTTCAAATAACGGTGAATTATAAGTCACTCTAGAGCGTGATACGTATATAATGCCATCAATAATCTTTCCTCTTGAATAACCAGTCAGAATGCTTATTATTAGAAATGGCGTCGTAAAGTCGTTTTACGACAGACTGAACAGGAAACGAGATATAAGTGTATTAGAAATGCTTTTTCATGTAAAATAAGAGTGAGAATTATAAGTTGAAGTATATACAAGTTTATCAAATGCCAAGCAGCAAACGTGCTTTGATCTGAAAAAAACAGCAAAGAAACATTTTTATCTTATTCGTTGTCTTCTGTTTGTTATTCATCATATCAAGTGTCTTGACACTTAGAGAGACATCCCCCAAAGCAGTCATGAATGATATGTAAAAGACGCTAGAGTTGGTTTTTTTTTGTATACATGGAGCAAAAGTAAAACGAGTTGAATCACGAAATTTTATCAATGATTTTGTTCAGGTGTCCCAGCGGACAGTGTCCCCCGCTGAAACTATCCCCCCGGACACTATCTGCTAGCGTATACTGTCTCCCTGGACACTATCTGCTAGCGTATACTGTCTCCCTGGACACTATCTGCTAGCGTATACTGCCTCCCTGGACACTATCTGCTAACGTATACTGTCCCCCCGGACACTATCTGCTAGCGTATACTGTCCCCCTGGACCGCTATCCGCGACGCGGATACTGTCCCCCCTCGCGGATTCTGTATCTCCCCCTCAAAAAAAGTCGAGATAACTTTTATTAGTTCTTGTGTTCTTCGATAGATAGAAATGTGAAAAGTATTGATTAACTTATAAATAATCCTTTTAAAAAAAGTAACGAGGGAAGTTAAAATCAATATTCATAATATTGAATTTTGAATCGCGGTTTGTTAAAAATTCATAAGCAAAAAGGCGGTGAACTGCCAAGATTTTAATAGACTTGTAACGAACTACTAATACTAACGTTTCCAGCGGAGCCATATAGTTATTGACTAATTTTCAGACGTTTATATTACTCTGTTGAAAGGCTCTGCTGATCGAAACGTTTATTTCGTTGCTATCAAACTCTCGGCAGCAAAACGTCTTGACCCTTTAAAAAACGAGCTGTTCGGGACTTTATATATTTAAACCGTGTTTTTAGCTTTTGTCTTTCACTTACATGTGGGGACAGTACACTATCCGCGGGAATCTAATTAAAGGCTCCAAAATCCGGCAAGAGTTTAAACTTTTAAAATTTTTATATTATAAAAACAAATAGATTCCATTTTTTTGTTGTCTGTTCAGTTATAGATGCACAGAAGACGTCACAACGTGGCAAGAACATCAGTGACCCACTCGACTGCGTCTCGTGGGCCACTTTTTTGTTCTTACCATGCACGTTGTGAGGTCATCTGTGCATCTATAACTGAACAGACAACGGCAAAATGGAATCTATTTGTTAAATACAAGTAATAACATTTTGATTACAGTAAAACCCCGCTAACAAGAACCTACCACTATTAAGAACCTCAGGCTGAAATTAAGAATTTATTTATATAAGGATATATAAGAATATAAGAACCTATCCCAGGCTGATTTGGTAAAATGTAGGTTCCCTGTTAGCGGGTTTTTACTGTATCCACTAATCATAGTTTCTACTTGTCAAGAGAGACAGAAGAAAGTTGTGACCGATAAAAACAAAGTATTGCGTAATTGTGACAACACTGACTCTTTAATCTTTGCTAATTTGGACACTTTGAAGCAGGGCCTTTTTTAAGGATTTGCCAGTGGGGGGGGGCATTCGTGGAAAGGGACCTTCATGGTTTCTGTTCTTAATTAAACGGTCATTGCAATCCAATAAAAGTTTTTTAGAGAACAGAGTCTTTTAGTGTCTGTGGTATGACGGCATACTTCAGAAGAAAATTTTAAAAATTTTAACGTTTTTGGAAAATTATTTTCACTTTTTCAACATTATAGCACTACAAGTTGGGAGCACTTTCGATTTTTTATATATCAGGGTGAAACTTTTAGCACATAATATATATTTCTGACGTTATTTAAATGATTTCAGACCTCAAACATTTGACAGTAACTCTAACCTACTAATGATTTTCCAGATTTGGACTTTATTCTAAGAATGCACGTATGAAGAAAAAAGATGAGGCATTATATAGCCACAATAATGTAACAAACTAGCAATTTATAGCTATAATATACATACGTTGCATGAAAGTCATGCAATATTCACCTTTACATAACGGGATTGATTGTAAAAACTCTTTTTAGATAAAAGAACAACAAAACAAAATGGCTGCCACTTAAATTCAGCACTAGTCCCCTAACACGCTCTCTTCCCCAGTTTCCCACGCAACTGCCATGTCATCACTAATAAGGCAAAACATGAGCCTTTGTGCTGTCTTTTCTTTAAAATCATCCACTTCGTTATAAAACAGATTTAAGCCATTTTCAGGAACTCATATTTTTCGAATTTGTAAACTAATTTGCTTTATAGTTTATACAAATAGAAATTTAAAATGCTATTGTACTGGGGGGGGGCAAAAGTGCCCAGTGGGGTGGCCATGGGGGGCCAGTATCCATGCCCCCCCCCCCCAGTATCAGTGTTAAAAAAGGCCCTGCTTTGAAGCTCTTGAGTTTTTAATATAGATCGCCGATCTGGTCGATGTTTTCACTGTATGCTGCATGACGTCACGACACAACTTATTTCCAGTGTAATATTTTCTATATTGCATATATAGAGCAAGAATGTAGCAAGAACCATAGAGGAGCGATAGAGCGTTTTGTGGCGCACTAGAGAGAAACTATTACTATTAAAATGTCAAATATTCGCACGGGGGCGCGGCCGTATCGCTCGCACTTTGATACATCAACATGGCGGCCAAAAAACAGAATTAGGCCCAAATAAACCAGAATTTTAATCAAGATGGTGAGATTTAACTCAAAATGGTATAGATATTACTTTTAAAGCTTTGACGTCTTGAATTATGTGAAAGAAATATCTCTCCAAGAATTTTAAAACTATAACATTAGCATGCGAGCGCTGAGAAAAGAGCGTGGTACGAGGTTGAATCTCTAGGCATCGCATCGTAAAATATTTGACAAACATTTACAATAACGTGATCTTCAAAACATGTAAAACAACCAGCTCTATATTAGATTTTAGAATTTTGACGACGTCCCATGAAAACAATCTATAACCTCTAAATGCTCATACGGACTACTGTATAATATCTAGAAAGCCTGAGCATGCATGCGTTGCTATTTGCTATATACTGACTTTACGCTGTAGTCTAGCTGTATACTATTTATAGCAAGACCGGCTATTGGTGCGTTCTTTTTGGCCTATTTTGGAGTAGGAATATAGAATAGCAGATTACCAGAATAAGTTATGCCAGAGCGTAAAATTTTCAAAATAGGAAAATGGTGATGTATATACTGCAATCCTACCAAACAAACTTAAAAGGTCAACTAAACCTTTTGAAGTTATATTTTCTTCTGAAAGAGTTATCATCTAACTTATAGCAAAGTAAAGAAAAAAATGAAATTCGAAGTAAAGAAAATAATTTATCAGCGAAGCCTTCTTTCCTCTGGAAGCATGACCGCGTTTCTAGGAGAATGGCATGGGTACTCCATTGTATTTGACGTCGTACCGGTAAAATCCACTGATCACCTTTGTTTGTTACCGGTATGACATCAATCTCGTCAACCGCGCCGGATGACGACTGGGAACGAGATTGGTATGACATCACAAGGTACTAGTACCAGTCTTTGTTTCGACGCAGTCGTCGTTCACACGAGTTCACTAGCAAAAGGAGCAAAAACTCAAACTTAGACAGTTCATAAAAGTGGAACCGAGTGACTAGTTTCAATTATTTCTTCAGTTTTAGATTGAACTTCGCGACTTTAACGGAAAATAGAATGACAGACTTTAGTATTTTACTCTAACGCCACTGAGACGATTTTACTTGTCAAGTGGAGAGCCCTCGATCGTGACAAGAGTTAATGTCACGCTTCTGAACTGACAATTGAGCTTCATATCTCTTGTCAACACATAAATTGAATTTATAACGAGTTCGTGCACCGTTTAAGGAACTGAGACTCTGTAGTTGTGAACCATGAGTTTAAATTTCGCCAACATCTTTTTCTGTTGACTTCGGTAGTGTCAGATTATTAAAATAACTAATAAGTAGAATTCCCTTTTTATTTTCTGAATTTTCCGATATATTTCTTAATCGTAATCTTAAATTTTGCAATCGGATTGTCAGAATATCTGTTACTGCATGCGTTTGTTTTTTTACTCAGTAAACTATGTAATCCTATATAAGCCGTGCTATATAGAGATGACCAGTAAGGCTCGGCTAGCTTCGGGTAACTTTGCTTTAGGCACTATACTTCTTTGGTTTTTTTGCTAATAAAGTTATTTTTATTATTATTTATGAACATTTGTATCTAGCTGATACCGGAGAAACAAAAATAAGACTCGAGGTCCCTTACAAGGTTGTTCTCCTAAGATCGAATTGTTGATTTTACGGAGGGGGGGAAACCAGAGAACCCGGAGAAAAACCCTCGAAGCACAGGAGAGATCAACTACAATAACTCTACTCACATGAGTTCCAAGCTCAAGCCCGTGACAAGGTTTTTCCCAAGCAGTCACCCATCCAAGTACTAACCCCATCCAATCGGGCTTAACTTTGGGTCGCAGCGGCGAGAGGCAACAGTCCCTAAAGTACAACAGTCACGCAAAATTAATAAAAGTAACGAAATACATCTCCTGCAATAGACAAAACTATTGAAGTAAACGAGGATTGTAAAAAAAAGAATTTTGTTACAAGTATAAAAGATGGAGACCTTGGGATATTTGGTTTTGCCATTTGTTGTTGTAGGGCTTTTTTTTCATATGGTATTTCGTTAATTTTACTTTTCGGTGGTTTTATTCAACGATGCAGTATCGATATTCCTTTAATTTTCAACACGGTATTCGGTATTCCGATTGTTGACGTGTTTTGGGCGGTATTGCGGCGGTTCAGAGCTAACCTCATGATACCCAGGGTACGAGGGTAATTCGTATCATCCCCGAATGTCCCCCTCATAAAATAATTCTTTTAGAACGTCACGGCTTATATATAAGGCATGGTATCAAAATATTTTTAGCAACATGCATGCCCTGAAGATAAATATAATTTTCTACTATTTTCAGATTGCAGCAAAGAGTACACTGATACGAAGGGAGAGATTTCAAGTCCGAATTTTCCGTACAATTATCCTCGCAATTCAGAATGTACTTGGATTATCAAATCTTTTCTGGAAGATCACGAAATTATTTTAAGGTTTAGAAAATTTGAAATAGAACCTCAAGCTTTGTGTAATTTTGATTATATCGAAGTGGGATCTGGAAATATCCCAGGAAACAATACCCTGATGAGATACTGTGGGTTCATGAAACCTAGCCCTATAAAAACCGACTCAAAAGCGATGTGGATAAGATTTGTAAGTGATGTGGATAAAACATACAAAGGCTTTCGTGCCACTTGGAAAGTGAAAGAAACCGTACGCACACGACCATTTCCAAACCCGGCAATCACCAAAAATGGTAAGAGCAAAACGTATACATGTATGTAAAATTATAGAGATGATGACACAGATTGAAGCTGCAGTTTTTATGAATATCGTGCTGAAACCTATAAAGGCTTTGATCTGGTCTTGGCAAATTTAAGTTAAAATAGTCAATCTAAACGTACTGATCAGTGCCGGATTAGGATCGTAGCAAATACTACGGGCCCCGCGCTTCAAGAGCCACGCGCGGATAACAGGCTGTGTGGGGCCCTGGACACTATATCACAGCACGTGGTCGCTCAGAGTAGTCTCGCACCGGAAGCTGCGAAACGCAAGATGAAAATGTACAAGATTATCTACTTCTATCAACTAAACATAGTTCATCATCTTAAATTACAAAAATCCTCTACAGCTCAATTGAGCACACATTTGGTGTACCACGCGTGCAGGCGTTCTTTTTTACCATATATTTATTATATTATCGGACAAAATATTGTTAACCCATTGACTTCCAAACGCGCATGTAGACACACCTTTAGTATTTTACTCTGACTAACGTCAGACGATTTTACTCGTCAATGTAAGACCCCTGGTGGGTAAGAAACATTGAACTAAAACCTCTGTAAAACACTAAAATGCAAGTTTTCTCTCATTGTTTTGCATTTTGAAATGAACTCTTTCGCTACTATAGTCAATCTCGTTCCCAGAGCCCACGTTACCCACCCGAGAAACGAGAGACTCTGGGATAATCCGTTTCAAATCACAGGATTCTTGTTATTCTGGTTGAGGTACGCATGCGTAAATATCCAAGCGAAATCTGGGTAGTATGTTCTCCTTGTTTGACTTTTCCCCAAACAAGTCAATGGGGTTGCTGGCGAAGCCCGAATTACAGCATCTACACACATACGGCGAAGATATCGATCGCGGCAACGTCTTCACTGGAGTCTTGTCGTCCGACATCTTTGTTATTTTGGTTTTATTAATTCTACTTCCGGTCACTTCAGACCAACTCATACTCACTATTCAGCCAATAACGTAACGATTTGAAGCGGATTATCCCAGAGTCTCTCGTTTCCCGGGTGGGGAACGTGGGCTCTGGGAACGAGATTGTACTATAGTAAGTTAAGTATATCACCAACAGCCAATCAGAATGTATGATTTGCAACATATATCTCAAACTCATTAATAATTCATGAGGAAAATTCAAAAGAAATCAATATTTAGAAATCGGTCAAAATTACAGTCAAATTTAGCAAACTTTGAGGTCGATTTTCTCTTTTTTTTTTCAGTTTGAGAAGCTGTATCCAACACTCCGCCAATCAGTATGATCCATATATCTCATTAATAATTCATGAGGAAAAAAGAAATCAATATTTAGAAATCTCAAAATTACAGTCAAATTTAGCAAACTTTGAGGTCGATTTTCTTTAAAATATCCAACACTCGCAGTTGTATTTAAAATCGGAGTTAAGAAAACTCGGCTTTACCTCGTATTTTCAACCTGCTTGATTGTATTTAGAAATCGGAGGAAGAAAACCGACTCGTATCGTAAATTCCATATCAAGAAGTAAAGTTTTAATAATCATATCCATATCATATTGACGCCATTTTCTTTAGAGTGTGGTGAAAGTAACTTGAATAGTGAAGAAGGTACCATTAAATCTCCACGATATCCCAATAAATATCCTTACCACTTACAATGTCGATGGGTGATCAAAGCACCAAAGGAAAGTCATATTGTGATTAGATTTGAGTACTTTGATCTAGAAGGAGCTTCAAAATGCCGCTTCGACTATTTAACGGTAAGAGATGGTGAGAATGAGAACTCCACTATTATTGGAAGATACTGTGGTTCGAGTACGCCAGCTACAATAACAACGTCAAGTCATGTTGCTAGTATCAAGTTTAATTCAGATACTTCAATATCCCGAGGAGGATTTCTTATCCGCTGGAATGCAATTGATGAGGACATTGTGAAAACTAATCCTACAACGATACCTCCAACAATTCCAGGTAAACGTTTTTATTGTTATCAATGTACAGTATAACATTAACATCTTACTAAATTATCTCCATATCATTGGCAGAATATAGCCAATATAGTCGTTGTTCGGCGTTGCTTAGTAAAGAAGTTAAAAACCATTTGCGTATATATATAGTCCTTTATTATATGGCACGGATTACTTCCGGTAAAATCACGCGCTGTGATTGGTTGCAGACGGGGCGAGATTTCTCCGTAATGCCCACGGGTATTATGAAAATAGTTAATGCCCTACGATTGGAAACAAACAAAAAATCCTAATAAGAAATTTTTATTGCCGAAAAACGGCGGAAGTAGATGAAATAGACGACGATGAACATTATAAAAGTAAATTCTAGTATCCAGACAAGAAAGATACAGAAGAAAATAACGCTAGTTCGGTGTTTTGACAAAGTTAAAGGAAGCGAAGACCAAGAAATACAAGATTGATTTTGAAATAAAAAGTGCCATATAATAAACTACTTAATAACCTCGACCGTTCTGTGGTCCGTGAGGCCTAGTCTTTACGGTAAAATATTAAACCTCGGTCTTGAGCGTATTAACTTCGCTATCGCTCGGTCAATACAGCAAGACCTCGGTTTAATATTTTACCGTAAAGATCTCACTCTCGGTTATTAAGTAGTTAATCCCAAAATGCAGCCAGAAAAGAGTCTAGACTACACGTACGATTACGTTATTTCGTTTCGGAGTGAGGTTATTCTGCACTCAGCTGATGTTGTGACGTCATATTTTAGGAACAATTTAGTTATTTTATTGTTACTAATCTATACACAAAATCAAACCCTAACCTAAATTGGCTAGATATAACTCTAAACATAATCCCTACTCTAACCCTAATCCTAAATTAGTTTTAACATGTATCTAAATAACAATTCTGTGGTCCTTTAGTTTTAACCCGAAATGAATAACTTAATTTAAAATTGAGTTTTATACTTAGGTTCATGTGGAGGACAATTTACGTCAAAAAATGGACGTCTACAATCGCCTTCTTATCCTAATTTCTACCCAGAAGACATTCAATGTACTTGGGTGATTAGTGTTGAGAAACCTTTTCGCGTCCGTTTGACTTTCGATAAAGAATTTGACTTGGAAGGAGGAAAAAATTGTCGCTACGATTTTGTTAGCGTAAAAGATGGAGCGTTTGCCACGGACAAAGAAATTGGAATATATTGTGGAAAGAATCAGATCGCACCAATCATTTCAATGACTAGCAGTCTACATATAACCTTCCAATCAGATAAATCCCGTGTTGGTAAAGGATTTGCGGGTGAATGGGTAGCAATTGATCTCACAGTGTCTACTACAGCAGAAACAGGAGTAACGTCAACAATCGTTCCAAGTAAGAAACTATATTTATTATAATTATTTTATTTCACTTAATTTAATTTCATTCCATTTAAGTTTATTTCATTGATCTTGTTTAGTTTTGTCTTATTTTGGTGGGTTTTTTTGCAATGTCATGAATGCATACAGGATAGTATGTGATTATAATAATAATGTGTTGTAGTGTTGGATGATGATGATCATGATGATGATCATGATGATGATCATGATGATGATCATGATGATGATCATGATGATGATAATGATAATCATGATGATAATGATAATAATCATGATAATCATGATTGTGATGATGATGACAATAGCGCGATAGCAGTAACAACAACAACAACAACAATGATAATAATAATGATAATGATGATGATGATGGCAATGATAATGATAATGATGATGGCAATGATAATGATAATGATGATATTAGTCAACTCTATGATGTTAAGTTAACTATTTGTCTGTTTTCTGGGTTTTTTTAGAATGTGGTGATCGTCTTACAGAGACAACTGGTTTAATAACATCTCCTGGTTATCCTTCTATGTATCCCTCAAATCAAAACTGTATTTGGCTTTTGACTATGCCACGTGGAAACCAAATTCGCCTCAACTTTGACTTCTTTGATTTAGAAAATAACTTGAATTGTGCTTACGATTACTTGATAGTTCGTGACGGCGCTGACGCTAACTCCCCTATTCAAGGAAGGTTCTGTGGACCTTCGACTTATATTTCCGGAGGTGCGCTCCATTCGTCTGGAAAAGACTTAAGAATTGAATTTCATTCTGATAGTTCGAATTCTCGTGGAGGTTTTCGTCTTTCGTGGACAAGTAGTACACAAAGCACTCCCCTGCCAATCATCAATTCAACTCCAATAGAATCCACCAGACACAGAATTATGACTGGTAAGAAATGACACCAAGAGGTTGTTTACATGAGCCGGGCTAGCGCGGTTAACCCTGTGTCACCAAATTCTCTCCTTGGTCGTGAGACTTGCCTCAACGTTTAAATTAGTTTGCATCTAAATGATGGCCATGTCCACACTAATCCGTTTTCAAACGAAAACGGAGACTTTTTTATACGCGGTTAGGCCTTTCGTCCACACTAATCTGGCGTCTTCGGTGACCGAAAACGGAGCGTTTCGTAAACGTGTGATGTCACGATTATGTTATCTTGGTTTCAGTCACCGACGAAAACGATTCGAAAACGATAGTGTGGACGGAAAACGTTTGATACGTTTTCGATACGAGGTCTCCGTTTTCGTTTGAAAACGGATTAGCTAGTGGACATGTCCTAAACCAATTCTTCCATTCAAATTTAGTTTATACGAGGTTCAGAACAACAGTAACCTGGCTAGCCCAGTTCAACCGCCCTTAAGTGTTTATTACATAAACGTACTGTTTATAATATTCGAAATTTAATGAATATATAGACCACTTTCATAATAGAAACTAATTTGAATATTCTTTTATGTGCATCTTAATAAGCCTTTCTAGCCTCGTTTGTGTGTCTGCAATTCAAAAGAATCTTTGCTTCATAACGAGGCTAGAAAGGCTCATTAAGATGCACATGAAAGAATATTTAAAGATATGACCATTATGAAAGTGGTCTATATACTGACTTCAAAAACTCATTAATAATTCATGAGGAAAATTCAAAAGAAATTAAAGTTTAATCAGTGTCTTTATATGTGATAAAGATACCTCCTGATTTACATAAACGTTAACTTTGATTTTCTTGGCTTAGACAAGGTTATTTTTCAAACTTACTACGCCAATGAACTTACCAGGTGGTTCGTTTTTGAAGCCGTTCAATAAACTCGCAGTTGGTGTTTTATCAGATATAAAAACACTCGGCTTCGCCTCGATCGTGTCTTTATATCTGATAAAACACTCCTGCTCGTTTATTAAACAGTACGTAAAAAGTGGTAGGTATAGACCTTATTCATAAATGGCCGACGATTTAAAATCCTTTTATGTGCATATATAAATTAGTCCCTCTGACCTCGTTTTAGAGTAAAGATTCTTTTGAATTTCGCACACGAAAACGAGTTCAGAGGGGCTAATTTATACGCACATAAAAGAATATTAATTCCACGACCATTTATGAATATGGTCTATACATATAGTACATGTGGTACATATTGTACAAGTGCAGACGCTTGGTAGAAGTTTGTCAAGCTCAAATTAATAATAAAAAAATGTTTCTGAGACCGGTTATAGGCGGTTCAACCATTGAATTACTGACGCTCAGATAGAAAGTCAAGGTTGCAAATTCCGAGGGGCAAACGCCTTCTTTTCCGCCAGCGAGTGTCTGTAACGCAGGATATAAAGGGCGAATCACTTTCTGGAAAGTAGATTTTTAGAAATTAAATTTTCTCATTGGATTTTGGGACTTTTGGAAAATTTTGAAAGGACTTACGAATTGTCCAAGGATATTAGTGATTTCCCAGGAATTTTTTGGATTCTTTAGGGATTTCATTGATTTTTCAGAGATTTTATGGAATTTTAAGGATTGGGATTTTTAAGGATTTTTTTGTACGAGATTTTTGAAGTGATTTACGCCGCGGCAAATTCTTATTCATATGCGCTTCCTAAACGTATCTTCAGTTTGATTGTGCATATTTATCGTTCGATCAATACTTAGAACTACAGGTATAGTAACTATTTTAATATCTTGATATATCACAAATGTGATAAAATAACCCTATCTTCTTTCCTAAGTTTTTAACATCATGTTAGAGTGTGTCTAATACTCTAATCCGTGAGATGTATATATGCATCGTTCGATTATTCTTGTTTTCTTTCATTTTTTTTCTAGGCTGTGGTGGCGCATTTGAGCTTGGTCTTTATAGTGGAACGATATTCTCTCCTGGATATCCAGAATCCTACCAGCACAATCTAATGTGCACCTGGACTGTGGAGGTAGCAGAAGATAGTCAAGTCTCGCTTTCTTTCAATGAATTTGAACTGGAAAAGTCTGATAGATGTACATCTGATTACGTCATCGTAAGAGATGGCAATTCTGAAAATTCGAAAGTTCTTGGAAAGTTCTGTGGTAGCAAAGTGCCAGTATATCTTATGTCAACTAGAAATGAACTTTCTTTAACTTTTCATACCAATGAAGTAAGTCATGCAAAGGGTTTTGAAATTTCTTGGATGAGTTATAAACCTTACTCAGTAAATACAGTACATACGGGTAAGTTTGCAAGTTTAGATACGTTATTATCCTTTCTATTCTATTTTATTTCATTTTAGTACATTGGATTTTATTGCACTGCATTGTATTGCATTACATTACATTGCATTGCATTGCATTACATTGCATTACATTGCATTGCATTACATTGCATTACATTACATTTGCATTGCATTGCATCGCATCGCATCGCATTACATTGCATAAATGCCATTATATTCAGTTAAACTTCTCGTAAGCCAGCACACTTTTTGTCAGACAAGGCGCGGTCGCTTACAAGCTGTTGGTGTTATGAAAGGTATTAATAACAGTTTAGCATTGTCTGAGAAGTAAAAGGGAGACTTGCAAATTGATAGCTTAGGAAAGGGGGTTTTGATAGCTGACAGAAGTGGTCGTTCATTGATGTTGAGCTGTATTAACCATAGCATGACATTCCGTACATATTTTCTTAACTTCTACAGAAGCTGACCTACAGCCAAGATGCGTAAAACAGTTTGGTACAATAAGTGGAATAGCCTCTGTCCAGAGTAGTGATCAATGTCAGTGGAGTCTACACGCAGTCGAGGGAAACCAAATCCAGCTTGACTTCGCAGATTTTGGTTTTAGTGATAGTAATCTGTCTTGTGCTGAGGACTTTATAGAAATTCTCAATGGCCTTACGGAGCATGCGCCAGTCATGGTCAAGTTTTGTAGCAGTAACAAACCTTATCAAATTACATCTACTGGACGCCACCTAACAATTCGCTATGTTATGTCTGGAAAAACTCGCACAAGTTTCAAATTGACTTACAAAGAAATAGGCAACAAGAAAAATGACGTAAACTTTGCAATAAACAGAGGTAAAGACACTAGTTTTTCCCCTCCTACTTTTGAAAGATATGAACATCAAAACCTATAGTGCAGGTCTCTATTTAACAATAAAAATCATCTGACGTTATTCTTTCCATTTATTCTTTCTGTCTCTATTTATCTCGGATTAATTGCGTTTCCCGTCTTTTGGAATTTTGTTTCGTTAAAATATATAAGTTGCAAAAATAGCAAAGCTAGCCCCCACCCCCATGATATAGGCACTTTAATAGCTGAATTGTCTCGATGTTGCAGCTTAAAAAGTTATTGCTCTTTTATTTCTGTTACCTATATGTCATCGTTGGTCATGCGAACTGAGAGGCAAGCAGGTTTGCAGCATGGTAACTAATGAGATTAAGTTCACTAATCCTTGTCGATTCCTTTGATCTTTGCGTTTCTAGAAATTTAGCCGTCGCCATTTCCCCAGAAAGTTCACTTGTAGAACGTGCACTGTACTATAAGTATTGTCATGCAGTAATTGGCTAACAATTTGAACTTTGAAACAGCTTTGATGAGATGTGGGGAAAACAAAAAAAACTTATCCAACTATTTCACTCTCTAGAAGAAAGACGGACCACCAAAAAAAAAGAATAAAAAAAACCCAACAAACAATCAAAGTCATTGATCGAAGTCAATGTTATCTGCCGAAGCCAAATTTTTTTATACATTCAAACATAGTACTAAGTGACATATTCGAGGAAAATCACCCCTCTATATAGGCAACGAAATCATCGACGTCACAGCCGTCCAATAATTTACAATATTATATATAACATACTTGCAAAACCTTTTTCTTCAGCTGGTTGTGGTGTGTCGTCCTTTAAACAAGACTCAATCTTAAACAAAAAACGTCAAAAAAACGAATTAGGCGAATGGCCATGGCAAGCAGCGTTGATGAAGAGAGGAATGAAAGCGGTCACGTGTGGTGGAGTTTTAATAGCACCACAATGGGTAATGAGCGCAGCACATTGCTTTAAAAGGTTAGTACATTAATTATTATTAATTAGAGAATGGTGCATGCACCCACTCAGCCAATCCCGATCGAGTATTTCAACGCTCTATATTCCATAGGGTTTTGATTCATCAAGATTAGACATATTAGTGAGCTCTATATAGAGTCCACTGCAAAGATCTTTTGTTTTCTTTTGTCATAGCACAGTGAACTCTATATAGAGTCACTAAGGAGTTCAATAGAGTCACTAATGAATTCAATAAAGTCACTACTGTAGTCTATATAGAGTAAATTCTCAGGTAAACGTGCTAGGCGCAAAAAAACACACATTTATAGTTAAAATTGAAACTTATTCGTGGTTGCAACCATTCTCTAAGACGGTCCACGAATGGTCTTCTATCTAATTCGAGAGACTCTATATTCCATGAGCACAATGCATGAGAACAATGCATGGAGGCTTGAAAATATAAAATTTATTTGTCGTGTTGAGGAAGACTAAAAAATCCATGTATTATTCTCTATTTATTTATTTATTTAATTAATGATGGTTGGTTGACAAAACCTGTTGGCAAAAGCTGATCTTACTTAGATATATTTATACAATATTTTATCGTTATACCGTTGTCTGTTGACTTAAGGTTAAAAAGGATGACTCAAAGAGACGCATCCAGTCCTTTCGCGGCTTTTCTAAAATATGTCGTCAAATGTATTTTTCCAAGAAGCTAGGCCGCGGTAAAGCAGATTTCTGATTATAAGGTTAGGGATTTTGTTGTGGTTAGGATGTTAAAATCTTCAGACTCACTTATAAGGTGGCTCCATACAGTTTCTTGAAAAATGGAAAATACAAGTTTGAGAGTCCAAAACACGTGCATAAACAATTCGGAAAAAGAATAAAACTAAATGTTATGTATAGTTAAACATTCTGACAATCAAAAACTGTTACCAAATAAATAGCAACAGTTGTTTCTATACCCTTCAAACTAATTTAATTCGAAAAAAACTTTGGTAACTCCCAATTTTTTTTCATTCAAACTTTTCTTGAAGTATGAGTAATCAATAGGCCGATTTAAAAAAAATTCTGCACAACGAATATTTTCCCCCCCGGGAAAATCATGTTTGTTAATTTTTAAAAAATTTGTATCTACATATTTTTTTTTAAATCGGCATATTGATTACTCATACTTCAAGAAAAGTTTGAATGAAAAAAAAATTGGGGATCACCAAAGTTTTTTTCGAATTAAATTAGTTTGAAGGGTAATTGGAAGCCATTTTGAAACGTCATTGCATTTAACTATGCATAACATTTAGTTTTGTTCTTTTTCCGAATTGTTATTTTCCATTTTTCTAGAAACTGTATATAGTTTCTAGAAAAATGGAAAATACAAGTTTGAGAGTCCAAAACATGTGCATAAACAATTCGGAAAAAGAACAAAACTAAATATGTCGTCAAATATGTTTTTCCAAATTTGTCGACATATTTTAGAAAAGCCGGGAAAGGACTGGACGGGTCCCTTTGAGTCATCCTTTGTAACCTCGAGCTCGCAATAAAGATACATATTGTTGTTTTTTAGGAGCGTTATAGGTACTCATTGGCGTGTGAAACTGGGCGTGGTCGATGTACGAACTGACGGAGACTTTGAACAAAAATTTAAAATAACCATACACGTGCATCCTGGCTACAATAGTACAACGAACGAGAATGATATTGCTTTGTTAAAACTACATCAGCCTGCCAAACTTAACAAATACGTTAACACTATCTGTCTTCCAGAAGAAAATGCAGATGATCTGTACGAGGCTGGTAAAACTTGTCACGTGGCTGGTTGGGGAGTACAAGACGGAAAACCTGTTTATCCCTTATCTTCCATGGTACTACCACTTGTTTCAAACGACCAATGCAATAACTTTGTAGATTTTGTTGTTACTGATAATATGTTGTGTGCTGGATATATTGATGGCATTGCTACTTGCCAAGGCGATGGTGGCGGTGCGTTAATGTGCAAGTCTAACAACGGTGGGTTTGTTGCCGCAGGGGTTAATAGCGTGGGACAGGGCTGCGGTGATGTAAAACACGTCGGAGTTTATACTGATCTACGACCCTACCTTGATTGGATAAAGGTTCAGCTATTTGCATGAGTTATTTTTCATAGACAACATTCAGATAGTTAAAATGTTATCGTTTTCAAATTTAGTCCAAGTTTTTAAAACACAAATCGTTATTAGTCGAATCCCTGTTAAGGTAATTCCTCAGTTTTGCATTGCGCAGCTTTTCTGCGCATAATTCTGCAATACTAATTTAAGATGTATCCAAGTGGTTAGTGACGAAAACACATAAAAATATCACTAAGGAGGCCAAATCAGCTACTAATAACTTTGACGAGAAGATACTAACTTAATTTTTGGTTTTTGAAACAAATTAAAAATTGTTGCGTGGTTTCATATATAGATGAAATGAAAGGGAATAATGTTCCATGTTCAAGCTTTATTAACCTTGTGTAGCTCATGAAGGCACTCGGTGACCCCACTTTTTTTTCAATTATGTATTTCCTCCACCAACTCTACAGCAATATGAAAGAATAGAGAAAAAATCATTTCGAGAATTTGAAATATCTTAGTACGTTTCTCGTTCTTGCGGCTTCAAAAAAACATGTAACAAGAAAGAATGTGAACATTCTTATATCGCTTACAATATTGTTATTTTTGTCAAATTTTCTTCCATTATTTGTTGCCATTAAATAGTTCACATATAAGTGCATCTGAAATATCAAATATTATTTCCAGCCAGTATAGACTAAGTGCTTTTATTTTTATGAGGGATTTTTTAAGATAACAAGACGAAATCAAGAGTTAGCCAAAATAGCTATACAAATAGGAAAACATCATGGTTTACAGGCAGCTGTATTTTCTAAACGAGTTCAGTGACCCGAACCCTTTACCAGGCATGGTTGCCATTTCAGTGGCAACTTATTACTTTTACTCTGGCTAACGCCAGACGATTTTACTCGTCAAGTGGAGACCTGTATGAGGTCCTTGCTATTTTTTTGATAAAACACTATAATTATAATTATTTTGAACGCAACAACAGACACCTAGCTAGAGCCTGGTTTCCATTTATTAGTCGTGACGGTGTCTTAACGGTCGCGGAAGTGAAGCGTACTGTATAGCGACGTATTTTTTGTTATAACAAAAGAAACACATTGCTATATACGATTATACGTAGACTTGCTCCAAGTCCGCCTCTTAGTGCTAGTTTTTGCGGGCGGGTGGAAAGGCGGTTGAGGGGGAAAGCGGGAGGAAAGAGACGGACTTGTTTCGCTTGCAGGTTTTTGAATCTAATTAAATATTCTAGCGGGAAATCGCTGAAATGTACATCGCCCTGTTTTGACGTGTTTCGGGTTGTCGTACATGCAATGGAAAGTGGTTCTACCCCTACTAAAACGTTTTCAAGAGTCTGTTTAACTCCAACTTCCAAAGATAGCACTTGCATAGCAATTTAGCCTGAATATAATTACTTCCCGAATTACGTCACCGGTCGAAAAATTCACCGGTGAATTTTGGCGCGCTGCAAGTGGGAAAAGTCCTTTTCAACGAGGAACCGAAAGGTAAAAAAATGTTTGAAAAGGACTTTGAGAAAGTCTAATTGCTACGCTTCACTTCCGCAAATGGAAACCAAGTTTATATTGGTTCTCAATAAACAGAATAACCTTTTTAAGTGGACAGATGGAAATGAAGAGTTCTTGTTTAATGTTTTCAGTAACTAAATATTCGGTAAATATAAGCCCTCAAAATGGCCGAGCAACTACCACAGTTTGCCTGTAAACTTGGAAGTATACTCGGAATATTAACGACTATTTGAGGGACCTGCTTTGATTGGTCTATGTAGGTGAGTTTCAGGGTGTTGCGCGCGCATAATTTTTCAAAAAAACTGGCAAGCTCCCCTCAAAGTATAGATACAGTTTCTGGATATTTAACACTGTTATTCTGCTGTTGTTGGCTCGCTAGCAAGTCTGTTTGCCATTGCTTACTTTGCAGAGAGCCCGCCAATTCCTTTCCAAAACGATGCGCGCCAACACCCTGAAACTCGCCTATTGAGTGGTGAGTCTAAGACAACATTCACAGCCTAGCGTGGTTCTTCTAGTTTCACATCATCCCATGCACGGCGACGATTATTTCGGATATATACGTGATCTCCGGATCGTTGACATTTGCTAACTTGGTTATTTTAAATGTGTATTAAATGCATGTTTCTACATTGGGGTACACATAAACAAGGTTCTTTCCAAAAGTCATGTTACTGTCTTGTTATTAGGAACTATATAGATTATATTGATTTATGGTAACATCATTTCTTTTAAATTATTTGTCAGTGGTGGTTTTGTATGTTGACTAATTGAATTGGGTACTTTTTCATGCTTATTTGTAAAATATATAATCGTAAAATCTTTTGAACTAAAGTAAAGCTAAAACGATTTCTCTTTGTTTTCTATTCTTTCTTCTACTTTAAATGTTTATACTGAGGTTCTCGTAGCATATATAAGCAATCAGCAACTGTTCACCTTTAAGGGGCTGTTTACATGAGCCGGGCTAGCCCGGTTAACTTGGCTCACGCGATTGATTAAGATCTTACTGTGGTTTTAAAACTCGCATAAACTAAATTTACAAAGAAGAATTGGTTTAGTTTAAGCTTAACTTATTAATTCAAATCTCCTTTTGCTACCCAGGAAAGAATTTCGTGACACGAGTCAGCCCGGTTAAGTGTAAATAGCCCCTTAGAAGCACGGTTGGTACGTATGTGCTAGTGTTAGCGCACTGCCTCTACCAATGAAGTTAAGCCCGGTCAGACAGGGTTAGTATTTGGATGGTAATGGTTAGTTTATAAACTATACTTGCAATTTTTAGGATTTGGACGCCTACTCTAGCAAGAAATGCTAGATTTTTCGAGTCTCTAAAGTCATCTGATTGCTGCAGCCGGAATTAGAGCCCAGTCTCTCTGTCTAAACCTATACAGAACGCGTTTCTGTAAAGGTCTACACGTAGGGTTAGCTCAATGAACGCTCTGCGCGCGAGAAAACCTGATGCTATAGAACATGGCCTTTAGCCAACAGCTCTGGTACGTTAAAGACACTTGTGTTCCATTCCCATTTGGGACAGCCATACAACTGAGTGAACATTCTACATAGCAATTGATTTAGCCTTATTTCTGAATATTTAAAAAATGCGTACAATCATGACACTATTATTCTACATATCTTAAAATACATTAAATATTATTATATCCTCGCAAATAATCGTCCAATCAAATGTCTACATTAGCGTCACGTGCCAGCCCAATATTTTACGATGTAGGACAACTACATATTGGGCAGCAACCTTTGGACAGGTCGCACAAGGTATATTTACTTGCCAATTGCACGATTATTTGTTCGATATAATAAAACACCTATTGGATTCATCTTCACCCAATATGGAAAACTGAATTTTCGACTTAAATATTTTGCCATATCGGGCTTAGATGAATCCAATAAGTTATAATTTAAGATACATTATCACGTCAGGTGTCTTGCTTATTTTAGAAATTAATCAAAGCGGAAGTTAGGCCCATGCTTGGCGTCAATTCATAAATTCACAGTTTGCTGGAATTCGTTGATTGTTTTCCCCAGTGTTCCAATGCATCACAGTTGGTGAACGTCACCATACCGCGAAATATGGCGAGAATTATAGCACCCTGTTCTCTTCTAATTGTCCCAGCAGGTTTACTCATTTGGGTAACAGTCCTACCGTACCATTTAAGGTTAAATCTTTCGCCGATAAAAATGTCTATCGTTTTACCCCTACAAGCAAACTAATATGCAGGAAACATAGACATACCACGCATGTAGGAAACATCCCATGCACAGAGATTCTTCTAGTTTCAATTTAAACAGTCCGGTTATTTTCCAAAGATTAATTATTTCGGATATAGGCGAGTTTATTCCCCAAGTATTGACATTTGCTAACCTGTTTTTTTTTATTCTGGCTATACGCCACACTATTTTATTTACCAATAGAGACATCTCAGCAAGGTGAAAAAATAAGGGTTTACATATATACACAATCACGTTTTAAACTACTTACATGACCATGGCGCAGTGTACTGCTAATCACACTGTACTGTCCTCAGTTATAATCACATCTAAGAAATTTTTGCTTCTGTATCATAATTATCATTAGTATATAGTTTAAAATTGTTTATGATGTTTAAGTTGGTAGACGTTCGTCAAGCTCAAGTATACTATAAGGGCCCCGTTCACACTATACAGGATAGCTTTTGTGCCGGCACGAAAACCATATCGGATAGGCCTTCTGTACACACACAAAACGCCTGTTCCAGCACAATTTCTGTTTAGGAGCACCGCTGCGATCTCGAAAGAGGTACATCTTTTATCGGATAGGTTTTTGTGCCGTTTCAGCTCCAGTGTGAACGGAGTTCGAAATCGTTTCGGAAGTAAATTAATAGAATAGAGCGTGGTGATTGGTTGTATCACGGGTTGTATCGTAATTATTTGCCGTTTCGTGCCGAGTCTGTTCACACTATACCGGATTATAGTGTGAACGGGGCCTGAAGAGATTTCTGAGCCCCAGACAAACGTACCATATGCACTACATGTATATACGTACAACGTATTATGACCAAGTTTATGATGCACTATCATTTCTACTTAATGTTTCAGTGTCCATATTATAATAAATATATATATATAAATATAAATTACTTAATGGTATATGCTATGTACAATTTGTATTTATTTTTATTCAGTATGTACTACAAAATAAACGAGCAAAGTATGAGGGAGTGAGTTTTATGATACATCACTGGTGAATAATTTACCTTATAATTTATTTGACGAGTACTGAGATTGATGACATAAACACTTCATAATGCACTTTCTTTGTCAAAAAGTGTACATTATTTACTATATAAACGTATTGTTAATAGTGTAGTTTGGGCTAGAACTATCCACAACGAAGTTCTTGTCCAATATATTTGCCTTTTCTAGTTCTTTAACCCTTTACCAGGCATGCAGGTTGCCATGCATTTGGCAACTTATTATACTTTTACTCTGGCTAACGCCAGACGATTTTACTCGTTGAGTGGACACCTCCTGGTAATCTGCCCGGTAAAGGCCGGGTTAAGAGATTATTAAAAAACAGCCGACGAGTAAATTTTCCTCCAGACGAAAAACCGTTATTTAATATGGAAACATCAATTTTCACTAGTAAAAAAACGTATAACCAATAAAAAATCGATACGATACTGACTTTCACATCTACCAGACAACATTTTTATACACATTTATATAACTGTCGCCTAGCGGCACACTTAAGAGTGTGTTAAAAATATCACTAAATTGATATTAAAAATATCATAAATACTGATTGGTTTATGCTTGAAGGAAAAGTATGCAAGAAAAAAATTGGGGGTCACCCATTTTGAAGGGAATTTGTTATGTCAGTGTTGCCATAGCAACTGACTCAATGCTACTGGATTCAAAATTAGAAATATTAATTTATCTATATAAAACAGTATCTGGGAATGAAGCTTCAACATGCAAAATGTGACAGTGTCAAACTGATCTATACATCGAAATTTTAAAAAACTGTGAAGAGCCGCCTTAATATGATGTAGAACACTGACATGGCAAAACGTCAGTAGGCGACTTTCTCTCCTTCTGACACATGCGATTAAATGGATCTACTTACGAATATATTGAACTTTATGCAGAGCTATATGAGGTTCAATATACTTTGGTGAGACATGCATTCAATCGTATGCGTCAGGACGAAAAAAATCGCAACAAAAATCGTCTGTGTAAACGGGCCTTTAGGCTACTAAACATGCATCATCTCAGCAGTTCACCACGCGTAAGGATCTCACGGCATGAAAATAAGTATTTTTGTAACAAGTTGAAACGCAGTAAGTACTATGGTTGTTACAATGGCAGCCTTGTAGCAATTTGTTACAAACGACTGACAGGCTTGTTGATCACAATTGTTACAAACTTGGGGGCGTTACAAACTTGGGAAAGTTTCCTTTGTCTTAAAGTCATTTTAGTTCCGACCGATCGAGAGCTCACAAGACAAAGAAAACTTCCCTGTCCGTTCCTGTTCTGCGGAAAATTTTCTCGAATTTACTTCTTTTTGGCCAGCTTAGATCTTAAGATGCTAGAACGCCGACGGTTGTACAAAGTATAGTTAATTATAATAGACCATACAGCTTGAAAGCTGTGTTCGTAACAGACTTGTACAAACCATGAATTCACTATTTTCAGCAAGTCCCGGCCAGTCCTTAGAATATTAAGTAAAATATCCAAAACAGCAGTTTTGGAATTTTGGTCAATTTTGGCCAGCTGGATAGCACCGCGAAGTAGCAACAGATCGAGTAGTATGTTGAAACTATCGTAGTTATGATATGATATTCGTAAACGCTACTGTCACTTTTGCTTTATTTCAGCTCATCTTCTGAGTGAATTCATTTCTTTTTTAATATAAGATTTGAAATACTAAGCGGCAATTGTAAATTTCACTATTTTTACGCCAATTCAGTCAAGTGAGCAAATATCGCTTTCAAAACTGAAAATATGCTCTGAAGAGTCTCTAAATATATTTCTTTTTTGCCATGTTCAGACAGGCTAGCTTGTTTAACCCTTTACCAACTAGCTGGACATGGTTTAGATGCATATTGCATATCGTTTTTGCAATTTGAGACACAAAAAATGTACCAGCTGCACACACCCACATTATACACATGTTATCGTTTCCTTCCAACTTGTCTAACACAAAAAGTGTTGCGAGTTACAAAAATAAATAATTTAACACATACATGCAGTGAGGAACATTGAGTTACTTGAAAAAGAAAAAGCGCTTGCCATCCTCTTTTGAAAAGAGGGCAATAAAGGTTTGGAGACTGAACCATATGCAAGAGTCAGTCACAAGGAATGAAATGTGAAACGTTATCACTGTGATGTTACGACACAACTAGTTGCGTGACAGTTGGGACACATCTCCAAGGCTCGGGACAAATGCACTTTAGCGGACACAAAGTCTGCATGTACTGTAGTGTCAACATCAACATAAGCCCTTACCGTAGACGTCTTCTCCATTAAATTGTACTGTAGGCAACGCACTTTGTGTTCCACGTGTCTTGCATGTGGAACTGTGCATACTCGGATGAAAAATTATTATATCAATAAATTGGTTTCTGTTTATCGACGTGTTTGCTTTTCAGTGTCAGCAGATGTCTTCTCCGTAACTTTTGTTGTTTTACTGAGTGATTCTCCACAAATGTTTGCATCTACAACGCCAACATATTCTTAGGAATTTTTTTTAAAATATTTTAGAGCTATAGACCTGAAATGGTTCTTGAGATAAACATTTAAAGTCGGTGCGGACACCGTCTTCTCCCCCCTAGCCTAGATAAGGTTAAATTAGATCTTTAGTTTATTTTTCTGCAAGTATATGAGGAAGGACATGAAGTGCAAATACAGCATGTGCACGCGCAACTTAAAATGTTCGTGCTCACTAATTATAGGCGTGAAAAAGTAGCGGGCAGTTTACACGTGCATTGACATTTAAACGCACACGCCACATCCGTATTTGCATACTGGGAAAGGATGTCACGTTTGCCATCTCATTCAGGGGTAATTGAGCAGTTTTTCCTCGGTCTGTCATCACCATATTAGTCTGATATATATATATATACGTCGGTCTTCTTTTGTAAAAATAATGTTTACAAACCGTCAAGATCAATTTAATCATGATTGTGACAAATATATAAAGCAGATTTACTACATCGTTTCATCGTTTATAAACACGCTAATTGTATTTAGCCTACAAAATTTATCATTCTTATGTACAATAAAACGGAAAAATTCCCTAAAGGCTGAACCAAAACATACATCAACAACAGATTTAACAGTTATATATAGCAAGCTTCGCCTGCAAAATGTTGTCCATCAACGTTATTAAAAGAATAGAACTATAATTAAGTGTATATGATGGCATCATCGTAAATGCTTCAAAAGTAAACTATAAGTCTACAATTTATAAGTCTTATTATACACTCTTTCAAAAGCCTAAACCTAAACGGTTTATGTTTTAGAGCCCCTTGTGATAGTTGGGGATCTGAAGACTCTTCTATATATAGCTGACATTGGAGCGTAGCCTGCGCAAAGACGGTCGGAAATACCGGCAGTATTTCGGATTTGGGACGGAGCATCTTGGAGCGCGACTATATATAAGTATATAGTCATAACTAAGACGCCTTGTAATGTCGTTGCAGTGCTGGTTATTATATGGCACTTTGAACTATACAAATAATTAAAACACTAAGCCATTTTAACTCTTCACTTAACTCGTAACGTTTCATGCATCTTAATTAATAATACATCCAGCTATTTCTAATAAATGTTAGGTGACAATATATTGCATGTTACTTTGTTCATTTAACAGGAATTTGGTCTTATCCAGTGACATATTAATTTCACCTTTGCTGGTGTAAATTTGTTGATGACGGGTATATACAATTGTCGGCCTTTTACTTTGTACGGTGCCGTCATTCTTGCGCTCACAAGTCCTGCCACAGCATAACCCCCAAGGATTCTGGTCATATAAACACCAGAACCAGAGCTGCCTCCTGGGGCTTGGCATGAGCTTACAAGTAAGGATCCAAGAACTTTTATAACACGGCATGAAGAATGCCACATGGTATTTCCGCCCCTTGTGTTAGGAAATCCATTGAACATGATGACAGACCTCAAAGAGAGGCTAGATCTCTGAGGAGTGAAATAAGAATGGCCGTGTGTATGTTTCAACCGCAACACGGCGAAATCAGCCTCAACAGCAGCTGTTTTCAGTTTACCCAAAGACTTTTTCCATTCGTCAGAAACTTCAACTTTTGTAACTCTTATCCAACGAAATCTACCATTTCTTCTCAAAATCCCTAAAAAGATCAAAGTGCACACGTTTGCTTTTTTTTATCTATCAGTCTTTAATATATAATCGTTTATAAAATAATTATAATACGGCTAGTTATAAAAGGCAAAGCGAGCTAACACTCTTAAAGGCCGTTCATATGAGGCACTGCTAGGCTAGGCTGGTTATACCGGGCTAATTTTATGTCACGAAAATCTTATTACGACTATTTTGATATAACAGCAAAATTGCCTTTTTTTCTGTAAGTATAACACACAGGGTACCGTATTCTAATTCTTTTTTGCAGTCCTAGAATAATTTTCGTGACTTAAAATCAGCCTCATGTGAACAGCCTTTTCATAAGTTAACTTGATATCAGTCAAGGAACAATATTAATTGTAGTGACCTACTGATCTTAAATTCAAAATTCAATAATTGTCTTTCATTCACTTCGTCCAATGTGAGCTAGCACGTTAACCACACTGAATACGACTGGTCGCGGATGTAGAAAAATGATAACAATACGACATGTCAACATTGCCAAGAACTTTTTTATTGTGAATTGCGAAACCCGTATCAATTATTTCTCTAACATAAACAGCAATCAAACATTAGTTATTTATAGAAGACAAGGTGCGGATGTTGTTGTTTGATTAGTTTTAACATTTCTCACTGCTGTAGCATATTTATTTAAGGACTCAATGCAGAACTCATCGCCTGAGAGCGCGCGGTACTATGAACAGTTAACCTCATTAACGGCTTTCGGTTTTTATCATTCATCTATATTAAATGGTGCAGTTAAAATTTACTGACATCGTTCTAAATTGCTTGAAAATATTACGCAAAAGCTATATGGCAATTTGTAATATATACAGGCAACAAACATTCAGTTCTTCGTTTGAAACACGTTTTGCAGAGTATATATATATAACGAAACTTACCCACTCTAAGATACGGCAACTTGTATTTCAAACGTTTACCATTATGTACACAATGAGCTGCTGTGAGAACATGTCTCTTGCTTATTAAAGATCCACTGCAGTCATTTCCAACACGAACTGAAGCTGAGAATGGCATGTGCCGTGTTTTTTTCATGGCAACTTTTTCGTAAACTCGTTTCCCGTAATTATCTGCGTAAGAAGAACGTCTTTGTCTTATTTGGTCCGCTGGTGAATCATATTTCACATTTGATTCCATTTCCGTGAGTTCGCTATAAACAGCCGACTCTAGATCCTGCATGGAAATGACGTTGTTCGACGTTTGGTCATCTGTAGGTATTTCCCAAGAAAACTTAGGTTCATCTTTTCCCGATGTTTCAAAAGTTGCTTTGAGTTGAACTAAAGTGACAAGGTTTAAGAGAACCAAAAGCGTTGCCAATAAACCCAATTCGTTTTGATTTTTCATACTTTCCAGATTCAATCCGTTCAAATTGATGATGAAATACGTCTTACTCTAATATTCTTCACTTGTTGTCGTTCAAACTAAAAATGGCCAGCCGTCGTTAAATAAAGTCTTGTCAGATCCGAGGTTAATGGACCATTCGAAAGATCTATTTTTTTTCTTCAATTGAGCCCTTGCATTCAAGCTAACCACGTCTTGCTGGATAGGTACCTAAAATGGCGAAGAGAAACGACGACAGTTATACGTAATTCAGAAAATCTCTTCAACTTTCCGCATGCAGTCGGAAAGAAAAGTGATCATGCGGGCTCGATATTGAGCTACTTATGTACACTTGGGTCACAACAAAAACATGCATGCATGGAATTGTATTAATGACAGCGCAGACAATTATCATTTTTAAATTCCTAATCATTCCATATATATTACGACAATTTTTTACATTCCACAAATCGACATCTCTGGTTTATTCTCAAACACCATTGACATTGCAAAATTGTGCTGCATGAATGCATGTCAGTGAAGGCAAGCTGATTTATTCTCTGAACGATATTTGACTATCATATAGTATCAGGAAAAGCTCTTTCGTTTTATCTGTGAACTAAAAATAGCTCAGATCTTGAACTTCAATATTAGCGGCATAAGAATGCAAAATCAGAACAGTCGGTGTTAGTAAATAAGTCATTAGAACGAAAACATTAATAACAATAAAGCGAAATTTGGGATAAAGATAACAAATTAGTCGGAAAATATCTTTTTTGGTAGTAAGTTCAAGTCCTTTTAACGCTGTGGTCATAGTGCTTGTGTTAAACAATTATTGCTCCTGTCTAATGTCCAGAGGCAGAACTCTATGTCTAATAACGGTGAAGGATATACCCAAACTACAATAATCAGCGGGAGATGCATAAATCACGCTAAGATCTCAAAGGTCACTTAAGTAATTTGAACTAATTTCTCTCTTAGTCTCTTAACGTAAATAAATTTTGATTCACCACGAATACGAAACAATTAACGTTAGTTTTATCCATATAAAGCTACATAGCTTATATATATTTAGAAAAAGTTAAAATAAACTTTACAATCTCCATACATGCATATTTTTATTTTTTTCTACTTCTTCTTAGTTATCTTTTCGGGGTGCGAATCAGATTGATTATATGAAAATTCTACTGTGACACGAGATGCATCTTTCTTTTTATACAGAAAGTGTATTCATGGTCAATCAGTATATACAGTGACTTAAGAACCACTTATAGTTGCTTGTCAAAGATTCCCGTAATGATTTGATTATATTATATAGAAGCTATTTTTACAACATTTGCAAGGACCTTTGAATAATATATTCTTTCACAGGAAGTCAAGCCGGCCAAAAGTTCGCATGCACCAAAATATACCTTGACGAAGACGTTGTGTCGGTCTTTGTTTGAGTTTCTAGAAGGGTGTAGCATACCCGATCGAAGGACTAAGCGGCAACTTCGTTTGTTCATACAAAAGCACGGAAATTTCTAATAGTGACTTGTTCTGTAAAATGTATATACCAACTTCTTACCGTAAAGCATGCAATGTAATCTTTCAGGCTCACTAAGTGCAGGTGTGCTCCTCACAGCGTCCGCGTATTCCAAAAAATCCAGCGATTTCTTAAGAAATAAGTTGGAATCATATCGCAAACATATGAAACGTGCTGCTATTCCTGCGAATACGTCATCAGAATATTCGGTACTCTTGTGTTGATATCATTAATTGCTACATATATCAACTTCTTTGATACTGTAACATCTCATTGCAAAAATGATGAAAGATTGCCCGCAGGAGCTCGAGGTAACCAGCCAACTGACGAGAAATAATTTACGACCAACGCTGCGACATATTAATTTGACGAATGGGAAATTGTGTTGAGAGTGGAGAATGAATAATCAGACAATTTAACCGCAAACTATCACTCATCGCTTGAGGTGTAATCACGCAATAAGGGTATTAATTCATTTTCAGCCAACGAAACTTTAATGGTAGCCTTCGATTAACGGTTCCCGTTTCCAACAGAAAATTCACTTTTCAATGATAAAACCCCAAACTTAAGCTTGTTCAAATCCAAGTCTACAAGCATAAAGCTTGTCTGGAGAACGTTCAACGATATTGCGAGTATCTTGTTGTGATGTGCATGCTTGACCACAATAAGTGATAATGTGATAAAGCATTTTGCGCCTGGTAAGGTGATAAACAGCAAGTATAGATCAAACATTGTCAAGTATCCGCTTGCCGCATGCAAAGCGAGGAAAGATTTATGTCATTCATTATATCCTGTGATGAATATTCAGCTTGACATAAAGCTTCATTTCAACTTCTGAATCATCTTTATTAGAGAAAGATAAAGAGAAATAGCTTACACTGCCAAAATCAACCAAAATATGCATGTTGACTTACGAAACGAGTGTGAAATCACACTGACAAGACATCGGTCCACAGCTCTACCTGTTGAGTTCGCAAATCCACAGGGATTAAAAACATTTCAAGATTTTATTCAAAAGACGCGACTTAACGCTTACCGTGAGGATGTGTATAGTGTTTCAATTCTATTGCAGAGTTATCAACAGTGGCAACCAGGACAAACCCTGAATAGAGACACCAATATAGTCACGGACAAAGTGTTCTTTCTCAATTCCCACGAAGAAAAAAAGAATTATGGCAGCTTAATTAAGGTCAAGTTGGTTAAAAACTCGCCTCCAATTTCTGTAGCTGTCGATATAAGCCAACATATATATAGGCTGACCGAAGGGCATGTACGTCAAATCCCGCGCGGCAAATCAACATTTTGCGATTAACCCCTTGGTGACTGAAAGCTCTCCCCTTGGCCTTGACAAGAAAAATCTTCTGGCTTTAGCCATAGTAAAATAATGAAGTCTGCATCGTTGCAAACTGAAGAACGAGGATATAGTCGAGAATATAACTTCGGCATGCAGTGTAACAAAATCAAGAAGTCTTTTTCTTTAATGCAGATCAGTAGCTATCTGCTATCATGCACTGGTATAAGATCGAGGTTTGTGCGAACATTATTTATAAAGGGCTTTATTAAGTATAACTATAACTTGAATAAGTTATGCACAACGAAAAGTGATAATCAACGCGTGTTAGCGTGAATAACCATATGGTTAATCTAGAACGATCTTTTCATAAAAGCAATAGCCAAGTAGTCCAGAATATGTTATGACCTTGTCAATAACCCGTTTAGGATTTTAATGATTATTTCTTAGTGGACATGTAAAGATATTGTGCAGACAACTAACCGTTTTACAGAAGGCAGCACGGGATAAAGTTGTCAACAGCCACAAGTGATCTGGCACTGGGCGCTGTTACAACATTAATACCCATATTAGGTAGTCCACTATTCAGTTTGTTTCTTTGCAGCGCCGAGTATATACAGGCTTTGTACATGCATTAAGCTGAGTTGAAACGACAAAACCGTACGGATTTATCCTTCTCAATTTTGTTAGCTAAAAAAAAAAGCCCATGGCAAAAATTGACATGCCATTTATCAAATACAACCCATGCACTGCACTAGCTGTAGTGTTGTATATAGTTACTCCCATTTTGAAGTATGTAATTTGTAATTAGGTAATTAAAGAGAGAAAGACATGTTCAGTTGAAAAGAGGGTGTATAAAAGAAGCAGAGTTGAAGCGGAGTTTTAAATATAACACTATAGAGATAACGAAAAGAACCCCACTCAAACTCAGTATTCAGTTGAGCTTGACAAGCAATTGCGCGCGTCGCCACATCGATCATCAATCACTAGCTATGTTACGTGGTTACCGAGTTACCTAGCAAGTTACTTATTCTTGGTCTTTGGTCCGTTGAAGCTGAAATTGACCAATGTAAACGCATCAAGCAAACATTGCATTTATCGTAAAATTGTTACAATTGATACAAAATGGAATCTTTACATAAATACTTACTAATCACTTACTTACTTAATACTTATACTTACTTATTTACTTATTTACTTATTAAGGTAGTCGTTTACAATAGACCACAGAGTGCTCGATACTTTTGAAGGTAGAGCAAAATGATTTTATTTAATAAAATGAACGTTGCTACTCCGAGTTTCACGCGTTAAGGTGGTCTTATACATTTGTAGTTGGGAAAAATCACTTTTTCAAGATTTGTGAATTTTGGGTCTTTATTTTATGCTTTTTCACGCTAGCATAATATTTTTGTCATATCTGGGTTCCTAAGGGGTCAAATTTTGAAACAAAGTTGTCCACTATCAAAATTGACTCATAGCAACCACCCTAGCAACCGAATGTTATGGTTAAATCGACCTTAACGCGTGAAACTCGGAGTAGCAACGTTCATTTTATTAAATAAAATCATTTTGCTCTACCTTCAAAAGTATCGAGCACTCTGTGGTCTATTGTAAACGACTACCTTAACTATTATATATATATATATATATATATATATATATATATATATATATATATATATATATATATATATATATATATATATTATTACCTTTCCCATGCATCGTGAATAATTATACTGGTGTATAGTTCTAATAATCACCGTTGAAAACTTAGTAGATAAGAATATTACGGAATTTTACACCTTAAGATTAGCCTAACTACGCTTATAGCTTTCCAAATACTCCGAGGCTGGAAATTAATAGTTATTCTAATTAAAAAATTATTTTAAGAACAATAAAATATTATAAATATTATAAAAGAAAGACAATTTGCGGTTCCCAGCTCTCTTGGAACTATTAAATAGGTATACTCCATAGGCTATATGCATGCTAAAAGATGTTTACGTTAAACTTGAATCGTTTATGTTCGGTAGTTAAGCATGGACGTTAAAATACGTCTGACCTTGATGCAGTCTTATAACTTGCGTCGTTTATCTCAGCTGGTTTGTTTAACAGAAAACTGCATTCTTAGGGTGCGTTCGTTTGGGACAATTCCGAAACAGTAATAGCCAGAATAACGTACGCAAATGCTAGTAACGAGATTATTTCAGAAATTATTCTGATTCCGGAATATAACTCGAACAAACACGCCCTTAATACAGCTTTGTAAGTATAGGATAAATAGTCAGAAAACGGAGACTTATGGCATGTTCACACGTATTTCAAATCTCTCCGCTTTATAAACTAAACTAAAAACACATCAAAATATTTGCATCCACACAATCGTTTTTGTATCTGTACTGTACTACATTGCACTGGCTGTATACTGTACTGTACTGTATAGCTGTACTGTACTGTACTGCACTGCACTGCACTGCACTGCACTGTACTGTACTGTATTGCTGCACTGCACTGAAGTGAACCGCACTGAAGTGAACATGCAGTACTGTATTACATCCTTTGTGTTGTGGTGCCTTGTTCAACGAATGAGATATCACAACAGTCCTCTTCAGACAGTCGTCATGGTTACGTATAGCGTACATAAATTAATGATAGTGTAGAATAATTTTGTATAAATTCAAGATCTATGAATGATAAATTCAAGATCAATGAAATTTTCGGAATTGCACAGTATATGTATTGTCCTGAATACCCTAAATGTAAAACAGTTATTATTGTATATCATATCATCTTGATATGCATACTTCCACAAATTAATAATTTGTTTATTTTCAAAATTTTATGAACCTAGATTTTATCTCTTATGACGTATAAGGTAGTACGTATAAACATATTTCTGGCTTTAAAAATGAAGAAATATATTGGAATACCTATAGTTATAACCCGAAGCGCCTTTATGCTGTGAATTTATATGCTATAACCTATATATCATAGCCTGTGTGCACATGCACTTTCGCATACATTTGAGTGTTCGCATTCAGATGGCATTTGACTTAGCACATCGACTACCAGAGGTTCTCTGGACGATAAATAAAATCGTCTGGCGTTAGACAGAGTAAAATAACAAAAAATCCAGTTTTAGCCGGTCTGGGACTCGGTTAACTCGTTTGAATAGCACCTAAGTAGCATATTTTTCCAAGGGGAGTAGGGTGCATGGGGTACTCCCAAATATAGGAGAAAATCGGTCAAAAAGTAAAGGCTAACCCCTTTACTTTTTTTTTCCGGATTTTTTTCAAAAAATCAAAAAAAATTTGTTTAGCCAAAATACAGCCTTCTCGTTTTCACAGAAGGTTTAAGTATATTAGGGACATGCCACTAAAACAGGATATATCTGAAATCACTCTTTTAACCTGAAATACCACAGGGTCTGTTTTTTTACGACGCCAGTTATTCGAGTAATGTTTTTCTTCTAGTATGAAACATTTCAAAGGTTTGGTGTTACACCCCTAAGGAGTACTCCTTGGTAATCTCCTCCGCACTTTAGTCTCTGGCCAGCTGAAAAAAACTAACGCGCGGCTTTATGTGCCTTAATTTCCGTCTTACTTAAGATACCATGCATAAGAATATGGATATACAGGTTTATAACATATTAAACTATAACCTTTAATTATAAAATCAACTATCGAGTATCGGTAAATGAAATATTTTCACTTTCTCCGTTTTATAAGTCGATTAGCATGTGTATTGTTAATGCTCTAACAAGTGATAATTAACAGCGGAAAAAGTAGTGTTCATAACAGTTTATATATAACTCAGGTCTTTTAAAAATAGGCTTAAGTCCTGACAATCCCATATGAATTGTTAACCAAAAGAGGCCTTTTTAGAACTATTATATTGGTCACCAACAGTTAAATCTCGTTAATTTTGTTATAATTTAATTGATTAGATATTTTTAGACCAGCGACTGAACCTAGACCGACACCGAAAGCCTTTTTCAAGTTTGGCCGCAGAAAAACAAAATAATTGACCGACAGCGTTTATTTAATGCTTAAATCCAACGGGAGGCAGGCGAGTGTATATCACACGAAAATTTGGCGCCACACTGGGAGACATGTTTACGTTATTGACGAAGATTTAGGTCGGAAAATGCTTGCTCTGCGGACACACATCGAGATATAATGTGTTATTAAAAATCATGTGATACTTAATTTGTTATCAAAAATATTTACTTTTCAAAACTATTTTCAAAACCAAGGTCATTGCCAAAAGTCCGTAACAGGCGATATCTTGGACAGTAAACATTCAGTTAAAAATAACTATGTATATTTGATTATACGTCATCCTCATGAACCAAGAAGTCCTTATACCATGCACTTAAAGTTTCAACGGTGCTATGTACATGCTACCTGATGTCAAGAGCTCTCGAAAAGTATTTATAGTAGAAGTAGATTTAATTTTTAATTAGGGGGTTGTAATTAACAGTCACACAACGTGACTCAGCTTTAGTGCCATCATGAGAAAAATTCTACGGTTTCTGTTTTTAGGAGAATCCATTTCAAAATTCTGGGGTTGTGTTGCGTTTTTAACGCAATTTGGCATAGGTATACAGCATAACAGTTCATTGCGTCTTGGATAACACTCAATAAGTATTTAGATGATTCAAATACTCTAACAGCCGGACACATTTGAACAAAGGCAAAAAATAAAGCGGTTGACCGCAAACATGGGAAAGGCGGTAATTAAAATATTGCCGTTTTAGAAACAGAAGAATCTCCACTTGCATAACCCACTAGAACGTTCTTTATTAGCCAAAAGAACATCGGAAACCTTTGTTTCACATCAGTACAGACATACACCGCGTACTGCATGTTGTAAGCAACATTATATCCTTCATGCTATTCACTGGATTGTGTATTGCTAACAATACAATAAATAATGTTTAATTGTCAATGAACGTTGTCAATGTGCTGGTTGGCTCAGCGATCATGACAACACGTCATATATCAGTGTATTCTTGCTGCTGTGCCAAATTCTGTACCGGATTAAACACATAGAAATTTAAAAGGTCAAACATATAGAAATTTAAAAATTACGAGTGTGTAGTTTTATATCAAAACCTCCTTTGAAATATAAACACAAGAACGAGACTCGAATTGGACTAATTTAAAAAATTATATTAAATTGGCAGACATTTTGGCATCTATTTAAAAGAAAGGCATCTGATTTGAGTAACCAATCAAGAAAACTAACTAACCTAGTTATTGCAATACTCTAACACAAATTACAGTTTTCTTCGCTAAGCTTTGCAGGGTCATTTCGGTAAAGCGCTCTCAATTTGTCAGAATTTATGCCACAAAAATAAAATAGATATCGTTAGAAAGCTATTAATTTGTAGAATACAATGTTGTATTTGATTTTGCGATAAACACAAGCCAATAATTGTTGGAAATGTTTCAAGTAAAACAAGAGGGCTTCACTCGGGGCGACTTAAGAACAACGCGTTTCATTTTGTTCAAATATTCTTTTCGCAGTTCGATTCCGAGATAAATTTCCAGCGAAACGGTGTCAGCGGTTTTTTATTTATTGCCTGGTTTCGATTTTATGACTTATTTTGTCCGAATGTTGGTCAAAAACAGCATTTTCAACTTTGGTCGTCAATGAAATCAGCAAAACTCGACATATCAAAAAATGCTGACATCGTTTTGCTGGAAATTTATCTCGGAATTAAACTTCAAAAAAAAGATTTTGAACAAAATAAAACGCTTTTTACTTGAGTAGCCCGAATGAGGCCCTCTGGTTTTAATTAAAAAAATCACAACTATTATTGGTTTATCGCAAAATCAAAGACAACATTGTATTCTACAAATTAAGAGCTTTCTAACGATATCTATTTTATTTTTGTGGCATAAATTCTGACGAATTGAGAGCGCTTTACCGAAATGACACTTCAAACCTTAACGTGCCGCGTATAAGCAGTGTTTTGGATATAGCCAAAAATGGTGAACTGCCAAAATTTTTAAGAACGAAATACCAACGAGTGACGTTTTGTGCTGCCGAGCCAATTCCGCCCAAACCGTTATTTGTTCCACTTCCTAAAACTTTCGACTGTTCACCGCCTTTTCGCTTGGCAAATTTCAGTTTGCCAGACAAGCTGTATTCAAGAACTCAAACCACGCACTGGCACTAAGATTGGCACTAAGATCAAACTTGCAACATGCTGCATTGTTGCTGAATATAGTCGTCAGGCGGTCTGACTCTTTCAGTAAATATTGGCTTTGCGATTGGCATTGAACTATTAAACTGAAGTGGCAGACAAAGGTTATTTACTGCATGGTGTCGCCAAGAATATACGTTTTATTCCAACAAATATTTCGGTTGGGCTACAAGTTCAAATATCTGTCAGCTCATTACAGACACTCTTTAAGCATCAATAACAGTGGAAATCTCTTTGGATTTGGGCAAAAGATTTTTTGCCCAAACTATGAAAAACACTTATAAATAGCTGTGAAAGCCAGAGTAAAAGCAGCCTGGCAGAAGGTCAGTAGCGTACGTGATATGTTTTCAAAAGTTACCAACAAAGTTGAAACTGATCAAGATCTATAAGACTGTGATCCATCCAGTCTTTATGTATGGAGCCGGGACATACATAGCCATTGAAGAAAAAAGAAGAGCTGCTGAACGCAGGGCATCTCGCTCAGAGAGGAGAAGACCAACAAACAAAAAAGTCAGGCAGCAAGCTGGAGTCGAATACACCATGTGTATAGACAAGAAAAAGACCATCCCCTCAGGCGTAGCCAGGGGGGTTGGAGGCGCGAGAGGGGGCGATGGCCGCCCGAATGGTCTCCAAGTCCGTTCTCGTGAACAATTTAAATCCGTGGAAAAACTTGTAGGGGGAGGGGGTATTACAATTATTTTAAGGCCAAGTGAGTAGACTAGTAATGTGTTATAAAATGCCTCCAACTTCTTTTTACATTTACGACTTGTATCATTCTATGTTCTGGTTTGATAACAACAAAATTATGTAATTTATGGCTTTCAGATTACTCTTAAACACTTGCCTCCAAATGCAGGAAATAGCTGTTTCAGAGACCTTAGAAATCCAAAATTTTCCGGGGGAGCATAGGAGCTTGAGGTTCTTGCCCCCCCAAAAAAAACCAAGACCCTGGCTTCGTCACTGGAAAGAGAAGAAGACCAATGAACCAATGAAGAAATGTCCGGAGTAAAGCAAGACCCAGAGAGAAGGGGGTTGAAGGAAGAATATATCAAGGACTGAAAGAGATGGCAAGTACTCCTGCACTCCCGGCCCAACCCCACCATATGGAAAAGACGAGGGAGGAAGAAGAAAGAATCTTATAAATATGCCAAAATTGTCAAAAAAGACCCAACAAAACAAAACAGACTGGAAAGGAGAATCATTAGATTCACCGCGGTTCGTTGACGTTGCGCAGCATCATTTAGGCCTATTTTGTTCAGAATTAATTCGATCTACTTTAGATTCAGAAAAAACGTTTTCTGAGAAAGTTTTTTTGAGAGAAATACCTAAAATAGTAGAAAATCTCAAAAATTGCGCTTTTAAAGAAGAAAACACTAAAATATCGTGTCATCCAGAATCTTGCATCTTAATTTTACCCTATATGAGTCAAACTTTAAAATAAAGCAAAAAATAAGAAAGATTCATATTTAAAAAAAAAGCTTTATGCAACTTTTGGAGGTTGTATGCCGGCGTATTAAAACGCGGTGTGAGGATGCAAATGTAACGTCCAGGGATCACAACAAAAATTAAGTTATTGTCGTCAGTAATTATAATATACAAGCCAAATAAATATAAAATAAGTTTGGTGCTGTTCGCGACTTGTTTAAGCCGCGTGGCTTATATTATTCACTCGCTCGCTCACTCATTGTTCATTCGTTGATTTGATTTTGTCAATCACTTCTTCCTTCTACATTTGATTTTTTCTAGACTTTTTAAATGTATTTGGGTAGGCGCCTTGCATGGGCTTAGACTCCCGTTCGCACTTTTCCCCTTTGGATCTTATTATTATATTTTTATACTATCTTTCGTCATCTTGTTATGTATAATACTATTAATGTTCTATTGTTGTTAAATATAAATGATCCAAATAAACTTGTTAAAAAAAAATTATCCGCGGTTTATTTTCTCCCCCATATATATAAACGACCCCATTATCGATCCGATAGCTCTTTTCAAGAGGGCGGTTGATATTTGGATTAGTTTATATTGATGATAATCTTATTTAGTTCTTAAATCATATAAATAGAACCATTTCCTGAGCACTTGACAGCTTAAAATGTTCAATAGCAGACTGAAAACAGCCGCTAAATTCAACTAAAAAACAACTTCACATTCGAGAGCTCTAGAACGGTGAGAGATGGTCTTAAAGTGCTTATACCACTTGTGGGGTTTTAACGTATTTAAATAGAGCAGAAAAAAAATCAGTTATTAAGTTATTTTGCCGTTTTTGATTTAGTCAAATAGTTCCTGACATATTGGCTTCTGAACATGCCAATTCTCAAACATTTCCGTCGTTGCAATACGATTCCTGTATATACGATTGTCATATTGACGCATGTGATCTATTATCGGCAACTCACAAGCGTGATTTGCTACATTCAGCATCGAATCAAAAACAAGAATAGCATCACGTGGAACCAATAGCACAAGCATCCTGTACACGCGCGCGCGTTCTTCACTTTACGTTTTTTTTTAATTTCCACGTTATGATGGTTTAGCGTGAGAAATCCTATTCTTGTTTGAATCTTTTGAACAAGAATTCTATATCAGCGCCGTTTGTCGTTCGGCCTACGAACGTGTGGCTTTAAACCACTTTAACTCTGTCTGTCTGTCTGTCTGTCTGTCTGTCTGTCTGTCTGTCCGTCCGTCCGTCCGTCCGTCCGTCCGTCCATCCATCCATCCATCTGTCTTTTAAATAATGTTAACAGTGACTTAAAAGAATGGGTGCAAACTTAGAAATTATATATTTCTAAATGTCACTAAAACTGAGTAGTACTGTAAGTACATGTTGAATTGGTACACAGTTCAAATAAATATTGAACAATTTAAATTCACTTTTTCCTATATTAATTGGGGACAAACTTATCAAAAATTGCCTTTGTCAAATACAAACATTTGTCATTCCATGCAGTACTTTACTTAGAAAAAGTTTTTTTATTTTAGTTTTTTTTTATGATTGGCATTTTGAATTTTAAATCTTAATTTTAATCTTAAATTTTAATCAGGAACTCCTGAAATTTTAAATATTAAAATTTTTAGCATTTAAATCTGGTTTTCATAAATTGTAATTAATCACCAGTCATCGCTGATGCTCATGTTTGCGATGATCAGGGATTGTCCCCAATGATCAGCTATCGTCCCTGACAATCGCTGATAGTCACCAATCAACCTCGCTTGATCAGCAACCATTGGCAATTGTCTGGGATGATCGCTGATCATCTGGGATGATCGCCAATCATCGCAAACGTGAGCATGGCTATTATCAGCAATGAATTACAATATATAAAAACCAGGCTTAAGTTATATATTTCCTGCAAACTTGTGTGTTTTATAAGACAACTACATGTATACCATCATTAGACATCTCAGGTACATTAATGCCTAGTGACTAGGTTCTAATTTGGGCAATTACCTACAACCATCAAAGTATCCACATGCCTAAAATCAAATAATTTCAAAGGGTTTCTGTGGGTCGGCGGCGACGATATTTTCATAGCCCGCAAAACCACACTTACGGCTACCACATGATTGTTTCCATGGCAACAGAAATGTTCATTGACAGCAGAATATGATGGTCCACCTATCTAAACATCAACTGCCCTTATATTCTTTATTCTAAATTTTTTATGAAATTATTCTATTTATGGTCATCTTTTCCAAGGGACCCAGGCATTAATGTACCTGAGATGTTTTTCATGTTATATATATGATTGTGAAAAAAAGCCAAGGTATTATATAGATTGTTTGCAATCATGTGGCATTGAACCACGCCTTGCAAAAATAAACATGGTGGTCACTTGTCATTGGCAAAGTTTGTCAACAGTGTTTCTGGCAACTGAAAAATCAACCAACATGGTGGACTTATGCCCCCCCCCCCCCCTCCAACACGGTTTAATCAGTATGCTTTTTGGTGACTTTCATACAAGCAAAAGCCACAAAAGGGTATGGATTAGGATCTAAAATCCTCAAAAATCTGTCATTTTTCCGAATTTGGCACCAAAATGCGCAGAATTTACATAACGTTACGAAAAATGCGCAGATGTGGGTAAACGTTGCAGCCAAAATGCTACTGAGGCCAAAGGCATACCTGACCAGTTACATTTGGGGGGCAATTAACATTTTTGCCCAAAAAATTAAGGAAAATATACATATTATATACATATTATACATAAACATTTTTTATCTGGCAAAGCTAATAAAGTAAAATAAAAATAAAAACAGTTCAAAATATAATTTTTCATGAATATTTAACAGCAATATTACCCAAATTTACCCAAAATTTATTTCAAAAAGAACCAGAAATTATCATTTTTAAAACGTTTGGGGGGGGGCAACCCCCCCCCCCCCCCCCCCCCCCCTGGTACGCCTATGGCTGAGGCTATAGAGCGTTTTCATCTGACGTCACAGCGGCCATATTTGTGTACCAAAACAATGAAATGGCGGCCATATTGGTGTACGGTATGGGAATTAGCTCTTTCTTATTCAAATATTTCGTATTGTTTCACCACCCCAATGGGGCCACCGATCACGTGAGTGAAAACGCTCTATTGCTTTAATATATATATATACATAAATTACAAATTAAATCGGAAGTTTGCGGTTTATTCTAGTGTGTTCAAGTAATAATTATCAACATGGTTATTTATACAAATGTACTACGTTCCTAATTTGTCTGTATCAGTAATCAACGGCTAAGAAAATATCCACCAGACTATATTGTCAAGTGTCAACTGTCAAGTAGAGTAGCCTAAATTTCCATTTTCCACCCCCAAAAGATCAGATTTTAAATATAAATTAGCACAAAAGGATATCTTACCTTGAAGAGATATGAATTTAAATTTTCTTGCCTTTTTTGTGCTTGAAACCCCATTTTCTTTTAATGCTTTCATATACACGTATTTCTTGAGTCACTGCGCACAATTTCATTACGGATTACACCAATTCTGTTGCAATACCGCCTCGAATACCGCTAATATGCCCGCGCGCGCGAAAGCTGGGTCAGGTCAGGTCGGTGTCAGGTTTTAATTCTTTACTTTCACGTGAAGTCACTTCCGTCTTAGCTTGTCCAGATGGTGAGCTATCATTTCCTTCAAATTATGAAGCTTAACCAACTATTAAAACCACCATCTGATTGGACAACCTTTTTAAACGAAACCTCACCCCCATACCACCCCCGGAAACCCTAAACCTAATCACACCCCCCGGAAACCCTAAACCTAGTCACAACCCTCCGGGAAAATGTCCCACCTCTCATGCCCCGGCCACAACACCCCTATAGGATTTTTACCTTTATGTGTTCAAGTTTAACATCCCGCTTGTGGGATAGTTTTATTAAAATATTTACATGGTATTGCATGGTATTGATACTCAAGAGTTGTTTACGTTCGTGTTAGAAAATGCCGTACACTTGCGTTGTGCTAGGTCAGAGGTGCTAGGTTGTACAAATCGATCTAATTTTATTTTGCCTGACCACTATCTGGAAATCAGAAATGAAATCTCGAACAAAAAGTCACGTGATTGAAACCTAAGAATACTCCATAGTAAAGCGGTAGAAAACAAAAACTTAAAAAGAAATGACAGCACACAAGCGAATAATTAACCAATAAACCTTGCAACAACAAAAAACAACTTGCAAACTTTCGTTCAATTTTTCTGTACAAGCTGCCGTAATAACCCACAACCTTCCGAATACTAGCTGGACGCTCTAACCATTACAGCAAAAACAAACAAGTCTACCAAATACTAACTTCAAGATTAATATACTTATTACTGACTTAAAAAATCTTGTAGTTTAATAAAAAGCAAACTCGAGCCAGTCCCAAAAAGCGATTTTCTGTGTCAGTGCAAAGCAACTTTGGGTTAGAGAATAGACCATTATATTTGTGTTTTGTACAATGAGAATGCCTTGCCAGTTTTCTAGTGGTAATAAGTAGATGAATACTAGCAAAGCATTATGGTAGTCGTAGTCACCCAATGCAACAGTACGTCATCGCGCAAATGGTTTATTGGTGTAATAATTTGAAATCTGTTGCCGTAGAATTGTAGAAAACTTGAAAGGTGCTGTCCAGTTCGCGCATGATCCGCCATCTTTGTTTCGACGGCCCTCAAACAGGACATTCGTACATGATTACATGAAGTACTCGGCGAGGATATATCTTCGAATTTCTTCTGAAAATGTTTTGGTTTGAGTACAAGTAATGAAGAGGAAGCAAGAAAAGCTTACAATCTTGAATAAAGAATCAGTATATTTTTTTGTAAATAAAGATATATAAACATTGGTTTCGTACATGCGCAGAATGGACTGAACGGCAGAATTACCAATAATCAGTTAGTGTGAAATGCCTAGAATTACCAACAATCGTTAATTTTAAAAAAATAATCCCCCCCCCCCCCCCCCCACACCCACCCAGACCTGCTCCTCCGCAGGCCCTCGTTGCATCATGGATAGGTCACAGCCTAGACACTAGGCCTTCTATTTTTATTTTCGGATTTTCCGGAGAATTCGGAGCTTATTTATACTATGGGAGCCTCCGTGACGTCACGAAGCGAATTTAATTTGGCGGCCAGCGCCCACAGCGGCTTCCAGCGGTTTGCGCACGGAAAAGCCTATTTCTAGGCTGGATAGGTCACATGCACACGCCGAATTTAGGGCCTGCAAGATCCTGTAAAAAATTTGGCAAAACTTGGCACGGAATACATTTGCATAATTAACTACCATTGTTAATAGCCATGGCTATTTCCAAAGATTTTGAAGGACATTGAAGACTTACGACATACGAATCCTAGTTTTAAAATGAAGGAATTGTTGAAAAAAGCAATTACGGTTGAACTTTGTCAACTTTCGGCCGGAATAATCAACGAAAATGCACTTTAGTCTACCCAGAGACTCTTGGGTTTATACTTTTTCGGTTTCCACAACAACTGAAACTTGAATTACGCTACACTATAGCCTACAATTTAACAAAATTAAATCTCATTAACTCTTGGTCAGTTGACAGTCTTTGATAGCTAAATAAACCAAAAAAACAATAAGAAAAACCTGTACTTTCCTGACCGTCGAATTTGCTTTTGTTCGGCAGATATTTTTTTCCTTCAATTCCTTTTTGTCGCTAAAAATATTATTGGCAGAAGGTCGGTAATTCTAAAACATACTGGTTTCTTCATTGTCATGATCTGTAAGAAAGTTTAGACCGGTACGTTTGTCGAACAGCGGCCGGAAAAAATATGCAGGCCCTGTCAAAACTATCGCCTCGATCTAGGTCCTATAGTCTCGCTGTGCATAATTGTTTACAGGATCTATCAGGCCCTCTCAAAAGTGTGACCTGTCCATGACGCAATGAGGGCAAAACACCTCTCTGGTTTTTTAGTTATATGCAATTTAGTTTAACATCCCGCATGTGGGACAGAGAATTACCTACAATTACCAATTATTGGTAATTCTAGTGAAGCAAATATCGCGAGATCACATCCTTTCATCCTTGCACTACAAAGGTTTTCGTGAAAACAAGACACAATGTATGAGCAATAATTTAATAGATTATTTCTAAATATTCCCGCTCTTTAAAGAAATATTTACATCATAAATGTTAAATCAAAACAGATTTGCGTTTCTTCATTTAAAGGTGAAATGCAACAAATTTTAACTTACTCCGAATTTTTTGTAATATAAAATTAGCGTGTACTTGGCCAAGTTTAAAATGCCAATATATTCTGGTCAGAGATATTTGAATCATACATTCTTGAGTTTGTGACGTCACAATTGGTGCGATGCCCTGAACGTTTGACTCTTGTACGGGAAAGATACATTAGAATACATCGTTACTCTTTCTAGGCCGTATCAGATTTTATGTATTTTACTTTAGCTATCGCCAGACAATTTTACCCCCCCCCCCCCCAATTGAGAAAATCCCAGGGTATATAGGAAAGGTTTAAACAGGGCATGCGTAGAATATTCGATGCACGGAAACGAGGCGCACCGACTGTGACGTTACATATTCTAAATTGTTGAGTTTACGCAGGCGGACAAAAAGAAAATGACATTTTCGTCGGCCAAAAGAACTGTTTAAGAAACAAAAAAATGTTTTTTTTGCAGTTCACCTTTAAACTAAGATAATATGAAGATTTTTTATAATGAAACATCGTTTAGAAGTATATGACGACGTTACTAAAACTTAATAAATTTCGCATTTATCACGATTTATAAAAAACACTAATAGTGCACCAAAGGTACTATAAAACATTCTGATTGGGATAAACAGCAATAAAAATAAATAACATGTCCTACTTTAATACAATGCGTCAAATATTTTTGACAGACAAATAGATTCATCCCAAAATATAGCTAGTTGTGAAATATCAAAATAAAATGGACTTATATTACCAAACATGCTAAACTAGTACTGTTATCTACTAATCAGATACGTTACTACAGAAATGTCTTCCGTCGCTCAACGACAAGATGATATAGAAACTATATTAACTCAAAAAATGACATTTGAAACGTCATTTTCCAGGGGCCTGTTGTTCGAACGATGAGCACTCGTTTTGGATTAAAACTCAAGCTTTGGTTTTATTGCGTATATTGACTACGGGGAAAATATCCAACTTTAAAATAAAAAGATCGGTTTAAAACTTTTCACTAACCAAGATTAAGTTCATCGTTTTATGAACAACCCGCCCCTGAAGTTATGTCCTCAAGGTTACAGTTACCCACCGAACTGACAAAAATGGCGATCATAACCTCGTTTGCAGAATTTCGAAGACGTTAAAATTGCTAAGGATAAAGATGTTTCCTATGGTGAAATGACGTCAGAACTAGTTCCTAGGCTAGAACTGTATTGTGGCTTTTTCACAACCGCCATCTTTTACGGTATATGGTGGATTACATACAGCCAGAGAAACGGCGCTTTTGCAATATGACGTCAGCCTATTGTTATTCCCATCATAAGACCAGAGCGAGGCCTGGTGGTGAAAACAGAAATTACGTCATCTGGCGAGCTAAGCCGGCTAACTGGAATAACTCGTTTAACAACATTCTATCTTCGGCCGCGAGAGGAGATTAGTTTGTGCAAGTTCTAAAACCACAATACGGTCCTAATCAAACAAAGTCAGTGCGGCTAGTCTCCTTAATACCATTATACGCCGGGGCCCAGTTGTTCAAATATCAATGAACCTTATGCAAAAGTTAACGTCATGGTGTTGTTGTTACCACCAAGCTGTCCCTTTGGTGTCACGAAAACATAATAACAAAGCAAAACTTGGTTGTGATAACAAAAAAGCGACGTCAAACCGCATAAGTCCCATCAGCACTTACCCTGGTTTAAAAGTTAATCTGTTGTTTTCGACTGTTTTATTTCAAAATATAACCTTTGTGCAAGGTCTATGAAACAAATTCCACATTCCTAAATGGCTCAGACTAGCTTTCTTTTCATAATTTTTCGCTAATCCAGGATTAACCTAATTGCGTTTTGAACAATAGAATCTAGGGTGGCATTTCAAACCATTTTACACAATCTACTTTGTCGTATCCGATTTCGTACCGCTAAAGTATATTTTTCATACAATATGTTTTTTTAATAACTTGTTGGAATTAAATAGAGATGCTTCATTAACAAAAGACGATAAGCGGTTACACAATTCAAAAGAAAAAAGCCTATTTCAGGCAATCAACGGCCATGAAATAGTAGAATAGTAGAATTATGACAGCAATGATTTATGTTCAATATTAGGAGTTGAGAAAGTTGCATGAACAGAGTTGACATTACGAAAGTCTATGAGACAGATAAATGATAGTCATTTGTCATGATTATTTTGAGAATTACTACTTTTCGGTTAAAACTCAAATGTGTTGTTCTGTTTGACAACTTTAGTTAAAAATATGTTAGAATGAAACCATTTGGAATGCGAAAATCTTGGGTAAAAAAACAACTTTTCCTGCGCGCCACCTTTCTAATGCCGTCTAGAAATTGCTACTAATCCAGGATTAAGCAATTGATGATGTTTGCTTCTGGAACAACTGAGCCCATATGAGATTTCTCAAATTTATTGAATTCCAAAAGTACTTGTTTCTTCCACTGCAAGCGTAAGCTTCTCTAGTAATTCATTGTAACTCACATAGGGCGGAAGATCCAGACGATTGAAGCAAGTATGTGCCCTAGTAAACAAATATAAGGAAATCACTCCACGTCCGATTAATTCTAATTTGTACTATCTGTCCGTTTGTATATTGTACTGTCTTTATGTACACAAATGTGTGTGTGTAGGCACGCGAGCCTAATTAGGATATTTTCTACATACCTTGGAAGCATTGTGTGGTTCGCCCATCTTTCTATGCAGAACTTTCTCAGACCAGTACTTCCACGAAGAGCAGCAAACCCTTCATACGGGACACTAGACGTTCCAGTGACAAACTGAAAAAGCCATGGGAAAAATGAGGAATAATCATAACAGAACACAGAGCTACAGTAAAGTCATAGAAAAAAAGAGGAATGATAATAACCGAATACAAAGCTTAAACCATAAAAAATGAAGAATAATGATAACAGAACACACAGCTCAAGCTAGAAACGTCTGAGATTGACATAAAATGTCTGGGAAAAAAACATTCGAATTCTCCCAACTCACTCGAGTGTTTGCATTATTCCAAGTATTTTTGGCATTTGTTACTTTTTTACCAAAAAATGTTCATAAAAATAAATTTACCCCATGGTGTCATCACACAACCATGCTCTTTGTTATATTCGATAGACCACAATGCAATGCGATTTCAAGATGGCGTCGCTATTGTTAAGTTAAAGCCGGTTTTCCACGGATTTTTTTCCCGCGCGAATCGACATTTCCTTTGTAAAAGTTGAATAGATTTCTAATTAGTTCCAGCCGAGAGCTCAAAACTAATATATAAGAAAAAACTGGAGTAAAATTTAACAACTTTTAGCCAAGAATAGAGATTACTAGAAGAAGACGTAAGGTGCATAACAAGATAACAAGGGAAGAAAACTGATAATTTAACAATAATATTGGTATAGTACCTGAAGTAGACGAAGTCTCTGTTCATTGTCAAAACTATGAACTGCTTGCCAGAACCACCTGATAACTTTGTGGTTGGGATGATAACCTTAAAAAATATGAATGATAAAATGTCATATCTTCATTATCAAGTTATGGCAAGTCACAAAAAGTGTTTAGATATTATTATTCTTATTTTACTCCATCCCTAACTTAATCTGTTATCGAATAACCTTTTTTTAGTGTTGCTTATTTTCTAATGAAACATTTTTTCCCTTTTTAAAAAAAGTAACAAAAAGGTTTAAAAAAATATCCTCAATGTGAATAGTGTGGTGTAAAGATTACCATAAAGGCAAAGTATAATATCCAACAAACACGAAGTCATAAGATATGAATATGGATTCAGACGTTCCATTCATCCAAAACAAAAAACGAATAAATTTTATTATCGATCTTTTCTCAGCTGGGAACACCCAAAACCCTACCCTACCACAATCATTTCAAATAGAACAAACCAAACCCAAACCAAACCAAACCAAATTGAACGAATGCTGAATGTCAAATACTAACCTGATCGATATTCTGTGTTCGAGAACCAATCATTTACATCAATATCTGCTGTACCAGAGATGAGTAATTCCAGTTCACAAGCATCAAACATCGAAATTAAGTCATAATCTATGATCTAGAAGAAAAAGAGAAACAGGAAGATAGTAAATTCAGAGTAAACCAACAACCAGACAGACAGACAGACAGACAGACAGACAGACAGACAGACAGACAGACAGACAGCACGGAGACAGACAGTTTATAAAAAATACAGATAAAGAGACAGTGTAACAAATAGATACGGAGTTTTTTTGAAATGAAATAATGTTTTAACTCACTTCATAAAATCCCTTCAGGATACTCTTCCTTTGGTCTGAAACTCCTCGATCAATCCGCCAGTTGGACATAAGTTCGACATAACCCAACTTATTATCTTCAGTAACACGAATATCTCTGCCACCAGCCAATAATTCTCGTTCAGTGACCTAAACCAGAAAAATAACCCTACTTAGTAATATCAAGATCCAAGCATGAAAAAAATAAACACTTTTATGCATAAAAGAACTATGGCTTAACAGGCGTAAACAGTTAAACAAAGAGCAATCAAATAAAGTAATCGGCTTGTATTTCAAGGTTTGACTGTAATCACTCGTATGATGTTGGCATAAATACCACTTATCTTCGTTCTATTACCTATGTTAGAAACTTTTGCATTAAGTACTAAAACCAAAAGGAATACAATTGAATAATGCGCATCCGTCCGCGCACTTCCGGTACAAAATTTCGTTGTTTTGCTGGTCGTTCACGTCGACGTTCCCTCCATTTTTCCATTTTTTCGTTCTCCAGACGTGTTTTGAAATCTTGCTGCGAGGTATGCTGAGACAAAGTTGGCTATTTTTAAATAACTTGGATAAGCCCTGTCGTAATCTCGACTGCGCATCAAAACGACGCGTTCCGCAACGGGCTTATTGCACACGACTATCGGATGCCACAATTTGGGCACAATTCATCACTCGTAATCCTGAATAGCAATTCGTTATCATATGATTACTACATATACAATAAATCAACTCTTTCATTTTACAACGTCATACCTGTCCTCCAACTTCTTCGTTTACAGTAAAAGACAAATCGAGAGAGGCATCCGTGATGTCAGATTCCATAATCCACGAGAGACTTCGATGAAAGAGAGCGTCCAAAGCCTCCACGTCTCTGAGATCACACGAACTGTTGCACAAGAAAAAGATCATTATATTACGCTCAACACTGCACTACCAGTATACTCCAGCTGCGATAGTTACTTTGCATATATCAAAAGATACGTCTACACACCGCGGTTAACATACAATTTTGTTTTTTGTTTCCATTAAAAATCAAAAAGTGATTCGGATGTACCAATGAATGTACCACAGAAAAAGGACCCTAAACCAAGTAGCGGTTACCTCTTTAACAGCAACTTGTAAAAGGGTCTAGTAAAGAATGCGTCAAGAAGATGCTGATGAATAATAACCAACGCAATTATTCGTCCACTGAAACGATACCTATAACATAGCGGAAAAAAAGAAAAAAAAACACACCAGATATTACATAATTTTCTGTTTAATGAGAGGTGATTCACCAGTTCTGCGTTATGAATATTGTCAGGGAACAACCAACAAAATTTATTTGAAACCATTGTGCAAGCCTTTATAATCTTTTCAAAATAAAAAACTTTATTAATTAACAGTTTTAACTACCTAATACTGTAGAACGTTATAACTCTTAAATACAGTACAAGTATTTCATTGACCACAACATGTTTAGCTTTAGTAATACCCTTTTCCAAGACTTAAAGTCTGGGAAATTTTAGCAAATATTCACAATCTCAACCTAAGATCTTTAATAACAAGCATATAGTTTAACAAAACATCTTCTAAAATTCATTAAAAATTCATGAAGAAAATTTAAAAGAAATGAATATTTAATATCTGTAAATCGCAATTCGTCCTGATTTACATAAACTTTTTCCTCAATTTACTTAGCTAAAATCACTCTAACTTGAAAAATAGTTTGAAAACATGGCTATTTAGATGCGTCCATTTGATAAGTACGAGCCGATCTGTATCTGATTTACAACGGCTCGCTTGCAGCTCGCCTTGTAAATCAGATACAGATCGCTGCTCATGCTTTATCTATTACATAACGTCTGGGAAACGTCTGGGAAATTTCAGCAAATATTCACAATCTCAATATAAGATCTTTAATAACAAGCATATAGTTTAATAAAACATCTTACCAGTCGTGGGCGTTGTCGACAAACGATGACATGGCACTAATGTGAAGAGTGTAAGTGTCTTGTGCAGAATACTCAAACAAACCATAATATGGATTGAAAAGTTGACGAGATAAAAGAAAGAAAAATTCTCTTTGAGGCCCACCATAATCAAGTCTGTAAAGATAAATTAACAAGCACGAAATAAGAAGAAAACTAGTAAAGTAAAATACGAAAATATAGTAAAGTGAAGTGAAATGAGGTAAAATGAGGTAAGGTGAAGTGACGTGAGGCAAGGTGAGTTGAGGTCAGGTGATATGACGTGAGCTGGGATGAGGTGAGGTAACGAAGGTGAAGTGAGGTGAGGTAAGGTGAAGTGACGTGAGGAAAAATGAGGTAAGGTGAAGTGACGTGAGGTAAAATGAAATGAGGTAAAATGAGGTAAGGTGAAGTGACGTGAGGTAAAATGAGGTAAGGTGAAGTGACGTGAGGTAAAATGAGGTAAAGTGAAGTGAAATGAGGTAAGGTGAAGTGACGTGAGGTGAAATGAGGTAAGGTGAAGTGATGTGAGGCAAGGTGAGTTGAGGTCAGGTGATGTGACGTGAGCTGAGATGAGGTGGGGTGGTAAGGTGAAGTGACGTGAGGTAAAATGAGGTAAGGTGAAGTGACGTGAGGCAAGGTGAGTTGAGGTCAGGTGATGCGACGTGAGCTGAGATGAGGTGAAGTAACGAAGGTGGAGTGAGGTGAGGTAAGGTGAAGTGACGTGAGGTAAAATGAGGTAAGGTGAAGTGACGTGAGGTAAAATGAGGTAAGGTGAAGTGACGTGAGGTAAAATGAGGTAAGGTGAAGTGACGTGAGGTAAAATGAGGTAAGGTGAAGTGATGAGGTAAAATGAGGTAAGGTGAAGTGACGTGAGGTAAAATGAGGAAAGGTGAAGTGATGAGGTAAAATGAGGTAAGATGAAGTGACGTGAGGTAAAATGAGGTAAGGTGAAGTGACGCGAGGTAAAATGAGGTAAGGTGAAGTGACGTGAGGTAAAATGAGGTAAGGTGAAGTGACGTGAGGCAAGGTGAGTTGAGGTCAAGTGATGTGACGTGAGCTGAGATGAGGTGGGGTAACGAAGGTGGAGTGAGGTGAGGTAAGGTGGGGTAAGGTGAAGTAAGTTAAGGTAAGGTGAAGGTGAGGTAAGGTGAAGGTGAGGTAAGGTGAAGTGACGTAAATTAAGGTAAGTTGAGGTAAGGTGAGGAGCTGAGCTGAGCTGAGATATAAGGTGAGGTCAGGTCAGGTGATGTGACGTGAGCTGAGCTGAGATGAGATATAAGGTGAGGTGAGGTGAAGTGACGTAAGTTAAGGTAAGGTGAATAGTTAAGGTGAAAAAGAAATATAAAAAGAAAACCAAAAAAAAACCCAACAAAGCAAAACAAAAGAAAGCAAAACAAAACACAACAAACAAAACGAAGAAAAAGGAAGACAAGTCAAGAGCCAGCTACTTTAACTTACCCTTCTTCGCCAGAAAACTTCACCTCCAGCTTGCTTTTATGAAGATTTCTTGGATTTTGTTTCATTATTTGATCAAATGCGTCTTCCAATATATGATCGCGTCTAATAATCAGTCTACAACGACAAACAAAAATAATAACAATAACGATATCAATAATAATGATAATAATTATAATAATCATAATAGTAATAATAATATAATTATAAATCTCAAACTCATTAATAATTCATGAAGAAAACACAAAGGAAATCAGTACCGTGTCTGTGGTTTGGATATCCAAGAAAGAAATTACATCAATTAAGCAAACTTTCATCTCGATTTTCTCTTAAAATACTGATTTGTTTGAGATGCTATATCATACACTCGGAGGAGTGTCTCATCAGGATATCCAAACACCTCGAACTTTGTTCAAAAACCTCGGCTTCGCCTCGGTTTTCAACAAACGTCTCGGGGTTTGGATATCCTGATGAAACACTCCTCCTCATGTATGATATATTACGTAATATCATGTTTGATCATGTTTGCGGGTATTTCTTTTGTTCTCACAGGTCCATTAACAACTAATATACCTCATTATATTCATTTTTACTAATCCTACCTCCGTTGACGTCAAACCAGGTCTGATTAGAACTAATCATATTACATGGTATTATAAAGTAATAGCATAAAAAGAGGTGCATTAGCTATTCAACGTCCGGTTCGATTTGAGTCATTTAGTAAAATTTTCGTAAATGACCCAAATCAAGCGGGACGTTTAATATATAGCCAATGCACCTCTTTATGCAATTCCTTTGTAATATCACGTTTGCGGGAATTTCTTTTGTTGTCACCTCCGTTGACGTCAAACCGGGTATGATTAGTTATAATCAGACCTGGTTTGACATCAACGGAGGTAGGATTAGTAAAAATGAATATAATGAGGTATATTAGTTGTTAATGGACCTGTGAGAACAAAAGAAATTCCCGCAAACATGATATAGTAATAATAATAATAATAATAATAATAATAATAATAATTAATAATAATAATAATAACAATGATAATGATACAGTACTACTACTAATAAATTTATAGAATTATAAAATATGACGGTGCAGCAATAACGTACTGTATTTTATTAGGTCCTTGCCCCAAGCCTTTATGAACGATATTCTTGTGAAAGGATTTAACTTTAGCTTGGAAGTCACGTTTATATGGAGCTGGTTTTGATGTTTTCCTTGAGCTTGGACCTGCAAAATCATACGAGATAGGATTGAGTAAATATGTGAATAGCAATATGGCAATTAAAACTACTGCAGTCACCCACGAGTAACTCAAAATAAGCTTCATTTTACGCTATCTGTTCCTCACTATTTAAGTTTGATGTGTGGGATACCGGTATAGATATAAAACATATTGTTATATAGCTAGAGTTCTGCTGGATAAAACGATGACTGTCATTGGTTGGTTTGTGGTCACATGACCTTAGCTAAATTTCAATGTAGACCGAGCGGACAATAATTGAGAACTTATTGCCCACTCGGTCAATAATATTGCAATTGTTGGCCGCCAGAACTCTTCACGGTATCCTATAAACAAAAGCTTGTTTGGTAAAAAAGGATTATTTATAGGTCTTCAAAGCAAGTGTGAAGATTAACTGAAGAAATGTATTGGCTGTTCTTTTGTTCTGCAACTCATATTTGTTTGGTTGAGGCGAAATTACGGAGCCAGGCGAAATGTTTTGGTAAGTTTTTCAGTTTGTCTTTTGTGTACTTTCCCTTGATAAACGTCGAAATTATTCAGCGAAACTCTAGCTATATAACAAAGCACTTAATGTCTGATCCTTCCGGCTCGGGAAACAGTTTTGTTTTCCCTCGAGTCTCGGGAAACATTAGACTCTCGGGAAAACAAAACTAACTGTTTCCCTCTGGAGCAGACATTAAGTGTATATTGTTTAACTAGGGGTCTCAATTAAAACTCTGTACAGTTTTCTAGTAGGCCCCTAGCCCTATACAATACTAAAAAGAAAACCAACAAAAAGAGGTAAAATAAATAAATATCATAATTATATATGGGCAAATATAATAATAATAATAAAAAAATGTACTTTTCAATGTTGACGTCATATCGTCAAAGCCGACCTGATTTTGACATCAAAATTGAGAAGAAACGCCCATCTGTATAATAAACTTAAGCCGTCAGTGTTAACATCTAGTAGAAACGTAGTAGTAGTCTATTGTAAATGGTGCAATATGATTGACTAGTCTACCCAAGCTCTATTGGTTAATGGATTTTCAAAATCTCGGAAAGTAGAATATTAAGCCTACCTTGTTCATCGCTACTATTAGATAAATTTCGTCTCTTCTCCGTCGATGTTGGTTTTTGCTTTGTGTCAGGAATCCAAGATACAATATCGTCTTCAAACAAGCTTAGAGAAAAAAAGAATAGTAAAATTACAATATGATAGAACGTACTTTAAAAATTGAGAAGTAATAGATCAAACACGACTTTGAGTGTTTCATCAGGGGTTCCAAACACGAGAAAACAAATGAAAACCGAGCTGTTTATTGTTTTCGAGTGTTTGGAGTCCCCTGATGAAACACGTTAAACGAGTGTTTGATCTTGCTTTTCAAACGAGCATTCGCATCGCGATTTGCGGTGTTTTCTTCATTAACTTCAATATGTAGATTAAGAAATGTGATCCAGTTCACTATAGGAAGTTTCCTACAGGTTTTCATTGGGTATCAAAACTCATGCATGTGATGCGGTATACGTTCATAGATTGGCTACGATGATTCATGAATTATTAATGAGTTTGAGAAGAAGTAACCTAATTGTTTTAGTATATAAACCAATTTGTGTGTAATTCTGAAGACTTTTCTGGAGAACAAGACGAAAGTTTCCCAGCAAAACAGTTACTTAAAAGTATCTACACATTAGCCGATAGTTTAAAAAAAAACTAATTTGTCTTCTTTGTTCACTTGATATCTTTACAACATATCGATCAATAGATAACGAGTAGTACAGTTAATCAATTTAGAGCACTTCTTTTTTTTAAATATGGATGCGTCTTACGCACGATTTACGTAGAAAATTTAAAGAAGTAGAGTGCTGTGTATAGACGTCGTGCATCAGCAGGTCATTTCATGCATGGGCGGCCATTATGTAATATATCATACACGAGGAGGAGTGTTTCACCAGGATATCCAAACACCGAGACGTTTGTTGAAAACCGAGGTGAAGCCGAGGTTTTTGAACAAATTTCGACGTGTTTGGAATCCTGATGAAACACTTTTCTGAGTGTACAGTATGATATAGCTTCTCAAACAAATCAGTATTTTAAGAGAAAATCGAGGCGAAAGTTGGCTTAATTTATGTAATTTCTTCCTCCGATATCCAAACCACCGTCTCGGTACTGATTTCCTTTGTTTTTAGTTAATGAATTATTAATGAATTTGAGAACATAATTTCGACTAGTACCTCAGTAAGACAATTAAATCAACATTATCCGAGAGAAGTCTCAAGGCTCGTTGTCCATCCCGACGAATTTTTTCTACACTGCACCTAAACAAAAAAATAACACACTTGTTTAAAGTTTACTACCAACACACTAAGATTAAAGAAAATCTGAAATCTGAAGTGGAAAAATAATTTCCTTGTAAAGAAAAAGTCTTAATATTATGTTTGAAAATGTTAATATTTTTACGATATCTGCTCTCGTACTAAAGAAATAACATTGACTTCTCGGTCGTATGCTTGTCACGCCATACATTTTCGGTTCGCATGCAGCGAGACAAGTCTGACGTCACAAAACGTTAATTTTGAACTGTTTTTGACGATAACACGTCAAAATTGAAAAACAAAAAATAGTTCGCTGTACATTAAATTTCAACAATTAAAAAATAATTGGACAGAAAGGAAAACTCATGGTGTCGGCCGGGATATGTCAATTTCCACAAAAGTTATTTTTAATTATCATCAACGGAAACGCAGCTACTTCCGGTTCTCAGCAATGGGAGTCCAACTCAGAGGGCCAATCAAATGCTTTTGTAGATTTTAAAAGATGGCATTTTCGTTGCGAAAACGCAATATAACGACAAGACCTAGAGTTGTCAAAAATAATGTGTAAAAAGACTAGAGAATGCTATTGAATGAATGATCAAACGAACGACGAATTTTAATTTCGCCACAAAAAATACATGACAAATACAACAGAATACAAGTGAAAAATAGGCAAGGAAGCTGGCCAAATAGAAACCATAAAGCGTATCTAGATTTGGGACATTTCGTTAAAAATATAATTAAAAAATCAACTATATTTTTAATGAGTAAAAGTAAAATTGAAAAGAAACATCGTAATACTATATAAACAATTTAAACATATTTATAGTCAGTTTCAGCTTGCTTTTGAAATCCGAAACGTATAATTGAAATGAACATTCCAAACTTACGTTGCAATGTTCAGAACTACACTGCGAGGTAAATACAAATTTAAGTCGGCAATTTGTTTCTGCTTAATCAAGTATCTATTATTCTTCATTTCCATCAAACACTATACAACAAATAATCTTCTACTCCGTGATTTCGCCAAAGGAATTCAATTCAAAGCTTATTATAAATTCGAACTTCACAATGAACTTCGCGAACTTCCGTACCTAGTTCCCAATCTTCCAACAAATGTTGACAAACGAATTTCAAAAGCAAGCTGAAACATATTTAAACAATCTACTTGTTTTTTTATATATTTACTTTTTTATTTAAAAGTGTTTTCGTATTAATGACTATATGACAGACGTACCTTAGGGTAACATTATTGGCATACGAAGGATTTTTTTCAGCGAGAACGTTGTCGATATTTGGTTGACGAAGGAATTCCACTATTTGTTGATTATATGCTAAAAATATGAAGAAATAAAGTGTCAGAAAAGAAGAAAAATAGAAATAACATCACAATAACAACATGCGTTTAAGACATTCAGCACACTAAACATATTACTCAAGCATTTTGTCAACCAGGAGTCTTATGTCAATCACGATCAGAAATGGCGGCTGTCGATGCTCGCGAGATACGGGCTGACCCGTATTAACTACGCATGGGTAGAACGAATATCTTGCGTGTAAACGTCATCAATACACGGCCGACAGGAGCGAGAACACCCCGAGCTCAAAGTCAAACATCTCCGCCCAAAATCGTCGCTCGACCATACTTCTTCTACGAGCGCATAGCACGAAAGGTTGGGCTTGCCATAGAATACGGTTTGTTGACAACTCGTGGAATTTTCGCGATGTACGAACCCATTACCCTTCTCAAATTCATCAGTTTTAAATGTCCTCAGAACTCACTTGAGCCAGCACGCACGTGGACTGCGAACTGCCCCATGAAAGTGGCCGATTTTCGTGTGGCGCATCTCGCCCTTTTTTCTTTTACCCTGCAAGCAGAGCCTTCTTTTCCTTATTTCTTCGCTGAGAGAGAGGAAGAAAAGAAGGCTCTGCTGTATTCGTGTTTGGCTTCGTCCAAGATTTAGGACGAAGTAACCCGTTTAAGACCCGTTTAACCGGTTCTCGTTTTGTTTTCTGCTCTGATTGGGACTGGGTTCGAGATTGTAACCAAGCAACTGACACGCATGCGCAATGGAAACCAGTCACGAATACAGCAAAGCCTACTTTTCCTCCTCTCTCTCTCAGCGAAGCAATAAGGAAAAGAAGGCTCTGCTCGCAGGATATTTTTCTTTATCCCGTCCGCGCTTTTTTATTTTTATTTTTGTATTTAATTTTATTATTAACTTAGTATACAACTATTTTCGTGAGCCGTCTGGAACGTGAAATCCAGCGATTTGATTGGTTCCTGAGCGGTCCGGAATCTGCCGTTCCAGACCGCGGACAGTGAGAATTTTATAAACAAAATGAAAGTTGTGTCAGTATATGCAACAAGATGGATAATAACCTTGAGCGATATGTCAAACAAAAGCAATTAAAAAATGGATAAGGATTTTAGCTAAACGGAAAGTACTTTAAAAATGAGAAAACGTCTGCCATTTTGGTTTAGTTCGCAACTCGCAAGAAAGATGGTGGCAAATACGAGCCTAACACTTTGTCGAGTTTTCGCACAACGTTCACAACATTTGTAGTCATACAGAGTAATAAACTACTTATTGACCTCGCTTGTTCGGTCTGTACTAGTGACATATCGGCGCTCTGTTTTCCTGCACGGACCTGTGTAATTTTTTTGCGACAAATACATGTATATTAAATTTAAATTTAAAAAAACAACAAACTATGTACGATACTTTAATCAAAACAAAAACTAGTGGGTAACTGGAATGAATTAGTCGTTCAATTTCTCAAAAATCTCTTTAAATGCATCATTTAACCTTTCATAGCGTGTCACGCCACATCGGCATGTTTTTCTTGAGAATCGAAGCACATGTTTCAGCCAATCAAAGCATTATATTAAACATTCTATAAATCTATGTACAGTATAAATGTATAAAATGCAACGTCGGTTGGATTGCGTGGTGAGAGTCAGTAAAAACATAGTAACATACTTATCAATAATTATCAGTTGTTTGCTGTACAAGCTGTGTTAGTTTGTAATACTCTGAGCTCTAAGCGGGACTCGAACCCGCAACCTTCTGAATGCTAGCCAGACGCTCTAACCATTGGGCCACTAGAACTCAGATAGCAGAGTATTTTCTGAGTATTAACACAGCTTGTACAGCAAACAACTGACAATTATTACTAACATCAAGCTGCAATTTCTGAAACTAACTAACATACTTATTCCCTCAGATCTCGCTCTTCGTTCACTGTTACGATGGATCACTGTGCTGGATGTATTATTATTATTCTGAGTTCGTTGTAAGCCAGGTGGAGGAGGGCGCCTACTGCGGTCAGCGTATGCAGTCTAACAAAACGGAAACATAATAATGAGCAACGACCGTCACTAACGGACCCCGTTTCGAATTAGTACGGTTCCGCCTGTTTACACGGCGAAATAAGACGAATTCGAGACCGGTTCCGAAGTCGTCCGGTACCGTGTAAACGTAGTCTAAAAGGGATGACTCAAAAAGACCCTTCTAGTCTTCCCGCGGCTTTTCCAAAATATGTCGTCAAATATGTTTTTCCAAAAGATAAACGGTAAACCAGATTTCTGACAATAGGATTAGGGTTTCTATTGTGGTTAGGTTATCCAAAAGATTGCTAAAATCTTGAAACTCACTGAAGCTTGGCGAAATATTGGGAAAAAAAATATTTGTCGACATATTTTGAAAAAGTCGTCGAAAGACTGAGAGGCTCTTTTTGAGTCATCAATTTTAGTGACGACCATGAGAAACATTGTTAGTCAATATAGAACTCGGTCTTTGGCTCTTCTCTTGGGAAGTGATTGCGATTACCATATGCCTGTTAAAGTGCTTATGAAACGAAAATTAAGTTTGTCTTATTTGAAAGTACTTTTGAAATGACAAAGTAACATCTTTTGCAGTTTTTTGTTTCCTTGCTTCGTTGTTGAGATATTTCAGATTTGTTTGATATGTGAAACGGTGAAACTAACCAGTGACATCACAACGTGCATAATGACTTACTGGAAAAGTTTATATATCTTTGCTATTATTAAACGGAATCAGTTGAAAATGTATATTTTTGTTGTTGAAAGGGAAAACACACACACATAATTGCTTCGAAGTGATTCCGTCTGATAATAGAAAAGATATATAATCCCTTTCCACTAGTTTCCAGTCATTATGCACGTTGTGACGTCACTGGTTAGGTTCGCTTATAAAACAAACTGTGATATCTTAAAAACAAAGCAAGGAAACAAAAAACTGCAAAAGATGTTACTTTGTCATTTTAAAAGTACTTTCAAATAAGACAAACTTAATTTTCGTTTCATAAGCACTTTAAAACAATCGCTGCTAATTGGCGAGTTTCCAGGCACATGCATAATTTTGGCGGGCTTTACTCAAAGCCAGCAGTGGCGGATAGAGGAACTTCTCAGCTATATAAGCTTCATTTGTAGTTCTTGTGTAATTTCGGAACGTTCACTAAACTTCATTTGCAACCGTGTTATATCTTGCTGATCTTTTCTCACTTGTCCGCCATTGCTGGCTTTCATCTTCTGTGGAACACACCAAAATTATGCGTGCGCAGCATCTGGAAACTCGCCAATTGACGGTACCAAAAAAAATGGCGGCGGTAGATTTAACCGTAATGCTTTGCGACCTCAATCAGCATAAATAACAACTAAACATTGTTTATCATGTTAACATGGATGAAGTAAGCAAGAAGTTCATTCCTACCAAAGTTGATCTTTTTAAAGACCTATCTTCCGATAATTGTACAAGAAACAATATTTACTACGCGCAAAGGTTTGTGGTTAAATGTACAAGTCGCCATCTTTTTCGGTACGGTCAATTGTACGTCACTCATTGAGACGGCTGTGTTTGCAAAGTATACACTCCTGAGTACTGCGGACAAAAAGCAAGGCAAGAGGAAACAAAAAGAAAACAGATGAAGTAGAGGCAAAAAGAGTGAGAAAAGCGAAAACCAGGTTGGAAAACGAGGGTATAACAGAGGGACGAGGAGAACGAAGGCGAAAGAAGCAACGTTTTCAAAATATTTATCACCTCTAGTGTGGCTCTCGATCGATTTCTGGACATGGTACCGTCTACAGGAAGTCTAGGATCAGCGAAGTTGGTGCTTCTGCTATTGTGGTCGACAAAATATTTCTGAAAAACAAACAAAAAGTTGATAAATTATCAAACGATTTGAATATTATATTAGTATTACATATAGAAACAAGAGAATTTTAAGATGTCGAAATGTGTTTTAATATAGTACTTAACTAAATATACTACGTATATATTTACATTGTTTCAGTTATTTTGGTGGTTTGGGACTAAAACCAATGTTTAATACTGAAAGAGATGGCTCAAAACAATCATAATTTTTATATCATATCTTATCCACTACCAGGCCTGGGTTAGGGTTGTAACTCATGAAATAAAGATGTAGACGTGTTCTAACTATAGCAGGCAAAAAAGAGATCGCCAATTGACGTTATTGGAGGATTGGTGTCAAGCCACATCCTCCGGTAACCACGCCACAGCCCACCCCCAGGCACCAGTCACACTGTCAAAGCAGTGGAAATATATACTTATCTTGCATTCTATCAGGAGTGGGTGGGTGGGTCAACACAGCGCAAAAGCGAGAAATCCCAATGTATCTACTAAATAGATAGCGCGCGCAAAACCAGTGAAGCTCAGACCACGCTGACAAGACTCTGATGATAGCTGAGATACCCCAACGTATTATAAACGAGTGACCGCTGACTACCATCGACTTCTTTTTTACCTTGCCTAAATTACATTTAGCCTTGTAACTTGTAAGAGATACAATGTAGCGCAAAAACTACATATCTACAGTACAAAAAGGCCGTTTTAGCTTTCTCTTTCAGGCTCCACCTTTGTCGACAGTTGCTCTTTAACCTCCGGGAAAGAAGCAAAAGGAAGAATGCTTTCGCAGACCATTTTTCCGGTCACATGGTCGGAAAAACCGTTACCGTAAATATTGATACATTTTCGCACTAAAAATTTATTTCTTTTCTTTTTCTAACATTATATCAAAATACTTCTAAAAATACTCAAATTTGTCATTTGTTAGCAATTATTGCCATTGATGCATTTGTTACAGTTTAGAGTTACACATTTCCTCGAAAACGAGAAAGTTTTAGGAGCAATTTTGGTTAAATTATAATTCATATCGATTTTGACATCTTGCCTGGCAAAAAAGCATTCACTTTTCAAAAGACTGCGAAAAGTTACATTCCCTAGCACTTTCAGGCCTGGACCTCTCCCTGCGCTGAATAAAATCGTCCGGCGTTAGCCAGAATAAACCTTAAAGACTCGTCGTCAGGCTTCAAGTGTTAATGAGGTAGGTTTTAACACTTTGAGGCCTGGACCTCTCCATGTGCTGAATAAAATCGTCCGGCGTTAGCCAGCATAAACCTTAAGGACTCGTCGTCAGGCTTCAAAGTGCTAGTGTTCATAATATATCACATATTTTATGAAGAAAACAAAATCAATGCGTACCTGGCCAAACTGATCTGTCTTTTGTTCCCATCCACGAGGAAGTGGCTGCGACGTATCCGAGAAACCATTCAAAAACGCGACCAAACTACGATCGTGCATAAATCTAGAAAAGAAAAGCTAGGTTTTAAAAAGTCTAAATTATTACGTGCAGCACAAATATCGTTCACCATCACCATCACGAACACTACAACCTCCATCAAAATCAACGCAATCTCGTAGACGCAACAAACTAACACCCAAGTCACCAACAGCGCCACAATCACCAGCACCATAGTCAATCGAGATATGGTCTGGAAACTCGGCAAACTTCAAAGCGCCAAAAATGAGCTGTGATTTTATGTTGAACCGTACCTTACGCCGTGCACATCCTTTGTTTTGTTTTTTTATTATTATTTTATTTAAACTTATTTTCACACGGTGGCCTTTCAGTTTCCTGGTTTTCAAAGGGCCGTGTATTTACTAAATACAAGTATATATAAAAATTTAAAAAATTTAACTATTTAAAATGAGTGGATAAAAATATAAAAATCTATGTACAGATTTTTAACAATTTTTTTTTAAGGTTTATTGATATTTAAATAGCACGGTTGAGTAATTGCACTGAAACGTTACAATCGGTTCAGTGACCGAACACCGTGCACAAAAATGCATAAAGGCGAACAAAAAGATAGAACAAAGACTTCAGCTGAGTTTCCAGACCATATTTTGAATGACTATGCCAGCACCATAAAAATCAGCTGCAACGCTTACACAAGCCGGAAAAACATTGATGCGAAACAACAGTTACAAAAAATTGTCTCCACATTGTTTCCCAACTTTGTCAGATATATAATTTTGCAAATTATATAAAATATATAATTTTTCGTGTATTATGTGGTCATCTAAAATATAGCATTATAGCTAACCTTTGGTAGTTACGTGGATCTTCTCTTATTCGTTTTACCATTTCAATCACTTCAGGGTGGCTGAAATAATACTGACCAGGAGCCTATGAACAACAGTATGATTAACAATCAGACTCATATTGATCTGAATTACAAACCAACTCATCTTACTAAACTATCATTATCAAAAAAACTTACCCCACTGTTTCTGAGATAAGTTACAAGGTCTGCTCGAGTAAGGAATTTTACAAAAGTAGAGTTTAGTAAAAGTCGGTTTTCTCCAGCTGGTCTGTTTGGCGTTGTCTCTGATGATCGTGATGTCGAAGTTGGTGTCGCACTGGTGTTGTTTGAAGCCTGAGGCGTAGAAGTAGTAGTAGGAGTACGAGTATCAACAGGACTTGCATTCTCACTAGAGTTGCTTGTGTTTAGACCAGAGCTTGTTTCCTCACTAGTTGCATCTCGTGAACGACGTCTTCGACGACCTGATAATGTTCGACGGAAGCTTTGATACCTACATAACACACAAAAATATATTCTTAGAAATTGATTTTTCTTTATTCCTGATTAAAGTATACAGTGCAGTACAACGGAGCAGAAGAGCAAAGCAGAAGAGAAGTGTGTATGTGTGTGTGTGTGTGTGGGGGGGGGGGGGGGGGGGGGGGATGGGGGTAGTAGAAGTCAAAGTTCATAGCTTTTTCCACATGACCTTATTTTTGTATACAAGGCATTGCTAAAGCTTACGAATTCTTGGATTACAAAATAAACTACAATTAAATCCTAATTTTCTTGATTAACTATAATTCATGTTTTGAATATTAGAGACCAGAGGATAAAAGAAGAGAGAAGAGAAGGAGAGAAAAAAAGATGAGATGGAAAGGAGTAAAGTGGCCAGTCGTCGAAGTCGTGAGAGTTATTCATTCGATGAACAATGCTTTGTTCAATCGCTTAGCAACCTTCAAGACGATAATCCCATTTCTACTCAAATCAACAGTACGACAATTATCATATATACACACAACTAGAACATTACCTTCTATCTAGATTTTGTCGGTGATGATTAACTTCATTCAGAGATGTTTCAGATGCAGAAGCTAAGAAACGAAGACAAAGACGTTCTTATATTAAAACAGGCATGCAACAAATAGTGCCAACATACATGAATTGTTATTTAAACTCTAACAGAAGTACATCACACAAGAAACCGGATAGTTTTATAGTCTACAAAAGAAATCAGTGAAGTATAGTTTTTGCTTTGCTGTCACAAAAAATAATAATTCGGCTATTGTACTTCAGTTTACATGCATTGAAACTGGCCAAGTATTGCAAAGTGCTCCTTCAGGTGCAATTTATAAAACCTTTAAATTAATTTAGCGTTCATGAACATAGAAGTGTTGGACCAGGGCATGCCCGTCGTAGAAAACTACTGATGAAACTATTGCGCTGTTTAAAATCGTTAACTTCTCAAACACTGCTTTGTTCTCATTTGCTAGAAATGCCCTTCTTGTACTGTATGTCCAAAAAATAATCGGTCTCTGATTAATCTTCCACATAATTTAATACCTGCACTGGGTCTTATCCATGTTGTTATTCTACTTTCGTGGTCGATGTAATATACACGCGCATAAGAATCAACGGCTCTTTCCCACTCTGAAAGAAAATTTATTCATAAGATAGCATGTTGATAAGTAGTAAGAGCAAAAAAAGGAAACCTAATTAACAACAACTTTGAGACATTGTCCATGGTGCCTTGTTAGCTGCATGAGCAGCGCAGCAAACTTTCACACAGCATTATATTCTGCCTGTCAGTTCGTTGGTTACTTAGCGACGTTTTTTACGTTATAGTTTTGACACCGAACAAGAAACTCAATAATTTCACCTCCGCCAAAAGGTTAATGTTTAAGCTCTGTCTCTCTCTCTGCCTGCCTGCCTGCCTGCCTGCCTGCCTGTCTGTCTGTGTGTTTGTTTGTTTGTTTGTTTGTTTGTTTGTTTGTTTGTTTGTTTGTTTGTTTGTTTGTTTGTTTGTTTGTTTGTTTGTTTGTTTGTTTGTTTGTTTGTTTGTGTGTCTGTCTGTCGCCAGGATATCTCACAAAGTACTGCACAGGTTTTCATGAAAGTTTGTGAAAGAATTGATCATTCGACCAAGTCATTAAATTTTGGTTTAATTTGGTTATCGGATGAGAATTTCATGAAAATCTGATCCCACGATTCTCTGGGTAGAAAAAATTGAATGAAGACAATTGCTTTATTGCGCTCATTATCTTTATTTGATACAAACATTTTTGCATAATTCTGGTACAAGTGCAATCAAGCTTTTTATTCATTCATACATCTGTAGGTCTCGTTAGCTAGCCTGTTAGCGGGATGACTCGATTTCTTTTTAAACATCTCTAATAACCCGCTGGCGGAGGTATATGCAGTCTCTGACTGCCCTCTTGTTTTATATTAATTTTAATCTTAATATTATATCTGTCGATGGACGTTGCTATACGCGTGGGCAGCTAAACAACGTTTCCACCTAATTGCGCAGGCTCAGATTATTCATCGCAGACAGTTATTGGCAGCTGACGTAGCAACCTTACAGGCAATCGGGGAAAAATTAAATTAAATAATAATTAGATTTAACGGCAATATTTACTTACGGGGAGGTAGAGGTTCTTCTACAACTTCTTCGTCGCTAGGAAAGTCTGATATTTGCACGTAAATAGACGCAGGACGAGGTGAGGACGATCTGTTACTCTGTTCATCATCTGCTTCATCGCGTGGGACATCTAGGTGCCTACTACTAATAGTAGCATCTTCACTTCGCCTTCTTCTCGCTTGTGGCTGTGGTCTAGCGCTAGCTACTTCACTATTCAGCCGCTGGTCAGAGGTAACGGACTCGCGATTCGTTCTGTTTCGTGATTTGTTTTTTCTCTTGGCTTTCGCATTTCCAGGCTGGGAGCTTTCACTGGAATTTCTACGTTTTGCCGCTGAATGTGAGTCTGCCGGCGCAGACGTCCCTGAACCTACAGCGAATGCACCCGACGTAGACGTCGAAGCTTGTGCATTAACTCTTTCATGATCACCATCCTGTGTATCTAAGTCAAATCTTGAGGTTGAAGGATTTTCTATAGTGCTCGTTTCTCCCTCAAAGTTATCAACAAGTGATTCTAGAAGAGTAGCAGGTAAGACAGGCACAGCTTCCACAGGGGTGGAGACGAAAGTTGGTTGAGCAAAATTGGGTTCTCGTGGAGAATCTGGAGACACTGGAACATTTGGCGGAACAATGTGAAGAACAGGTAACGGTGTTGAAGTACCAGACGGCAAACGAATAGATAAGTTCTTAGAGCGGAGATATCGCACATGAGTAATAGAAGGAATTCGAGAAGGTAAAACAGTTCCACTAGCTGTCCATGTTCTTTGATTAGAAAAGCCAGGTGTGCTTTCTCTTACTTCATTATCAGAGACAACTGTTGCCGTTGCGCTATCAGAGGTGTTTGGTCCCGCTGCATTCCCAAGCACTTCTCCTGCCTCGGCTTGCTCTATCTCAGAACGTTGTGTATTCTCTGAGCTTATTTGCGTTAACTCTGTCACGTCTGAGTCGCTATCTCTCTGTCGTTCTAATGTCTCATCTGAACTAGAGCTTTCAGAACTTATCAAATCATCGGTACCACCAAACACAGTGTTTGACAAAACACTTACATCGTGCCCATTTGAAATACTAGAAACGGTTACAGAGTCATCATGGTGGCTATTTGTAATGTTATCGTTGTTTTCTAAAAGACTGGTTGCTGGGTATCTTCCTTCATTTTCTAAAGAGTTTGTATTAGCAAGTGAAGTTGTTTCAACGACAGTTGCTACCTCTGCTTGTTGCGATATTTCTTGATAATCGTCGAGTATTTCAGTTGTTAAGTTATCGTCGTTATCAGGAACTCGAAATAACGTCCTTAGATTACATGTACCTAGAATCCTTCTAGGCGATGTACTGTCAGAAATTTCGACATTAGAAGACTGAGTAGGCATGACAATATCAGAACTAGAAGAAGTAGAGACGGATAAAACGTTCATAATATCTGGTTCAGATTCTAGATCCATGAATGAATGTCCACTTGCTTCATCCCCAAATCTCGCAAAATTAGAATTAAACGATTGTTCCGAATGTTCACCGTGGTGGCCCAATCCTTCGTTTTCTTCGTAGTTAATCTCAGACGTGTGTCCTACATTTGGCGTCATACTACTGGAAGATTCTTGACTTTCATCAACACTTAATATCGAGGTATCATTACTAACGGGTAACGATCCTGAAAAACACGGCGTTATTTCAGATTCTGCTTGGTCAACATTGGCAATCTCAGGATCATCTTGCTCCCGGATAACTAAACAAACAGGTCCTAATTCCGTTTCGTCCGATGTTCTGGAACTTGATTCCACTGCTGGTTCATCTAACCTCAATTCGGGAGCGTTTTCATCACTGGGAGATAATTCAACCGTTAAAAGCTCAAGTGAAGATGGAGGTATTTCCGACTCGAGTTCCGAAGAAGAGTTATCTTCAGACAACGGCGATCTACGAGAAGACGTTGAAGCGTTATTTGGAAACGATTCCGAAGCATTAGTATGTACATTCGTATCTTCTAAAACCATCTCAGGTGACATTTCACATTCATTTCTTTCCGAATTGCTAGGCCCAGAAATTTGTTCATTACTTTCTTCATCACTTTCTTCCTCACAGTTAACAGTTGAAAAAGATGTTTGCAAAGCTGTTCTTGTGTGACTCATAACGTTTGTTTCACTCTCAACAGTCACTTCCCCAGTACATGCATCACCCTCGTTTTCTAAAATTAGAATATTACTATCCATTGCCTGGCTTTCGTTGCTATCGTCATTACTGTATGCGTTACCATGTTCGTCAACTGCATGAAGTTCAGTATCATTTAAATTAGATAAGGACGTCGTTTGAGTTTCCTGTCCGTCACAAGAATTGTTCGAGATATCATGAGCAGCAAGACTGCTTTCTAGTTGTGTGCTACCAAGCGAAATTGAACTCATATTACTTTCTGTATCGGCTAATGACCGTGTAGCTCCAGCAGTACTATCGGGAATATCAGGCACACTAGTTGGTGTAATCAGTGACGACACTCGTTCGTCAGGAACAACTTCTATGTTCGTATTTGTCTCATCGTTAACAGAAATATCCTCATTTTCGTCAAGACTGCAAGAACTTTCTTGTTCCTGCCAAGTATCCTCGCCATTACTGAGCGCCGATGTTGACATATCATTTGGATAACAGCTTGACGTGGAGGGAGAATTGCCAAAACTTCGAAGTGAAGGACTGGAAAACACAAAAGAAGGCATAGACAAACGTGACGTAAGTTCATTTGAAAATTCCGGACTAAGTTTGTTGTTTGTAGTGCTCTTCCTCATCCGTACGTTTTCATGAGCAGTATAAGGAAGGCCCATTAAATCTGGTTGAGATTGGGCTTCTTGAGATTGGTCTATGTACACTTGGCCGAGTGTTCGTCCGCCATGGATGGGCACTGTTGATGTTCTTTCGCGTAACGTTTGGTCGTCATCAGGCGTGGAAGCGTTTAAAGAGGACTGTCCGTTTTCTTCCCCATTTTGTCGTTCCTCACTAGTTCCGTTGATTTCTAAAGTCCTACGTCTTTCCTCAGATTCATTACTATCTGGTGACGCCAGTCCTGTCAAGACATCACAAAAATAATAAATAACATATAAATGCCAGTTTAATAACACACAAAACCACATATCTAGCTTCACTCTCCTCTATTCACTTAATGTCTCTTTCCATACTCAGCTTCCCTTACTAGTCTTTAGACTCCTTTCTTATTCAATTCCCCTCATCAGCCACCATGACTTGTCATCGCTCCCCTCATGTCCCATCTTCCTGAGAATGACATCTATTATATACCCCCCTTCTCCTCCCCTGACATCTCCTCAATCTCCCTATTATCCCTTACCCTTCTCTGTCATCTCTTCAATCCCCCTATTATCCTTACCGTTCTCTGGCATCTCTTCAATCAACTATTATCCCTTCCTCTTCCCGACATCTCTTCAATCCCCCTATTATCCTTACCCTTCTCTGTCATCTCTTCAATCCCCTATTATCTCTTCCTCCTCCCCGACATCTCTTCAATCCCCCTATTATCCCTTACCCTTCTCTGTCATCTCTTCAATCCCCTATTATCTCTTCCTCCTCCCCGACATCTCTTCAATCCCCCTATTATCCCTTACCCTTCTCTGTCATCTCTTCAATCCCCCTATTATCCCTTACCCTACTCTGTCATTTCTTCAATCCCCCTATTATCCCTTCCCCTTCTCTGTCATCTCTTCAATCCCCTATTATCCCATCCTCCTCCCAACATCTCTTCAATCCCTCTATTATCCCTTCCCCTTCTCTGTCATCTCTTCAATCCCCCTATTATCCCTTACCCTACTCTGTCATTTCTTCAATCCCTCTATTATCCCTTACCCTTCTCGGTCATCTCTTCAATCCCCCTATTATCCCTTCCTCGTCCCGACATCTCTTCAATCCCCCTATTATCCCTTTCCTTTTCACCCCTATCACCTTCTCTGTCTTCACTCCATTTTTATCTCACTTCTTTCTCTGATTTCTCTTCACAATCCCTTTTATTCCCTACCTAACCTTGACTTGCATTCACTACTCCGCGATAAAACTATAATTAAGGATATATAATACACCAGTTGATGCAGTTCATGCCCAAGCTGTATTTTTCACATAATTTTACATAAACCACATGTAGGGCTCATCGTAAACGGCACCTGAGGATTTTTCTCCCCTGGAGCTGTGATAATTTCCCAGCCATGTCTTCCTATGTTTGTATTTGTTTATGGCGAAGTTTCTATAAATAAAACCCCCCCCAAAAAAACAAACAACGAACACTAAATATACTTACGTCTAGAACGTCGTGAGCCAGGAAGATCACGATTGGTTTTTATCGTCAAGGAAAACGTTCCTAAAACTTTATGTGACGGTTCCCTCTTCATCAGTTGTCTGGTAAATGTTTGAGTCCTAAAACAAACATGAAAACACACGATAAGGGCACGATTCAGCACTGTAGCAGACATTAAACACAGCCACTTTATAAACTGAGATGAGACGAATTGTGTTGCACCTGAATAGCCGAAAATATTCTAAATCAGTGAGCTTTGGCTCGGCTAGCGTTTTATGTATTGAAGTTAACGAACTCGTGGATAGAATTTAAACAAATACAACCTTGATAAACAAACCAAATACAACCAGCTGATCCTTAAATGAAAGACCTTGATCCACTTACTTCATAACAGGTATTGATTTTCGTCTAATGACTAATATTTTTAGTTTTACCGAAATTTAAGTTTGTTTGTTGTGTTTTTGTAAGTTGAAAGCCGTCATACTTGTGGGCGAATGCGGTCGCTCCGATTAATTTTTTGATGTCATTAGAAATCAGGGGGAAAAGCCTTCACGATAGCGTGGTTTTTCCTGGCGTAAACACTTAGTTTATCGTTTATTTATTTCCAAGTTTCTTAGTTATAGCAGCGCCTGACTACATACAGAGATCACGAAAAGCTGTGGGAAACGTTTACATCGAATTCTTGAAGCATTAAACTTTGTTGGCCAAAATTCGATAAAGAACTTAAAATAACTCAACATGTATAGAGCTGCTTGTGTTTTGCAAAATACTGACATTTCGAACGGAGTTAAGTTGTTTATTCCGTTCAATAGTCAGGGCCTGTTCACATGAGGCGAGTTATCTCGGGGGGTAGGGTGGGGGGGGGGGGGGGGGGGGGTGGGGGGGGGGGGGGGGGGGGGGGGGAGGGGGGGGGGGGGGGGGGGTAGGGTTATCCCTATCCCCCGAGATAACTCGGTATTAGTTTATTTTCATGTTAAAAAAGTAAACCGTTCACGTGAGACCTTATAGATAACTCGGGGGATAGGGATAAGTCGGTCGGAGCGATAGGGCAACCCTAACCCCCGAATTATCCCTACCTCCATGTGAACGCTTTCACCCAAGTTATCTCGGGGGGTAGGGTCAACTTAGGCATGCGTATTTATGCTGTTGCTCGGGATAACTCGGGGTGAAGCCTCTATGGGTGAAGCGTTCACATGAAGCTAGGGTTATCTCGGGGGCCAGGGACAACTCGGTAGTTGCGTTTTATCATGTGAAATAGGGTCAACTTTGACCATAGCCCCCGAGTTATCCCTACCCCCCGAGATAACTCGGTCTCATGTGAACAGGCCCTCAGACACTACCAAGTTAAGATATATATACAGTACATCTTCACAGCAACCAAGTGTAAAATCCGGGAAGGAAAAAATACAATCACACGAGTCACGAGCTGTCGCTCAGCGTACCAAGAATCAATTAATGAGGAGAATATTTCATACTTTTGAGTGATTTTTTCAGTCAATTATCATAGAATGAAAAAAACGTCTTCCAAGTAATATTTAAAACACGAGCAGGAGTGTTTTATCAGATTTAAAACCACGAGGGCGCAGCCCGAGTGTTTTAGATCTGATAAAACACGTGACGCGAGTGTTTTGAATGGCTTCAAAAACGATTCGTTATCGGATGTTATGTTCATTAGTATTCTTTATATGAAATTGTACGTTCATTAGTATTCTTTATATAAAATTGTATCTTCATTAGTACTCTTCCTGACGTCAAGAAGTTTTATCAAGTTTGTGTTTTCCTCATGAATTATTAATGAGTTTTTGAAGATAAATACAAAGATGATAAAATCAGTGGTTACGTTACATGATATTTACACGATATATTATAGAGGGTGGGGGTGATAGCATTTTACTTTGTAAAAAGAAGTTCATGTTTGTATTAACCGACATGTTATAACTCTACGAATTAAGAGACTTTCTCAAGTTATACGAAGGTGGGGGAGGTGGAGGAGGCCGAGATAAAATAATGACAATCGAGAGAACTGAAACCACTGTAACATAACCACTGCAGAATTTTATCACTCTAAATAAACTAACATTCATTCATTCTCTAATGTGATGTTGCGCAAAGCAACATAATTTTAGATTTGTTACTTTACATATTAAACTATTTTACAATGCCTATAGTTCGTGTTGCTATAGACTTTGATATTTACGCTGCGCCGTCTATACAATTTTCGCCTGGATCGTCAGTTGCATGCTCAATAATAGTAATAATCATCAGAAATTCTACAAAGTCCTACCGCTTGAAAGCCAATTTACATATATTCCTTAGAGGATGGCGTCCCATTTTGAACAGTAAATATACAAGGCGAATATATTAAAGTGAGAATTCTGCTTATTGAGTAGCTTGCCAACTATTTGCCGACCTCCTGATCTAAACAACAACCATTATCCAATCATTCAGTCACCTATATATAGTCCCCGAGCCCGGGCGTAGGGCCGAAGGCCCGGAGCCCGGTGAGGGTGCTAATCTCGACATGCGTGGAGTCCATTTTACACGCGTGGAGAAAAAGCGAGGGAGACGTAATCTCGGAAATAGTTTATTTATATATATATGTTTGGTACGGTGTCACGCGGTAAGAATAGTTGGACACTGGAGACTAGCGATGCAGAAAACTAAATCTGTCAGTATTATTTTAACGAAATGGAGCCTGAAGCGAAACCAGAGAACCTGAAGAAACCAAACGCCGTATGGTAAACAAAAACTCGATCTGAATTGCAGTGTTTGTGGTCACTCAGTGGTCTCAAAATCATTTTAAAGTTAACGGTAGGGGATTTGTATTTTATCCTTATGTCCTAAAACAATATACAGCTTCACGTTTTCGTGCTTTCCCTTTGCTCGTCCAAACCATAAGTCAGCTTAACTAAAGCTAACTTAAAACACTACCTTTAAGGCTTATATTAACCGTGGCAATTTTTATTATTAAAAATATTCATGGGCTTTGTCGGTTTTCTTGGCTGCGTTTCCAAATTTTCGACTGAAACGTCTGTTTAATTCTTCTTTCTGGAATCCGATTCTACTGAATTGTTTTTATCTCAGACTCTATTATAAATGTAATTTTTGAGCTGTTAACTTTTAATTCTGCCTTTGCAAAATGTACATGCATAGAGAAGCCATTTGAAACCTCCTAAAAACAATATATTTTTTACAACCAGAATTTAATAATGAAATCTAAGTTTTGCTTTGATATGTTCAACTTTCATCTCATGATTTAAATCAGTTTTGTCGTCCTATCCATAAATTCTATAATTTAATATCCCAAGGATTTAATATCATTTGTTTTTATATCTGTTTGTTTTTGTATTGGCTGTTATCAGGAGTGCTTATTTTAATCAGGGGGTGGGTGGGTGATGGGTGTTTCAAAAAAGCATGTAAAAGTGGGCGAGGGGTTGTTGCGTTCATGTATTTCTAGTAAACAAATAAGTCGGTCATGCACCACTGGATTGCGGTAGGATTTTGTTTGATACTTTCAAAATCGTCTTTGGTCAAATGTTCAAGAGTTGATAGAGGAACCTTTATCTTGCATGTAATAGATTACATATTGACCAAATTGGCTGAAGTTGTATACCTCTAATTTAACAACTACCCGATTTGTAATGACAACAATACAATAGGCATTTTGAACTCACCATGACTGATGGAGGCTCAAACATCGACAAACGATAGCTCGAGGGATATAGCCATTTGGCAGATCGTAGGTATACGTGATTTAAAAAAATAAGGAAGTGAATAATTTAAAAATCGCTGTTGCTTAAATAGCGAGGTCGGCAAATAGTAGGCGAGATACTCAATTAGTAGAATTTTCATTTTAATATTTTCCCTCTATATATCTACTGTTCAAAATTGGATGCCATTTTATAAGGACAATATGTAAATTAGCCCTTAAGCGGCAGCCATTTTGTCATCAATTTCTGGTAATGGCATATAAAATGAGAGATTGCGATAAGTAAAAGCAACCCCTTAATTAATGTTTACATCAAGACAAGAACACACACAAGATGACCTAAGTGGTTTGGGTCATCTATAACTAAGCAAGTCCAAACGCCTAAACTTAAAATCGAATGGTAACCGTTTAGTAAAATATATTTTAATTGATAAAAATTACATGTAATAATTGTCTAAGGCCATGTCCACACTAACGGTTTTCAAACAAAAACGGAGACTTTTTTGATATGATTAGGCCTTTCGTCCACACTAATCCGGCATCTTCGGTGACCGAAAACGGGGCTTTTCGAAAACGCCCTCCAGAGTGGAGACATTCGTTTTTCTGCCCCAGTGTGCGACGGAAAACGGCGAAAACAAAGCTTTTCGAAAACGCTGAGACGCCACGACCATCATGTGATTTGGGTTCCAGTCACCCACGGCCCGCTTTGTGCACGGATATTGTGCAATTTTCAAAGTCGTTTCGGCGTTTTAATGTGGATGGCAAAAACGATTCGAAAACGATAGTGCGGACGGAAAACGTTTGATACGTTTTCGATACAAGGTCTCCGTTTTCGTTTGAAAACGGATTAGTGTGAACATGTCCTAAACTAAAACGTCTTTCCTTTGAAGAGAAAAACATAAGTAAAATCATAAATGGCGCACTGACATGAGAAACCACAAGTCTCGAATCTCCAGGGCCGCGCAACGAACACAAAAAAATACTGTACCTGCTTCTTCCCATAGTAAGTAATTCTCGTAAAGGAAAGTGCAGTTTTCCAAGAAATCTGCTGAATATTGGTTTTATTCCGGTAGATCGATTACGTACTTCAACTTCTAAAATGTCCCAGATGCTAGCTTTAAACGCAAAAACCTAACCAATAACAAAACAGTTTAAGATTAAAGCACAAATGCATGACAAGATAAAACAAAATATAATAAAATAGAAGTAGTACATGCCACCAAGCAGTCAGTGCGTTAACACTTTGAAGCCTGACGACGAGGTTTATTCTGGCTAACCCCAGACGATTTTATTCAGCACAGGGAGACGTCCAGGCCTCAAAGTGTTAATAGGCGACTTGCACTAAGAGGTCACGTGATCTCAATCTTTTTAAAATAGCAGGTATAGAATTAGCCTGGTACCCTAGCCCAATCAAAGAATATGGGCCAGGTAACTACTAAAGATTTCTGCTTTCCTACTGGTTGAAACTTTCGCACAATCAAGGTATGCGCAGACGTACAAGTGGATTTAGCCCTGAATGACGCAAGATTGTAATTAGTGGTTACCTGCATATTTCTTTTGAAATTGGGCCAGGGTACCAGGCTAGTATAGAACTAGATCTCTATAAAACGGATATAGGGTGTTGTTTTAAGTGAAATTTCGGAATTTTGATTTTCAAAATTTGCATTGTCTTGGAGAAAACGGCGTATTGTAGCTGGCCACGTGACTATAATAAAAAAATCATGCAAAAATCTTCTTCAAAAGCAAATTTTGCACTCAAATTACAAGAAACATGTTACGAGTCGGTTTGATATTGTTCATGTCAAGTTTTAGTCAAGTTTGCATTTCTTATTTTAGTCATGTGACTAGTTACAACATCGCCGTTTCCTCTAAGACAATGCAAGTTTTGAAAATCAAAATTCCGAAATCTCAGTTAAAACACCACTCTATATCCGTTTTGTAGGGTTACAATCCCATACCAGCTATTTTAAGAGGATTGAGATAACGTGACTTCTTAGTGCAAGTCGCCTATTAAAGCTGTAAATACATATATCTTGTCGAGAGAGGAAAAAAAGTAGAGTGCTGCGTAGGCAATGTTTTGAACAGAGCAAAGTGAAAAGGTGGTAAACTGCCGAGATTTTTAGTAACGAAAAACCGACGTTTCGAGCGGAGCCCTTAATTTTACTCGGATGAAAGGCTCCGCTATAGCCTACCGCCTTTTTGCGCCCACGAGCGTCTGAGTTCTGACGCAGGATAGGGCTCTACTCGAAACTTCAGTTTTTCGTTACTAAAAATCTCGGCAGTTTACCACCTTTTCACTTTGAATATTTTCTCAATTTGTCTAAAATTTGCACCAAATGTAGCCAGATAAATGAAGATTATCGTATTATCCAAATAGGAAATAAATAAATTACTTTTTCATGCATATTTACAAATATAAAATCAAGGTACCTTCCTTACGCGGTCGTTGTTGATCGCTGGTTTTACTAAAAATCTGTCAAATTGTCATATTTACACTTCTCAAAGATAGTTATAAAAAAGCGTGTTCGCGTTTATTTATTGCTTTAGTGGTTTCATCAGCTAGGGCATAATCTTTCCTGACCCGTGTCATATCAACGACAATGGACATACAAAGGTCCGTAATTTTGAGCTAAATAAATCGCGCGAACACCCTTTTGTAGCCCAGACATACACCAATGCCGTGTGCAAGTTTGAAAGGGATCGGTTAAGACGCGCGACCAACTTAGTTCTTTGAATGTCTCCATGCGACCCAAAATTCATTTGGCTGAAAACAGGCTTTGAATATTTCACGGGGTTTTTCACAGCTGTTGATGATTCTCATTCTCCGCCCCTTCTGGTTATAAAGATAATCCTATTACTGTTGCCCAATAACAATGCGAGCGGATCACCTCTGTTCAAAACAGGTGCGAAAGAAAAGATCAAATCTCAGTTGCAATTGCATGTCATCGAAGATGCCCGCAAAGAGAAAGCCTAAAACTGCGCCGCAATGTGAAGCCACAAGATCTGCGAAGAGACTTTTTTACTTTCTAGGGTATTCTGTAACCTTAAAGCCTGGTTTCCACAAGATCGTCCCGATTGCCGCGGTTGCCCAAATCTCTCCAATCAGACGAGAGATATCTCGAATCGCCCATTCTGATTGGATGGATTCAGGCGATCGGGACGAGTGGGGCGATCGAGACGATCTTATTATGGAAACCGTAAAACATAAAAATGCATTTTCTGCATTGTCAACGATTGTATGAAGATTACTCTTGCCGGGAACAGTTGTTTGCAAAAGCTCTTTTTAAACAAATAATTATATTGCTTAATCTCGTTGTTTAAGTACGACAACGAGATTAAACAATAGGATTAAAATCCCTATTGCCTACTGTAGCCGCAACCTTGTACCCACGCAGGGTCTTATTGTACTGTACAACCTGGCACAACCGCTTCTTCGTTTGCTGGGATAAGATCTTATGAGTATAGTATAAGGCTTATAGAAGCCGTTTTTGGCTATTTTGGCCGGCTCAATCAGAATAACAACGGCAAATGTTTCTCCTTTAACTTGTAATTTTCAGGTTACCAGCGTAATAAAGCCGGCCAGCCTAGACAATTTTGATTTCAGATTGGTAAAAGCAACTGAGTTAAAATACAATGTTCACTAACAAGTATTGCGCTGTGCAAACGTCATCTATATTTACAAAATACTATATATACCTCATCCCTCCAAGAAGGTTCAGTTGTATGAGCTTGAAAAGATGTTTTACCAATCTGACCATGGTGTGAACGCCATGCTTTTCGTTGTATTCGGCCTGGTCTAAGTTTGACTTTCACATACGGGCTAGGTCGACCAAACAATGTTCGCTTTAAGTTACGAGCTTCCATTCCTAGTCATAATAAAAAAAAATAGGTGCACAATGTGAGCATGAGCGTAGAAATGAGGAGGAGGGGAGCAGAAAAGACAAGTCCTCCCCAACTTTGTCATAAAATGTAATAAATAGATAAATAAAACATGTGCCTCAAGTGTTCTTTTGAAGCTCTACCGCCTGAACAAAGTGACCTTTTGAAGCTGTGCCCCTCCAACATCAACTTGCGTTCTACACCACTGAGTACATGTAATAAGCATGTCAAAGCAGTTAAACTCAGTGTTCACCAGCAATGATCACGTCAGTTTCAGAATTTTGTAAAATTTAGTGCATTGTTTAAAGATGAAAATTTTGACCTTTGAAAAAAAGACTCTTCAGAAACTTACAGTATCAGACTGGAGTAAGAATCTACCATTATCTAAACATTATTTACTAGCTAAATTTTACTTTTCTTCTGTTTTCCTTACTGCACTTTGTCATCTGATTAAAATGTAAGAGAAAAGCAACATAAAATACAATAAGATTACCTGTTATAGTAAACTCTAAAAGTTGTCCACAAAATAAGCTGGTCAGGGTTCCTGAAGGAGAAGTGGGCCCCTGAAAATTGTAAGAATATGCATGTATAATGCCAGATACAGTACCATAAGATGTATACATGCAATAACAACACATACACTTATCATACAGGTGTACTAGTACTGTACAAGATTTTAAATTTGCAACTTTGCAACAGTACAAGTCAGTATTTGACAATAAAATTAAAAAACATTGTTACATACTGTAGACTGCAACATATTGTACCAACAACATTTATATGTAACATACATGTAATACAATGACGTTTCTGATTGGCTACTGTGCAAGCTCCATAACTCGATGGAGCACGGCAATTTCAAACATGAGAAACTCATTTTTAATCAGTGAAATAAATATTGTTTTCTATTGTTTTGTGTCTGATTCTCTGTTATAAAAGAAATGGTTCATGGTTTGGCATGCTCCATTGAGTTATGGATGCACTTGGAAAGTTGGAGAGCACTCAAAAATCTTCTCAGCTATGCCTCGACCAACTCTTATACTTTTTTCGTGCTCTCCGAACTTCCAGCATGCATCCATAACTCGATGGAGCATGCTGGAGCATGCCAAATCATGAACCATTTCTTAGATATGGATATTTCTTTTTTTAATTTTTCAATTAGTAACTGTACATTTAAAGTTGCATCACTTTCTATACAAATTTATGGTTACATTAAAATTACAACACAAATAAGGCAAACAATTAAATACAATACCACTCGAGACTACACAACACACCACACCATGTAATATAATATTGTATTATATATACAATACCTGTAAGTCTGTGTTAATTACATACAATACTGGACTGACGGCTTTTACAGATCCAGAAGCACCATGGATATATTTAAACCAGCACTTATTTTCAGCTTAAAAATAATTTAAACAATAAAATAACCATGAAGATTGGTCAATACAAATAATGTTTAATTTCCTGCATACTGTACTGTACATGTAGGTACTGACTAACAGGCAGATCCAGAGGGATGTTCAGTAAAGAGTTACACAGACAACAGAACATGTACACAGATATTCAACAGATTACACATAATCTCTGTGCATGTATTCTTATATGTAGTACACCCACATTACAAGCACAATATAAATAAATGGTGTTAAATAATTTGTGGGTGCCAGTGGCAGTGCAGCACTGTAAAGTGTGCTCAAGTATCCAGGGCTCAAAATAACGGCCAGTCACCGGTCAATGACTGGCCAAATTTTTAATGTGACTGGTCAAATTTGTATAACACCAGTCATTTTCACTGGTCATATTACTTGCAATTAATTTTATTACTTCCATTTGAAGGAACTTAAAATGATTGTTGTTGTGCTGTTGTAGACCCGTTTCATAATGTCTGATCTCTGATATATATTGAAGTGAACTATGTATGCATTTCCTTTTTATGACAAACGTTCATATCAGTACTAGCTTATATGTATAGTGTAGAATATACTTTACATGTTTTTTGTTGTGTTGTGGGTTGTTTTTGTTTTTTGGGGTTGTTTTTTTTTGGAGGGGGGGTGGTTGTGAAATTTGACTGGTCAATATATGCATGACAAAATTACTGCATTCTGATTGGTTGAGAGGAGTACAATTATTTTATTAATTGTACTGCAGTACAATTAATAAAAATAGAGAAGGCCCTGGGAAGGATGTTGACAATAAAATTCAAAATGGTGGCCAATTCTTCAATGGAAAGTTTTCACATTTCCAACGACTTGTGGTCCACTATGAACTAAAATTTCCATGTAAATATTTTGAAATGAGTACAGAGAATACCCAGAGTGAAAATGTTTCTTGTCAAGTAATGAAACAAGATGTTTTTAAAGGTGTGAGTGAGTATGAAGTGTACGTGTCGTAATTTTGTCATGCATATATATATATAATAAATGAGTAATCATATGATTTTGCTCGTACAATTAAGGATTTACACTACTCGTGATATTTGAAAATTATGCCAAATTGCACTCACTTAACGGCTCATGCAATTTTGGCGAAATTTTCCAATATCACGAGTAGTGTAAATCCTTAATTGTACTCACTATCATATGATTACCTATACTAATAATTTAAACCTCTTGTAAACCTTGACTGCTTGCCTCTATCTGATATTTTACCACAACATTTGACTGCAGTCTCAGTTGATAAAAAGTTACTTTTATTAGTAAGGCCACACCAATTTTATTTTGTGTTTTGCAGGCAGAAATCCTCTTTTTTCAGGATCGGAGGAGGGAAAAAAAAAAATAATAAAATTATATTGATGATTCAGGAATGTTCAAATTTATCACAAGAAATCTATATATCACAAGAAAGGATTTATAAAGCAACATAGTACAATGTATTGATATCATAGATTAGCCATTGCCTAACTGATTCAGATCAATAAGACACAAGAGTTAGCAAGACAAATTTTGCAGTGTTTACATGATCTGTGAATGTAATGCCCAAAGTCTGCCGGGTTCCGGTTCATGAATATTGCTCAAAACACGATCCAAACAATATTATTAAAACCAAAAGTGTAAAACCTCAGCAATTCAGCGTGTTTTGACAAGTCATTTCAGCCATAAAAAGTGAGCTTCGGCAAGAACAAAACCATTGATTTTTATTATTTCAGATTCTTGACTTATTTATTCTTTTATTTTAAAAATAAAAGGATAAATTTTCAATTTTATTCTGTTTTCCGGATTTTTAGCGTCGGCGGGCCCGTAAAACACAAAATTAAATTGGTGTGGCCTAATACTGTGTTTTTCAAAAATGTTCACAAGAAATACCATTTTTGAAAGCCGTTAGGACTAAAATATACATAATACAAATTTATAAAGGTTAAAATTATTCTTATTTATACTGTACAAGAACAAAAATTTACACCTTACATCAGCATAATAGAAAACATGCTGTAAACTTCTGATAAAGCCCTGGACTAGCTTATATTACGGTAAATAGTACATATAGCAAAATTTGTTAAAAAGTAATGGTTTGATAACTACCGTAAATAAACTACAATTACATATACTTCAAAAAGTGTTTGAAGTTGCAGCACTTAATAAATTAAGAAAAAGGTGTAATTCATCACAGTTTGTTAATTAAATACTGTATTTCAACATAAACAAAAATGTGGTTTACTTAGCTAAATAAATTAACAAAAAATCAATTTCATTTTCAAAACTAATCTGTCTACTGTAATATTATAGCTCTTAATTAGTATATATAAATTACTCTTAGGAAACATTTTCTCACATTTTACCTCTGATTGCTACTGGTACTATACACTCAGTTAGTAATGTTTTAATGTGCTGAAGTTTACAATTAAATCAGATAAGTCTAGGCCAGGGGATAGCAAGATTCTAATCAGAAACCAATGGGCAGATTCACAACTGATTTTTATCTTACCTGCTCCAAAATTAATGTTACTACCAATCAACCACTTCAATCCTCTTTTCCCTGTACTGTCTCCTCCTTGTTTGTAATCCAAACAATTTGAAACAGACTCAACATCTCCTTAAAAGAACAACGAGTAGAACACATAATGTACCTAATATTTTGCAGTATGTAGATAAAATGCATAATAGATGAGACCACTATAGGTCTACTGTAGTGCACATATCTGAAATTATCTGAAAGATAAAATGGCATTACAGTGTACATTGTATTTGATAACTTCTCTTAAACAAACTGAAGTAAAAATAACAGAAGTCTTAGACCATAATAAAAGTGAAAAACAAAACATTTTATCACACTAATTAGTGTTTGACAGGTTATATTATATGTACATGCATATAGAAGTTTAAAAAAGTGAAATTAATAGAGAAATTATATACATGTACAGTACATGTAATATAAATCCAGATGAAAAACTGGCTACAGGTAAACTGTAAAACATCTCTACATTCATAATCATTGTGCAAATAAAGTATCAACATGAGATTAGTACGTTTAGCTGCATGTGTTCTTCTTGCTATATATACTAGTGGGCCCCAGTGGGTATATATCATGACAGTATAGAAGACTATATTTATATGAATTAACTCTGACTCCTTTTTTTTAAATTATTTGCACAATGGCATACCTTTCCAAATTACAGTATTGTATAATTATAAATAAAGTATTTATAGAATATCACAAGTACCAGTACGTGTACCATATAAACAAGCAACCTATAAATACTATAAATTACAGTAAATACTCACTACTGTATACATGTAACTATATGTTAGTAAGTGCTGGGATAAGATATAATTTTTGGCAGCAGTACATTATAAACAGATGTATACTCTTTTGAGAAATTCTGAAATACATGCACATTGAGCACATCCCATTCTTATGTTCGACTTGTATAGAATAAGACATTAATTACACTAAATAAAAACTGTTTTAATGTTATGTACCACCCTAAAAGCATGATTTCCAAAAACATTAATTGGCAATTATCAACCATTTCAATCCGGAGTGTGTCATCCAGACATTTTTTCTGGCCAAGCATAGACAATTTTATTACTGAGAAAAATTACAGACTAAATGTTAAGTACAGGACTTATAGACTTCTCTGGAATATTTCAGTCTGATGATTGCCACCTTGGAATAGATTGCTTATTGTAATTGTAAACCAGACAAAAAATTTTTAGGTCATGAAATCCTAGACTAAAAATGTTAATACATGTAAGCAGCAAGATTACAAATCATCAAGACAATCAAGTCAGAATGAAGTTATTAAAAATAAATAATATATAGTGAAATACATGTGTGGAGGACACAAATTCAAACATTGATATAGCTTGGATGCTTTTAACGCTCTAAAGAGAACTTATCTTTCCCTCAAATGGATTTTTGCAAAACCATAATCGGTTCTTGTGGACAAGTCGGCAGGCTTTTGACATATCAAATTTCGATGTTATGCAAAAACACTTGAAGCTTTACTAAAATTAAATGTGAACTTATTGCCACGTCTATAGCTGGCTATTTGCTGGTTTATAAATAACATGAGACAGCAAAGAGAGTGGAGTAAAGTAGTGTTTTATCAAAACATCCGCTATATGCTAACTTCCCAAGAGCACTTCGTCATAAGACAATTTCTAAAGTAAAACTTATTTATTAGATACTGAAAAAACGTTACTTCAATATATGTAAAACATATGAATTTATATTACTCCACTAATCTTGCCAAAGGCCTAGGGTGACAAGCCATGTATGAAAATATACAAAGGCGTTGCTAAATAGCTCGTGTCAACCAAGACCGTCTCCTTGGTTTGAAAGCAAAACTGTTTTCAAACAATAGCACAATTCTTTGACAACAATTTGTGGCTGCAATTGAGTTTTGCGTGACCGTGACGCTGACAAAGATCACATTGCAAGACAATACTTGTTAACTTAACATTCCTTATATTATTAGTCACTAGCAGAAAAACGATCAATAGAGTTGACCATCACGACTAATATTTGTGACGAATCATTTACCAGACACCGAACAAGTAAATTACAAGTAACTTAAATTAATTCAAAGTCTCGGTAATGAAATCATTTAGGTTTATAGTCTTTCACCAGATGTTCAGAGATCAACTCACCAGAATAGAATAATCCAATCCAATCGGTAGAACTTGTAGTAAATCCTCCATGCCAGAATAGTGTTACTGTCTCTCCAACAGTTACATGATGTTTATCAAGTAGAATGGTTGATAAGCCGTTGTCCATTTTGATAAACACTGTAAGTGCTTTTTACAAGCTGACTGTAGTATAAATAACTTTAACAACGTTACAAGCGCCTAGAACTATGTTCACATCCTCACACATGGCTGGTAGGAGAAATCACACAGTCATTGACTTTATCAATTTGTAGCAGCGCTAGCTGATCAGGACAGCAGAAATGACTTCTTAATTATATAAAGATATCCGCAACTTGAAAGTGCTCACAGAAGCGACATTTACGATCTGGCTGTAAATATAAAGTAACGAGTGCGCATGTGTAGACAAGTCAACTTCCGGTGGAAATGCTCTTTTTGTTGCCTTTCCCCTGCAGAAATTAATAAGTAAATATTTTATTCAAATTCATTTAACATTCAAGTTGCGGATAAAAAATAGAATTTTGAAACATTTTTGATCAGTTTGCCCATAGTTTGAAACAGGCAGACCTTTCTGTTTTATAGCGTAATATAATATCGAATATTTAAAATATTTTACATTGTATAATTTATATCGGCCATCGTCCTCCGTTAGTAGGCATCCTTAGTTTTTGCAAACGTCAATTTACCCGTAGGCTCTTTCTAAAACGGAAACGCTCCAAAAGTCAATTCTCATATAAGGAAATACTCCATAAAAAATATATTATCAATTGACCAAAACAAAAGTTCTTTGAAAGTTTTCCCTTCTGATATAAAGGAAACTCTTTTCATTTCTAGGTAGTCAGATCAGAGATCTATGAGAATTCTTTATCCAAGCGTTTAATGACTTAGCAGTCTTAGATCGAATTCATAACTTATATAGGTCTTATGGCACCCAGCGCTTCAGCGCTTGGCTCATTTAATTACGGTCATTATTACCGATTTGGTCATGAAAAAAATGCTGATAAATCGAACATAAGAGAAGCATTTTACCAAGTGGAAAAAAGCCAGAAATTTTTCCACGTTCGTAGATCGGAGCGTCGGCATTATCACAAACTTCTTCGAGTCGCAAATTTGTGACTTCTAATTAATGAGTAAAATTTGCTGTTTTAGACCCCGTTTACACAATGCAGGTGTCCCCCCCACAAAAAGTTAAATACCAGAGTTGGTAAAAGCGATCTCCACGCTCTCCATTTTTAGCGATGTTTATTTATCCTTGTAGTTGTATACATATTTTCCATTTGGCAACTTTCTATTTTTTTGTAATACTTACTCAGTTTAATAACAGTGTCAAGATTTTTGAATTTAGTTACTGGCAATAGAATTTTATTTGATGCATGTACGTCAACGAACCAAATTTTCGAACTATGAAAATGTCGCCCAACAATGTTTTTTTATTCGCTCGTTTTCTGGGTTGTTTTGGGTATAAAAAATGTTTAAAAAGGGGGGTCCAAATCCGCTGTGACACCGGTACGAAAAAATAATGGCAAAATATTTAATTAAAATCGTAAAACAATCCGTTTATCTTCAAAAAGTCGCAGAATGCGAGAATATTTTTGCTATCTAGCAGTCGAATCCGGTAGCCCTACAGTATCTACGTCAAAGGTCTATTTAGCCTACGATAATATAACTTCCTTCTTCCTATAGTTAAAGCTATTTCAGATCCGGTGACGTAGTATCTTGCGTTACACCTGCAGTATAAAGCGCTTAAAAACGAATTGACGTAACTCTATGCAAACCATCCTTATCCTAGTCTTTGCGGGAAAGTACTCAACCAGATCTAAAACAGCACTCACTACCCTTGTGGCAGTTTGAGCATTCTGGCCCTACCACCTCATGCTCTCTAGATGTGCGCGCTATACTTATACTATCCCACGGCTAGCTAAATCAGTAAACTATTTACTAACAACTTCGTGATAACCTCAACAATAACCGCGGTAACTATTTTATTCGACTACCTTATATGCATGCATAAATAAAGGCAACCTTCTAAAAAATGTGGCTATAGGGCTATCCATGCACGTGTATATCTGGGCCCAGACCAGTTCTTTCATAAGGCTGAAGCAATCGTACAAAACATACCTTTAATTTTAAGATTTCAAAGAAAAGCTATATAAGTTTTGTAAACTTATAAGTGTATGTGATATGAATAAGAATTCGAAGTTATATTTATATATGAAATAAGCTCTATAATCAGAAAATGTTATATTCATATTGATCATGCACAGTGCCGCATGAGCGAACTGGTGTATCACTCGAGCTGTCTGATAACCGGATATTAAAATGGCATAATTTACGCATCTGTCCGTATAATATTAATATTTTGCACTACTCAGTAGGGCGGTGTCACACTAACACCTGTCACAGTCACACACTCAAGAGGTTCAAGGTGGTGTTCCATGTTATTAGTTGCTAATTGACTGAGAAAATATTCAACAGTTGCAAAACTCCGCGGGTACGAGTTGTGTTTTCATAAGTAAGGAAGGTGTGAAAAAACCCAACACACATACAATTAAAACAAGGTAAGAGTTTGAGAATTTTGATAACGTTTACCCCCTCTTTGTTGATGTTGATCATCTTAGAAGAATTCTCTTTAAATGGTGCCGAAAACTATACTGCCAAGTAATGTTTGACATTTCACTCAATGAAATTACGTGTTCTAAAGATTTCTCGGTATATTAATTGAATTTACTCAAAAAGACTGGGGTTAGAAAGATTACAGTAGGATAAGATTAATCAAAGCTGGGAGATAGTAGTGACAATATTTACACCTTTTCAGTTTTCGTGCTGATCTGTACAGCAACCAGTAACACTGTAATATAAAAGGAAAAGGTAGAAATTCACGCTATTGATGAAGATCACAAAAGCCAAAATTCACACTATTTTAAAGAAAGTTACAAAAAATTGAAATCCTGCCCAGATACTGCCAACAGAAAAATTGAAAACTTAGAAGTAACTGGATAGTAAATTTGCATCCAGGACGGAATACATGCAGAACACGTAATCGTTCACATTGCGCTATACTTCTAGGTGTACCACAAAAAACGGGGTACAAATTGAAATTTCTCCAAACTCATCAGACAAATATATTGGTCTACCACAAATTTATTAATAAATTATTTCTATCCTCGTTAATATTTCAAACAGTTTGACTAGACGTTGTAGTACGTTACAATTGTATTCTCATCATTATTATGTCCCAAATTTTACTAGTTATTAGTGTAATTTATTAGTCAAAATGTCAATTTCAAAAAAATCTACTTTTAAATAAGCATCTCGGCGTGAAAATGATTTTCGAGCCGCACTACACAGTACACAACTGTTTTATATACTAAATACAATATATACTATAAACTGCAATATATAGTATAGTAAGAAGTATATAATTCATTTTATGACATATAGAGGATCCAAGGGTTAGAGTTATTATTAAACTTAGAATAAGGGATTAAAGTAAGCTTGTATGCGAATCCACTAACATATCCCACAAGATTGTTCGCGTAATTAACGGTTATTAATATTCACGAAGACCACACGCGACTCGCGAGTTACGCGTTTGGCACTCCCGCATTAACCGAAGTTTCATTCAAAACCAGCTTGATGTTCAAGGTGATCTGGGTGTAAGTAGGTTATGTCGTCCCACGGATGACGATACAATCCTTGTTTGAGCCTTTTCTGATCTAAATAATGACCTGAAATAAAACATAACAACGTTAAGATAGACAGACTATAGTCCACTTGGGGAAAAACTGGTGCGAGAGTAGCCATGCACGTACACGGTTTGGGGGGACATTGAAACTTCCACGTGTTAAAATCACTCCCAAAGTGTGGTCTTTCTATTTATACTTCACAATCTTACGTTCACAAAGTCTTAATGTTTTTAATCATGATGTTTCATCAGATTTTTGCCTCAATATTAAAGTTCCCTGTCCCAAAATGATTCCTTACACCAGGTCATCACTCTTTTTCAAAGTCGCTTGTATATTTGCGAATATAACACTCGGGATAAATGGATTGTAAACGGAAAGGGTACACTGTAGTTGCGTCAAAGTGCAAAACGCAGGTTTGTACTAAAATACATAAACATTCCTCCTGATAGCCAGCCAGCGAGAGAATATAGAAGATCTTCGATATAAAAAAACAAAACAAAAAAACAAAAAGAGAATACGAAAGCGAGAACATTAGAAATTCACAATTCTGAAGATCAACAAAAGAGAAAACCGACAACCATAAAATCCTCCCATTGGTAACACGTAATCCTAACAACCACGCGTTATTGGAAATATCAAATAGACTTAAATATAAAATTCTTTGAAAATTCTACTAAATAAAAGGTCTTACTATAAATATTAAAATACTTGACCGCGCGTATATTGGTGGTTTGTAATCAATCCGGCTTGAGATTCAGCAGACAAAGACACGGTTTATGAAAGATAGTCTATAATATATCCAGGGTAACGAGCTGAATCAAAAGATGATTGCGCAGTGTGGAAATACAATATAATATTTACACCTAGCAACAACGCGTAAATATGAAACAACTGTAGAAAGACAACGTTAGAAAATTGTTCCAAATTTTTTTAATAAAGACGTGGAGTGACCCAGCGTTTTCTCTTCATTTCCCACCTAGCGAAAAAGCGGGAAGACGTCCTGGGGTACGAGGTTGAAGAAATTATAAAGAATTAAATAGAAGTCATGGCATAGAAATCCACCCACTTACCAACGAATCCTATCGAACGACCAAGAACAAACAAACCATTGAGCGCTCCAATGGCGATAAATTCATCAGCTTCTTCCCTAATCACAGAAACAAAACAAAATATGTGCAATTTTAGAATGGCTTAATTACTATAGTTTCTACATTTACGTGGTTTAGTGCAGGTTATATACACTGCATGTATGACTCTAAAATGCAACTTAAATTACGAGTCTCACTACCGTATTACGTTTTATGAAAACAAAAGCGTCAACGAATAATGGCCTTACAGTGCGACTTTTTTACACAATGCAAAAAAAAGTAAAGTTATAAGAAGTTACTGGCACCAGACTGAAATTTATTATTAATGCGGACTCTTATAAAATGTCATCTATAGTGTCGTATTGTAGTTGAGGCTAAATTTACCACTGCTGAAATTAGTTAGATATTACCTCGTGAACGATCCACACTGACGCAAAAGGTCAACAAGACAAACTGCTATACAGCCATCAACATTCAATATCAAGTTTGGTTTCTACAGAAAAACACATTTATTTATTATATATGATTATAGATAATAATGTAAACTTTATTTATTGATCATTAAACGTAGAAATTACAATGATAAACCTCGCTTTTACAGGTAGTTTACCACTGACTATTTGAACTGATGCTACATGAGAATATAAATCTTAGAATGTCATTAGTTTCGGGTTATTCCATTCTTTGTTACGTCGACAAAATACATAATACGAGGTTCTTATTGATATGTTGATGATTTTCTTTACTATATACTTTCTACAGGGAGTGTCGAATTTAAAGTCTTTTAGCATTTCAATGAAATCCATTGATGACTGTCCGAAAATTCCAAGTGCACTCAGAGATAGATTTATGAACTTAACCTTTTCATAGTTTCTTTGTTTTTCGTTAACTAAATCGAGATATTTGTGTTTCTTACGGGTGGCGTTGCGGTGAAGATTGGACTCAAATCCGACGGTGAGCTCAAGGATGTAAAGATATTTGTTTTCAATGGTTAAAAGAAGGTCAGGACGCAACTCATCTCCCGTGAGAACTGAGGGGCTGCTGAAGCCAGGGAGGTCAACATAAAGAGTGGAATGTTGTACGGATTGAAGTGTGTATGCAATGAAATTAAGAACGGAGTCATGACGCCATGTGAATCGACCTTCTTCCAGGTACGTTTTGCATCCAGCGACAACGTGGAGTAAGGTTTCAGGTGTCGAGCAGAAAAAGCAATCAGATGTTGAAGAGATTCCCCATTTCGATAAATGTTTGCGTGTCGGGAGTGTGTTGATGTATCGAATGGTGAAGTTGAAGATGTTCTTGGGGAGGTTGCGTTGGACGGAAGACCATATGGAGTTGAACGTGGATGTAGAATGTTCAATGATATTTGAAAAGAAAGAACCTTGTGAAATGAGGTGATTTTGAAGCCTGTCTTCGTGCTCTTTTCTGACGGCTTTCAAAACATCTTTAGTGTTTTTGTATGTGTCGTATTGCACATTTTTGTTGTTGCTCGTGTCCTTCCATAGATTTCTGATATCTTCATTTGGCGAAGATTTTAGAGCGCATCGAGAGACGGTTTGACATTGGATAAATTTGGTTGAGGGAAGAATGATGTTTAAACCTAATTTATTATGAGGGAGCATGAAGAACGTTGCTGAGTGTTCCAGAAATAGGCAGTTCAAGCCATTTTCGGATATATTTTGACGCGGTATTGTCTAGTTGTTCGCAGACCCAGGTTTTCGATAGAAACAGTGAAGTGCCAGGAAATCTTCGAAAGTAAATAGCGATTGTACAAAATAATTTTGTTTTTGGGGTGTAAAGGTAAGATATCAATTTCGTTCATCATGTTGTTAATCATGTCGTAAAGTTCTAATTTGTGTTCTTCATTAGACATATTGAAATCAAAATAGCGACCTAAGTAACTGAATGATTTACCATTTTCGACACGCGGAACAAGATTGTGATTGACGAAGAGCTTTGGTAGATATTGGACAGATTTTGTTGATTCCTTTTTTATACCAAATGTTGAACATTTATCAACACGTATAATCATATTAGCCCATTGGCACCAGATTGTGAAATGGTTAAGAAGAATTTGGTTTTCATTTTCTTGACTGCTAATGACGGCTGCGTCGTCGGCAAATTGAAACCAGTGGGTTGGATTAAATGGGAGTCCATTATCGCTAATATTCCAGAAACCAAGTTGACGGTATTTCTCAGATTTTATGTGTTGAACGAAAGTGTTAAATGACATATTAAATAAGAGGGGGCTGAGACAGTCGCCTTGAAGTACACCACGACCAATGCTAATGAAAGGTGAGTTGAACTCTTCAGTGATGATTGAAGTTTGGAAATCAGTGTAGAGACTACGGACAAGATTTTCGATGCATGTGAACAGGTATGTGATGGTATTTAAGGACTTCGTATATAAGGTTATGATGAACTTCACCGAATGCATTTTTAAGATCTAATAGTGTTATGACGAGAGATCGTTGTTTTATACGTGCTTTGTTTATTATGTGTGCCATCTGAGCTGTATGTTCTAGCGTACCAGATAGATTTGGGGTGAATCCTTTTTGAATGTTTTGTTCGATGTACTTGTTTTCAGCAAGAAATTGGTAGGTACGATGTTAACACTTTAAGAGGGATTGATTCAAGTGTTATTGGTCGAAAGTTAGCTGGGTTATCATTTCCCCCTTTTTTATGGATGAGTACAGTGCACGCTTTTTTCCATTCAGAAGGGACGACTCCACACGACCAGACTGCGCGAATGATCTCGGTTAAATACGAACGTAAATATGGACAACGTTTGAAACAGATGATGGAAAGTTGGTCAAGTGGACATGGAGAGCCAGACGATTTCATTTTACGAATAGGTCGGAGGGTCAAGATTAAAAGGTGTTTGTGGAGGATTAAATTTCGGGATCCAAGTAGGAATATTAAATATTTTATTTCGGTTGACAGCTGAGAATGTTTTAGTGAAAAAGGATGTGCATTTAGCCATATTGAATGTTGGAAGAATAGAGTTGGTTTTTTTGAAGATCCGTTTAACATATCCCCAGAAGTTTTTATTAATTTGGTAGTCATGATTTAGTTGATTTCCTGGGGCTCTTGATTACCATTATTATTTTGGCAAACATCACCAGACTATAATAATAATAACAATAATAATAATAATAATAATAATAATAATAATAATAATAATAATAATAATAACAATAATAATTATAAGTAATAGCATAACATATAGGTTGATTAGTGATTAAATGTACCCGAAAGCCGAGGGTGGTTTAGTAAAAGACTTTTACTAAACCTCCCGAGGCTTGAGGGACATTTAATCACTAATCAACCAATATGTTATGCTGTCAATTGTAATATTACGGTTACCGAGGAAGGAGAGTAAAAGTCCCGAGGGCGAAGCCCGAGGGAATGTATCTGGCATAAAACCGACATCCAAACGTGGCCATCTATCGTGTGTGTAAAGGCTGACCATTTTTTATGGTAACTATCTTTAAAAAAAATTACAAGCGCTTTTAAATAACAATACATGTATATGATCGGTTCAATGGTTACCATTGACCTAATGCAAATTCACGCACATAAACTAATAGTAGAAAGTTGTCTATAAAAACAACAACAGTGTAAAGACATGCGCATTGATTTAGTATTAGTCCCACATTTTATGTTCTAGGCAAACTGTAATAAATTCTTGAGATAACAAACCAGTAACACAATGAAAGTTTGCCTTTCGTTTAGGGCGCTGCCGCTACAAGCGGGTTCAGCGAACCTACTTCGAGATAGACAAACACTTGTCTCTACTTCTCGAATGGGGGCGCTACCAGTGTACTCTGCTCGAAATGTTTTAGGCAAGGTCCCGTTGCATTGGGCCATATTGCCTATTGCAAATTCACGGGAATCGTACGTTGTGCATAAACATTAGGTATGATTAGTTACCAATCGTACCTGATACATAAAGATTAGGTATGATTAGTTACTAATCGTACCTCATCTTTATGCATCGGGTTATTTCGATATTAAATGTGCGTGTGGAAACAATGAAAACCGAGGTGGCCGTGATATTATAATAATAATTATTGAGAAGTATCAAGACCTCAGAAGAGAGTTAAAGAGAATTTGGAAATGTAAGTGTGTAAAAGTAGTTCCTGTTGTAATAGGGGTATTGGGGACACTGTCAAGGGACCTAATGAAGTGGCTGGGCATGACGATTGACGCAGCAGTCGTGTTAAGCCTGCTTCAGAAAGCGTGTCTGCTAGGCTCTGCGAGGATCCCATGAAACGTCATGCATGGACATCTAAATACGACAGATACCCAAGGTCATGGGAAATGACACGTTGTTTGCAAAAGAAGGCCGGCAATAATAATAATGAGAATGATATTGATGATGATAACATTCATAATGATGATGATGGTAATGTTCATTACCATGATGATGATAATCATGATAGTGGTAATGATAATGACAATGATAACGATCGGTAATGATAATGATAAAGATAACGCAAACGATGAAATCGACGTTTAGAAACAAGTTTCTCACAAGGAAAGCAAGGTCGCCAACCAATAACCTAAATAACCAAACTTAAAAAAACACAAGATTATTTAAACCTATATTCATTCAATCGCATTACATTACCTTAGATGTGGTCACCTTCTCAACACTTAGAGCAAAATCCAAAATTTTATTCGAAGGAAAGTTAGCAAGAGCGAAATCTTTGATAATTACGACACGTTTGTCAGGGTTGTTGATCTATAAAAATATTAGAGTAAATAAAGTTAGAATGCAACAATAAGCCAGTTCGTCATCTTGATTGCGCATAACAATTGACGCGTTCTGTGTCGGGATTTATAAAATCAGAGTAATTCAGTATAAAGGCCCGTTTACACAGACGATATTTGCTGTATTTTTTCTCATCCTGACGCATGGAATTGAATGGACGACTCGCGAAAGTATTGAAACATAAAGCTTTGCACAAATGGTCTTAATATATTCGTATGTCAATCCAATCAATCGCATGTGTCATAAGGAAAAAACTCGCAGCAAAAATCGCCTGTGCATTAAACGGGCATTAACGAAGTATGACAATGAAAATGAATTCTGCGGCCATAGCCTGACTTTATGGATTGAAAAATTTATCCCGACGCAGAAGGCGCCATTTTGATGCGCAGTCAAGATTACAAACTGGCTTATAGTCGATACGATTAACGCACTACATAAAATAATGTGTCCTCTACGCACGCTCTGATTGGCTGGGCAGCCTGGGCTCCGTGCATTTATAGCTGAGTGTATGAAGATCGTGAATGGCGTAAATTGGCGTGAAGTGGCGTAGGATGGCATCAACTGGCGTAGGATGGCATCAACTGGCGGGAAAAGCTAGCGAACTTTCAAAACTGTTCAACTTTTAGCTTGTTTTTTTCATTCTTCTTTTATAAAACAAATAAAACATACCGCTCATGTCCATATGTACTTTTATAAAGGCATATTTGACGTGATTTGAACACGAAAGAAGTGTAAAGGCATGAGGCGATACTCAACTTCTTTCGTGTTCAAATGACGTCAAACGTACCTTTATAAGAGTACATATGCACGGAGCTTCATGTTTTATTTATTAAATGCAAATCTTCCGTTTACGCCAATAGTAGATATATAGTGCGCGCCGTCATGTCTGCATGTTTTGCAACATAACATCAATTCATGGCATGTCAAAAATTATTTAAACAGGAAAAAAAAAGGCGCGCGACAAACTTTTCTGTAAAAAACGTATAGCTTGCTGATTAGCCCCACCCAAGAACGCCTAAAAATCATTCGCACAACTTTTTCCGCATGCAAAATCCAACTAAAGATGCAACCTAGCTATTTCAGAATAAAATAAACCCCTCTAGCTTTATTCATTTCATACCGACTTCACACGATGTCCAATTCCCATGATTAATTTCCCAGACTTTTTATAATTATTAACAAACTCCATGGCAGTTATACCACTGTCACATCCATCGGAAAACTGACGTGCTGCAGCGTCTAGAGCTCCACCAAAACGATCACCCTAAATCACAAACAACACAACTCTGATTTTGCACATGCATAATCCATTGTTATCACCAAATAATGTTCACTTATCTATAAACTGAACAACATGGATTGGTGCATAGAATAAATATTTATTTTTTATTTAAACACTTCGCCCCATTACAACACAAAATACACTTAACTAGTACAATACAAACAATCAAGACTTGAACAGGCAGCGTATCCGCAACAGGCAACAGCATAGCCAATTATAGCGGGCCCGAAACGTATGCACACACACACAGACACAGACAGGTACATGTAGGATCAGATTCCAGCCGTTGGGTCTCGGTGCGCCAACGGCTGGAATCTGAGCCTAACAGACAGGCGGAGTATAGTAAAATTGTTTTGGCGAAAAATTTCATGACAAAAAGCAATGAAATGAATGTGGAGTCAACGCCATGAAAGGTACAGCGTATAATAGGCACTATCTCACAATAACACAACCACTTACGCCATTTTTACAGTGAGACGGCTTGTCCCGTGGCCACCATGCAACATAAGTTTGATTAAGTTAGTCAAGCAGGAGACCCATTTTATTTAATATCCACACCTCAAAGTATGAGAGCATGCATTGTTTCCATTGCAATTGAGTGTTTTCAGTAAAATACGGGTTTGTTTATTGACTTATAACTTTTAATCAAAACTTTGTTACTGCAAAATACACAAAATCGCGCTCAGTCATGTTTCATTCTGAAGAATGGTTCAACTGTATTGATCTGCCTAATGTAAAAATTGTACTTACTATTGTCAGCAAGCCAGACGCAAGAGATGAGATAAGATCCTTGCCTGCTCTAGCAGTAACAATTGTATTGTGCGCTCCAGAGACAGCTGAATAATAGGAATAATGCCCGTTAAACAATAAGAACACATTTAGTTCCAATGTCCCCGCTAGTTCTAATATTTCTATATTGTGTACAAAGTAGTTAAAAGTTAAATCATCTTTTTCAGATGATTGCAAATGAGCCATTATCTATTGTTCGGACTGCAAGAATTATGAGTAAAAGCGGACAAACCTAAACAGTGACGTCATCACGACGGAGCCGCGCTATTAAACGTATAATTCCAAGACATGCTCACCTAGCAAGCTGACCCGCAATTTCACATTTATGTAAAGTAGAAATGCTAATAACAGGGTTGAAAGGTGTTAATAGTTGAACTTGAAGGTGCAAGACAGTACATTTTTTGCTTGACAACCTTTTATGTTTGTAGATACTTTAACACGACATCAAATGCAATTCAAGAAAGACTCTCACCTGGTCCATGGTCAGCGGTTATCATTAAACACATTTCAATAAATTCGCATGCGTACTTTGGAAGCCTATAAAAATTTTAAAAATAATAATTGAAAGGGCTAAATATCGCCGCATAACTAGACAACCAATCGCAGTTCCCAGTGGCACAGATATATAGGGCAGGGTAGCAAAAAAATGGTGGTGGAATTTTAGGCATGTGCGGATTTTTTCTTTGTTCTGTTACTTCTGGAGGGAAACTAGTGTACTTAGTTCCACATTTGTTTCGTTAGCCCAATTTTGGACAGCCTGGATATTAATAGCCTCATGTTGTTAGCGGAAGTAATAAGTATCATGTATTATGCTTTGTAATGTAAAATCATAGTCATTCAAAATATGGTCTGGAAACGTAGCTAAAGTCTTTGTTCTATCTTTTTGTTCGCCTTTATGCATTTTTGTGCACGGTGCACGGTCACTGAACCCATTTTATTTTAGTATAATGAACGTATTATCCAATAGCAACGTTTCAGTTCAATCACCCAACCGTGCTATTTAAATATAAACAAACTTCAAACAAAGGATGTGCACGGTGTAAGGTACGGTTCAACATAAAATCACAGCTCATTATAGGCGCTTTGAAGTTTGCCGAGTTTCCAGACCATATCTCTATTGACAATAGAGCCATGTGTGTAAAGTAGGGGCAGTTCAATTAAAGTTATCTTGAACGTACAACACACGTGTCCAGAAGAAACGACTTAAGAAAAGACTTAAGTTCTTAGGTATAAGAGTTCGCCACCAAGTGAACGTTTGCCGAACAACAATTCACAATAAAAATATGTTAAGTTGGAAAAAGTGGGAAATATCCATCGTACTTACTTTCGTTGAAACCAAAGTAGGCCAAGAACTCCACCAACCCCAAGGGCTTCCTGCAATGAATGAATGAATGAATAAATAAATAAATAAATAAATAAATAAATAAATAAATAAATAAATAAATAAATAAATAAATAAATAAATAAATAAATAAATGAATGAATGAATGAATAAATAAATATTTATTTATTTATTTATTTAAAAAAATAGATAAATAAATAAATAGATAAATAATAAGAGACAAAAATCATATTTGAGTGCAAAGGAAAGAAGTAATATTCATAAAACGTTAAAAAAACGATAAAGTCATTAGTGTATTTTCTTACGGACTATTTAGTCCAAGCTTTGACGTATGTGATATTCACCATAATTTTAATCATGTGAACTTGAATTTGCCTACGAAGTTTTTTAAGTTTGCGTCATGGTCACACTGTGCCTTTACATGTAACACGCCCTCCATCCCAAAAATAAACTCTCATTTAATTTGTCATTTTTGCTATAGCGAAGTGCTTTGGCTCGAAAGGTCAGTATTTCGGAGCTCGCCGCTTTAAATATTCTATAGTAAGTTTAATTAGAAAGTTATAATAAAATTAAACTAACGTCGAAAATTTTCGTGATTGGAACTCCAGCGTAGAGTAGCTCTGCTCCTCGCTCGTCACAAATACTCGACATGAACGACGATGGTTTACGAATTAATCCAAGCTCCTAAAAATTGAAGAAAACCATTGTGATGAACAGCAGTAACCCAATAAGCAAAGAAAATAAATTGTTGAAATATAGTAAGGTTAGATATACTGCCGAAACAGAGAACGTAGTAGTCTACTAGAACAAAGATTCCCCCCTCCTGAAAACAGTGAGATGTCTAAGGCCACGTTTACACTATTACGGTCAGTCTTCCGTTGAAAAATCACTACGTTTCTTTGTTGTGTTTACACTATTCCGGAGTGGTTTTCCGTAGCGTAGTCACTACACTTAGCACTCCGGCTGCAAATCACTACGCTATGGTAAATTTACCGTACCGTCACAGTGTAAACAGACGATTGTTTTGTTACGGAACGCTCACCCCAATCCGGACCACCACCGTACCGTAATAGTGTAAACGGGGCCTAATACTCAAGAGTAACATTAGGGCTGTGCAAGGAACTAGAACGAATCACGAATCTACATGCACACCGTGAAACGTTTTAAAGCAACAAATCTGATTGCTTATAGCTTTTTCCTATCGAGCCACCTTAAAAAAAATAAACGTCTCAACATACCTGAGCCCAGTTGTAATCCATAGGAACCGTGGGAGGAGTTTTATCAGGCTTGGGAACTAGTTTTCCATCCTTCACTTGCTGTTCATAAACCTTTCTGAAATGTGTACATTTTTTGTACAACAAAATTATGAAAATTAAGATTGGGAAATAATTAAGATTAGAACAAGAGTAAAGAACAGAGTGCAGAAGTTAAACAGAAACCATCTGGAATTAAAATGAAAAACAAAAAAACAAGAAAAAAAGAAAATAGGTACGCAATGCGTACATGTGTCGACTGACAAGTAGGGAAGCAAAAAGTTGTTAAGGAAAGATTGACCACAGCATGTTGGTATAGAATATAATTGAAACTGCAATACAATGACTTCGTTCAATATAACACGAAACTCATGAAGCGTACGTAAAGCGTACTCCGAACTGCGCGACAAAATCGGAAGCCTTCGGGGAAATATCGGTATTTTCCGTGATACTCTTTCTCGCTACCAATCTCCCTTACGCTCAAATCCCTGATCACGTGCTGTCACAAACAACCCCACAATTTCTCGACTCCAAAATGCCGACTGACTTTAGTCAGTCGACACAAAAAATAGGTAGCAATAACGTGAAATTAAAATAATTACTAAAAATGTAAATTTCATACTTGATAATATCAAATAGCGAGTCAAAGCTCTCGGGTACATGAGCCCCGGCCTCACTAAGAGCCTAGATAAGACAAATAAAAAACTTGAAGCAGGTCGTAAAAAATACAAGTCATCTGCAAAATCTACAAACAACGAACATCGTATACAACGGCGGCGTTTTGGAAATATGAATAATTTAGAAGACTTCACTAAAAGACAAATCTATATGCCGCTGCAATGAGTCCGAAGAGAGCATCGCACATACCTTATTTTTGAACACAGCAGTTTCTTTGTCGGAATGGGCACTGGATCCAGCATGGCCAAACTGAACCTAAGATAAAAATAACAACATCTTTGGATTTTGTCAAATTTAATTTAGATTTTTTAATTTTTAATTTTTGAATCACTAAAGAATTACAAATAATTACAAATAAAGTAATTAAATGGCCGCCAATTTCCGAAGTTAAAACAAAGATCTTGTTTCATTTGTAGTTACAGTATTTCTGCCTGGTTTTTGACTTGCATAGATTCTCAAGTTTGTGTTTGTTATTTTGAACATTTGGGAAGTGTCATCTTCCGAGTTTTTAAGAGTCAATTATTCACAAATCGCAATTTCCTTGGGGTCAGCTGGAAATAAAGTAAACGTCAATCTTAAGGTGCAATTAATTTTTACCTCGAACGTCAAACTGCTAACCTCGAACTGCGGGCAGCGGTAAATAAAATTAACGTCAATCTTAAGGTCTCTATTACCTCTGAAGTGAACATCGTGCCACATGTTCCAATGCACCAGGCTACCAAGGGTTTGGAAATGCGACCTGATTTTATCGCATCACAAATCAGATACTCCTCTGTCCCTCCAACCTGTTATGAAGAAAATACAAAAATAACTGTTAAAAAAAGTCTAATGTCAGTAAAATTTGAATAGGATAGAAAAAGGGGCTTGTTTTCCACGTTCGTCAAAAATAGCACAAGTCCAGAAAGAAAGAAAGAAAGAAAGAAAGAAAGAAAGAAAGAAAGAAAGAAAGAAAGAAAGAAAGAAAGAAAGAAAGAAAGAAAGAAAGAAAGAAAGAAAGAAAGAAAGAAAGAAAGAAAGAAAGAAAGAAAGAAGAAAGTAGTTAATATCGTGGAAATGGCGTGTCCTAGTTGGCGAAATAGAGAAGAGAGTGATCGCCGTAAAACGGAGAAGTACAAAACGGTTAGGCGAGAAATGACAGAACGTCATGTAGGGTTCAGAGTTGTACAGTCCAACATTATTGTGGATGTCTTGGGCGGATTTAACAGAGATTTAAAAGAACGAATGAATGAGTTACTGGGCAAAACAGCTGCCAGGCGCGTGTTGGTCAACATGCAGAGAACCAACCTATTGCATGCTGTGAGAATTGTCGGACATGTGGTTTCTTAAAAACTTTTATTATATTATTTGTAGAAACACTTATTAATTATTGTTACATTTAGGGAAAAGGAGTTTGGCTTTGCCCCTCCCTGTAACCGAGACAATTGAAAGAAACAATAGACATATGTCAAAAAAAAAAGAAAGAAAGAAAGAAGGAAGGAAGGAAGGGAGGGAAAGAAGGAGGGAGGGAAAGAAGAAAGATAGAACGAAGGAAAGAAAGGAATGAATGTAAAGTCCAGGTAAGAGAAAGAGAGAGGGGGGGGGGGGGGTAATTATATTATTCAATTTCACACTGGTCCCCATTTTGTACCTTTGTTGTCTGCCTAGCAATGATATGGTGTAGTGTAACAGTCTTACCTCTCCCAAAAGAACTATCATTTTCACATCAGAATGATCGTTAAAACGCAGAACATGATCAAGAAAAGTTGTTCCAGGATATCTGAAAACAATTTAATAATTTACCTGTCTACAACAATTGTGATCAATTAAATTATTATACACTGCAAGAAGTGATTGCATTGAACTAATAAAAGAATAAAGACTTACCTGTCTCCGCCAATAGCGACTCCTTCAAACACACCATCAGTGGTCCTTGATATTATATTGTTCAGTTCATTGGACATCCCACCAGAACGTGAAACATAAGCAACACTATCAAAGACATGTATCGATACAACATTAGAAATTAAATAGAGAGCTAATACACGAATATTTTAATATGAAAAGCTGATCTGAAAGAGTCGTCTTTGTCAACGTCATCTTCGTCACCGGTCATTAGAAGGTGGCAGGTTCGAACCCTGACTGGGGCTCAGAAGTAATTGAGCTTGACGGGCGTCCACCAAACGTCTGTTATCATCATTATTATTATATTTATACCGTCGTCGTCACCATCATCATCACTACCAGTGACCACCACCACCACCATCATCATCATCACCACCACCCACCATCATCACCACCACCACCACCCACCATCATCATCAAAACATCGTTTTTGTCAACGTCATTGTGTTTGTCAACATCATCGGCTTCGTCGTCATCGTCATTATTATTATTATTATTATTATTATTATTATTATTATTATTATTATTATTATTATTATTATTATTATTATTATTATTATTATTATTATTATTATTATTATTATTATTATTATTATTATTATTATTATTATTATTATTATTATTATTATTATTATTATTATTATTATTATTATTATTATTATTATTATTATTATTATTATTATTATTTTATTTTATTTTCGTCGTCATCACCATCATCATTACTATCGGGTTGCTAACAACGAATACCTACGAATAGTGCCATTATTTTATTAAAATTCGCACAAGTAAAATCTCAAAGCAGTCACTCCTCTATCAAAAAAACTTCTTGTGGGCTCGAGTGCGTTCAAACGCAAAATATATCTTTATATATAATACATGCATATACACTGGCCTGTATATTGACTTTGTTAAGCTAAGTTACACAAGGCATGTCAGCCTGTCTAGCTTCTCGTGCAAATGCAGCTAGTTCACTCTATGTAGTTTACGATAAACTAAGTAACCTAAACAATGTACAGACAACTCACCTTCCAGGTCTATATAACCTAGAGGCCAAAATATTGTCAAGCATACCACCTGTGTTCCCAATCTTAAAACAACCAGGTTTGATTCCACCGACCTGAGGAAACAAACAAGAAATAACCAGTTTAGACCAACGTGTTTTATACCGAACCTTAAAACATCCATCTAATAAAGATGCTAGTCTGTGGTTTTCCTCTGTCCCGTTCCTTTTTTGTTTCCGACTACCGTGAATTATGTAAGCATCGTAGTGTCTAGGACATTTTTTTTACAAACTAATTTCCTTAGTTTCCTAATTTTAGTTATACAAAATGGTTTAGAAGGTCGTTCGTATGATATTTAGACAATCAAGTATTGGTCTTTTTTTTTTTAATTTTCAAACTTACACCCTATTTTCATTAATTTAAAATGTTCCTATTTTCACGTTCCTTGCATGTGCATTTTTCCACATATCGACGTCACTTTTCGTAGTTCACTAATTTATAACAAATTATTCAGCAATGATTATCACATTGGTCATTGCTACATGTGATCATTCATTTGTACTGCAAGGTTTGATCATCACATATAGTTTTCACATTCCCGGGACGGAAGGCTGTAATTTACAAAACTAGTTCCAAATATAAATATATCAACAGGAAGTATAAATTGTTCCATAAGAGTTTCATTTAACCCTATAGGTAAGTAATTAAACGCCGCCATTCTGAAAAAGATTGGAAGAAAATAAAAAACTGCTCACATAAAACGTCTTGGTTTCAGGTCTCTTTTTCGACTCTGGTGCCCCATGCAATGGAAAAAAAAAAAATCTGGTTTTCACCCAGAGGTTTTCTCCCCCGTAATTTAATTATAGTGGTAAGACGAGAGAGGAGAGAAAACTCCTCTATCCGTCTTACCGCTCTAATACAGGATAATAAATTACGAGAGAGAAAACATCTGGGACCAGGGTAGGACATCCTTAAATTGCCACCCAATTTTCCCCAATATGGCGGCGTTCTTTGGTTACCAGATTTTGACCTCAATGTTTCTAATTTTATTTAAAATCTCTTTGGATAAAATGAGAATCCCTCATTCAACAGTCAAATAGCAAACTTGTATCCTGAAAATGTGACAACAAACCTGCTACGTACATCAAGACGCTAATAGGTGAGTCATCACCTACCTATACTAAGAAGGCTTCTGATTCGTTTAGATATAACCCAGTGAACTTTATATAGAGTTCACTGAGATAACCTAACCACAGAATAAGGATTGACCAGAAGTCCGACTCGCGGGAAAAAGTGTCCCATTGTCGGCCATTTTGAAAGTAAGTGCCCCCGGGAAATTATCCCTCTCGTCCTTACGACCCTCGGGCTCCTGTAGTCAATTACTCTTAGCCTTCTTGTGACCTTTTAATTAACTTTATATTGCTGTCTATACATATATAAATAATATTTAGTTAAGTAATAAGTAATTTACTTTAGAAAACGTTTCGTTGGAGATGACCACGAGGTTATTAAAACTTCAGTACGCGGATACTACGGGTAAAAGTCCGTGGCAAAAAAGTCCTGTACTCACGAAGCCGAGTTTTACATTTCTCGATGATGCCGACACACTTGTTTATAGAGAAAGATGGCTAAAAATTTCGGAACTGCGCATTGTTGAAATACATCGAGTACGTATGTTGTTAGAAATTTTATAAGCTTTCATTCGGTGTATAGTTCAAACTTTAGTGTTACCTGTAACTTTTTAAAATGTTCAAAAAGTTCTCACCATTGACCATAAAAGTTTTATTATCTTTTCATATGTTCAAAAGGTATGAATCCTTATGAATCCGTATGACTACTAATTTGCACCAAAAACGTTTTTCTACTTCAACTAGAAATCTGCAAACTTTTCCACTCCTTTCATATTTGAATTAGCTTCTGTTTAAGAAATATCTGAGGTTCATACCAGAGGTCTTTCTGAACTGCAAACACCAAAACAGCAAGAGGTAAAAACAAAATCCAAAATTCTATAACACTTGTGAGGAGTCCATTTTCATTTACTTTGAAAATGGCGCCGGGGTCGCGAGCACTGATCTCAGTGGTCGCGAGGCCGACATTTCACGAGGACGCTTACATCAAAGGTGCCGACACTGAGTCGGACTTCTGGTTAATCCTTATTCTGTGACCTAACCCAACTCCTTCCCCTAACCCTAATCAGTAAGGAGCATGGAAACGAATTGACAATCGACAATGTGATTGGTTACTTATAGCCAATCAGAAAAACTCTCTCTGACGAAGTGCCTTCGCTCGAAAGGTTAGAAAACTACGTTGAATAATTTCGGCAGCACTCAAACCTTTCCTTTATTTCGTTTAATCACTTTAATGTAATAGGTCGCTAATTTTGGCTCTAAGCGCGTGGGAGTGAGGCAGACGAGACATAGCGTAAAAGCTGTCCTAATAAATCAAATTTCATTTCTATCACCGTACATACCGTGGCAGGTCCAATTATACAAACACCTTTTTCTTTTGCTCTCTTATTCAATTTCCTTGTCATAGCTTCTGGAATTCCTTCGGCAATGATCGCAATAGATCGAATCTAAGACACCAAAACAAAGACTGTCAGAAGAAACACCAAAAACAGTTACAAAACAAAGCAGAAAATAACACACTAACCTGACTGAAGTTCATTGCTTCGTTTGTTGCATCATAGGCGGACCTGAGAGAAGCAAAGTTTACCATGACATCCACCTCTGGATGTTTTTGCATCGCTTCTTTCATATCTTTATAGACTAAAAGATAATAGACAATAATATAATGAATGTGGGAAGGTATGTGATATTTACCATGCCAAAAAAGAGACGAGTGATCCCTTCATTCCCTTTAGCTTCATTAGTTAAATTAAATATTTCAAGAAAGCCATAACCACTGAGCGACTAGAACTGCTAGATGGCACGAAGAGCATATATTGTATGTTCCACGAATGACATTTATTTATATATTTATATTTATATTTATATATATATATATATATATATATATATATATAGGATTGACGCTGGCACTGCAACTGACTGACTAGCACAACACAGATACATGCAACACTGACACAGACACAACACAGATACAACACTACTTTTAGCCCGGCAAGTATACGTGTTAGAGTCGAACTTTTGTTACCTCGTACATAACATTTACCTGGTATCATGATTTCTTTGTGTCCGTAATAGAACTTGCTTCTGTGGTTACCGCTAAAAAGTAAAGTGACAAACGTATTTAGTAGTATAGTAAAATGACAAATTTATTTAGTATAATAGACAAGTTTTAATATAGTCTTTTGTTGTAGTTATTGTTTTCCTCTCCGTTGGAATAGAACAAACAACAAAGAGAAGCGCAACAACTAAACATTAAACACAAATAAGCCACTTATTATATCGTTACTTGTTTCTAAGAAGACTATAAAATTAAGATTACCTAAAAGGGTACACAATTGCAGCAACTGACGGCAATCGGCGTTCACAAACGTAGTCAAAATCAAGCATTCCCTAAAATAAAAATTAATGACAGAAAATTGTTTAGTTAACAAAAACACAAAAAGAAAATAAACAAACAAACAAACAAACAAACAAACAAACAAACAAACAAACAAACAAACAAACAAACAAACAAAAAAACCCAAAAAAACCAACAAACACAAATAACAGACGTTTAGAAAGACAGACAGACAGACAGACAGACAGACAGACAGACAGGCAGGCAGACAGGCAGGCAGGCAGGCAGGCAGACAGACAGACAGACAGACAGACAGACAGACAGACAGACAGACAGACAGACAGAAATATTTATTTAGATTCGGAATTTCTTCAGTTATATGCAACTGCTTTACAAGAAAGCCGAGAATACTTTTAAAACTAGTATAACCAAAGTTAGTGAAATTGCTGCAGTCCTTCGTGGATCGCTCCCCACCGCACGCTTGCGACACTCGCGGTTTGTGATACAATGCTGATAAGGCACATTGCCACCTCTCGATACTTGTCTTCACAAAAAATTGTGTCGCCTTGATGGATGCTACCAAAAACGGGAAATTGAAGAATAAGACATATAATCTTAATATCCAAACTCTTGCGGCTTACACGTGTAATAGAAGCATTATGATTGGGCGAACAATTACCTGCATGTGATTGGAGCGGGCGCATCAAAGCATTCCATGCGGTCGAAATCATCCGGACAACAAATCGACTATATGTTCCGAATAGTAAGCTGCCTAGTGGCAGCAAATACATAAAGATAGACAGACAGACAGACAGACAGACAGACAGACAGACAGACAGACAGACAGACAGACAGACAGACGACCAAACAAACAAACAAACAAACAAACAAACAAACAAACAAACAAACAAACAAACAAACAAACAAACAAACAAACAAACAAACAAACAAACAAACAAACAAACAAACAAACAACGAACGAACGAACGAACGAACAAACGAACGAACAAACGAACAAATGAACGAACGAACAAACAAACAAACAAACAAACAAACAAACAAACAAACAAACAAACAAACAAACAAACAAACAAACAAACAAACAAACAAACAAACAAACAAACAAAAAAGTAACAATATGGAATGGTTTCTTGCAGTATTCATTAATTTATATACCTGTACAGCCCTGGATTGCATTCCCCAGACAATAGCTCTGGTCATATTATGAAACAAAGGTTCTCTCACATCTCCTTTAGAGCCTTCTGTTTTGCTAGCTGACTTCAAACTTTCTAAATCCGATGCTGAAATTGTACGCTTTGATTCAGCCAACACAGGTCCCTAAAACCAAAACCATAAGAGTAAGCAAGAATTTGTGATAATTAACACGAGGTTTAATATTTATTGTTGAGCTTTCGACCTATTTACTCAGGCCTTCCTCAGAGCATATAAACCAATTAAAACATAATTATAACCATTTCTTACATTTTAGGGGAGCACGGGTGGCGTGTGCTGCTAGCGCGCTGCCCCTCACCAAAAGTTAAGCCCGGTTAGACGGGGTTAGTACTTGGATGGGTGACCGATTGGGAATGACCCCGTTGACGAGCTTGGAATTCGTGTGAGTAGAGTTGTAGTTTATCTCTCAGTCCTGTGCTTCGTATGGCGGCTGCTTGGAGCGCCTTTAATATGCCTCGACACGGCCACGTTGATATGCGTCCTTCGCAATTCAGCCACTGCATGCTACTAGTAAGGATGATTAGCCCCAAGTCCTTTACCCATTGTATATAAATTTTAAATCTCCATGCTGTCATCGAGAAATATTTTCACATAAAATAACTATATACCTTGTCAGCTGACTTGAAAAATATATCGGCAGCTGAATTAGAGTCAAACATCAGTTGCTTGGGAATTTCACGTTTACCCAGTGCCATGCCAACGACTGCAGTCATATGAGTCTCAGTACCAAACACATGAACAGGAACCCCAAGTGTTGCACCTAGAAACATAAGTTAGAAATAAAGTAACAAGTTGTAAAGAATTCTTAGTGTTAAGTAATCTAGTACTTCGAGAGTTTAGAGTTTCAATTCTTTTTTCTGCTTGAGGGCGACACAAGCAAATGGAATGTTTTATTTAATACTAATCAAAAACGGTAGGTAAAAACTCCAGAATTTCATTCAACTAAGTCATACACATGCATATACATCAATTCCAGTGTCCATGCACAGCAATTTCCGAACAAACCACCAAACAATAAATTTATCTTAAACAACTTCTAAACAAAACTGAGAACAACAGATTATCTTCAAGCAACACCATGAAAATTGGACGTTTTTCCGAGACTGATTTTAAGAAAAGCATTAGGTTTACAAAAAGGTAATTGCAGTATATCTTTTACACAAACAGTAATATATTTTACGAGAGCCTTCAATGTTAAGTTTACGTAGGAAGGTTTGGAAACGAGAATAATCTTACCCACTTCACGCATGACTCGTAAACCTTCTTGATAGTTGGGGCCACCTCGGCGGACAAATATGGTTACTTTATGTTTGATAATTTCAAGCTGATATTCCTGAAGAGCTCTCACAATACCCTAATAAAAAAGATGAGTTGTATTAAATAATGTACTAATACCTGTATCTCATTTTAATAATATCCGTTCAACGTTGGCATAACGGACCAGAAGAACAAACGGCTGTAATAACTAGCAATAAAACTAAATATTTAAAAAATTATAAAGTTAACTATAACTATTAATGTTTATGTATATCATAAAATACAAGTAAAGTTAATCTATCAAATTCAGTGCTGCAAATAACGGTTGTTCAACGGTCAATGACCGCCGATATTTGACCTCTTATCGTCAATTGTTTGTTTGTTATTTTTTTTTAAAAAAAAAATAATTTAATTAGATTTAATTTAATTAACACTTTGAGACCTGGACCTCTCCCCGCGTGCTCAATAAAATCGTCTGGCGTTATAGCCAGAATAAAGACTTAAGCCTGGTTTCCATATAGACGTAAGAGCCGGCGGCACGGCTGCGGCAAGAGGCAATGGTCCAATCGCATACAGCTTTTTATTGCTGGCTAATTCAACACTGTCTATGATTGGCCGCCGGCTCTTACGCTATATGGAAACCAGGTTTAAAGACTCGTCGTCAGGCTTCAAAGTGTTAAAGCAGACAAGGTGTCTTATAAATACAAACAAGGTACACTTACCTTAAACGTGGCGGAAACATTGGTAAAATTTGCAATCCCTCCACCAATAATAAGAATTTTACCTGCAAAAACAGTAATTCACAATCTTTATAATATTATATGTATGCTCTACGGTAAAATTATCAATAACTGCGGGTATTCTAGTTATTTTAGATTTAAGATTTTTTTTAGATTTAATAGATTTAATAACTTTATTGCCTATAGCAACTGGTGGTCAAGCAGGGCGAAATGCCCCAATTGAACATGACTACCATGATGTAGGTGTTGATTTTACGGAGGGAGGAAAACTGGAGAACCGGTGAAAAGCCCTCGAAGCACAGGAGAGATGAACTACAATTCTACTCACATTAGTTTCAAGTTCGACAACGGGGTCATTCCCAAGCGGTCACCCATCCAAGTAGTAACCCCGTCTAATCTGGCTTAACTTTTGGTGTGGAGCAGCGCGCTAACAGCACATATCTACCAAACGAAGTTGGCACTATCTTTTCAATTGTGTATTCAGTGGCAAGAACATTTCCTGGGATAAAATACACGTGAATTGCTGAACGTATAACTAGAAGATTAATACAGTCGCCCAAGTAGGAATAGGAGACTAAAAGTCTAATATAGCAAAGATTTTCACTAGGATACCAACATACCGTCTGGTCTGGGATCTCCGTCAGCGAGTAACTTTAAAATTATTTTGGCATATTGGTAAGTTTGATTTTCAGTAGGAGCTCCAGAATATTCACCGTAGTTTGCCAGTTCCGATGCACCACCAAGTTCACAAATTGTATCACTTAAAAAATAATTATAACAAAAATGCAACAGTGAATTTCTCTGTTGTATGCTCCATGGAATCTTTTCAGAGATTGGCAGCCGGACAAAAGGACTTCATAAAGACACGAATGGGTAAATAATGGTACAACTGCGACAAGGGAATAAACACAAAGACATACTGAACTGTAGTTCAAAACGATAGTATTTCAGCCCCCTAACTCATATCTAATCCCCAGCGATCAAACGAAAGAAAATAGAGAGACGACTCGCAGTCTGAAACAATAGGGATACAGACATATATACTGACAACTGGTCGGGATAAGCAAACATATTACAGTAGCATACGTGAAAGACAAACAAACAAACAAACAAACAAACAAACAAACGAACAAACAAACAAACAAACAAACAAACAAACAAACAAACAAACAAACAAACAAACAAACAAACAAACAAACAAACAAACAAACACAGACACAGACAGACAGACAGACAGACAGACAGACAGACAGACAGACAGACAGACAGACAGACAGACAGACAGACAGACAGACAGACAGACAGACAGACAGACAGAAAACATTTTTACAGACGTATGGGATTCCTAAAGCCTGTCTTCCATTTCGTCAAGAATAAACATGTCAAAAAGAAACAAATAATATGTCTACCATTTTTGTGAGAAAACCCTTTTTACTTAGTTTCACAACACGCATTGTTATTTTGTCAACTCCGATAATTCCTTGTTAGCTATCATGTTTTATTTTATCTCACATCCTGTTATCACACTGAGCAACTAGGATCCTGACATATGTAAATAATGATGGCGTCCTGAAATGTTAATATATAGTGATAGGCTTATTTCGGTGTCATCGGACCTATATATATAGACCATGGCATGTTATTGTATATTCATTGTCTGAAAATAACTTTGAATAAAGTCGAAATATTACAGTTGGATTATAGTTTCGTCTTGCATTGGCTCACGCCTTCAGTTTTCAAGATTGCATTATTTTTTAGAAAATGTGTAAATGTACCTGTAAATGACGGAAGCTCCTCCTCCTGCTACCATTGTCCATATTCGACCTGATTTGTTAAGTACGGTCAGTTTTAAAGATGCTCCACTTTTAGCGTCAAGATCAGCAATATAAGCTTCCTAAAAAAACACAATATACACTGTATTCAAAACTCAACTTTTTTCGATTCTTCCTTTATTCATATTCATTTTCTCGAAAACCTTAAAGTGGTTCTCTGATGAAAATATTGTTGGTAATGTTTCTGCATAATCCTAAACATATTATGGTAGTTGTTAATTGTGCAAAGTTTCATTTCAAAATTCTCAAAAACAAAGTTGTATTTTATGTGCGAAGTTTGTATTTTAGGGCGCCGCCATTAAATTGGCCGTGTTTGAGAAGAATGAGTTGAGGAGAACTTATGACGTCATACACTCAATAAAAACAAAAGATTATTGTTGTTGTCAACAAAAGGGTCATTGTTGTTATTGAGTCTATGACGTCATAGGCTTCCACGACTCATTCTTCTCAAGCTCGGCCACTTTAATGGCGGCGCTCCAAAATACAAACTTCACACGTAAAATATCTTCAACGAATTTTGAAATGAAACTTTGCACGATTACCAACTACCATAACATCTATAGGATTATGCAAAAACATTGCCAACAATATTTTCATCAGAGAACCACTTTAATTACCGGTCCGAAGCAGAAAGCGTATTGACCAAGGAGAAAAAACCAAAGCCATTTGAAATTGGAGTGGACTTTTAAAAAACTTTTCAGGCCACTGGATTTTTTCTTCTCAAATTCAAAGACTTTTCACAATTTTCAAAAACCGTTGGAACCCCGACAAATTCTCAAAATTCGTATTGTTGGGAAAATGCTTTTGTTTTAAAAACCGTCAATCTCGTTCATTTACGCTTTGGTCAAAAAGTCTGGATGACGAGTAGAGTAAAAACGTCGTATAATTTACCTCGGCATAAGCTTCTCGACCAAACGGCGGAGGAAAGGTTATCTCACCCCACTTTGGTTTACAAATAAAGTCAGCTGTTTGATCAAGTTTTGCAGCAACATCCAAAATATAAACAGCTTCACCAACAATAACTGAAAAGTACATACAAAACAGTAAGAAATTTTATTCGACTTTATTCTGACCATTTTAACAACAACAGCAGCAGCAGCAACAACTTCCATCAACAAAGATGCAATTACATTGAAGGGTCCTAATCACTGATCTCTATATAACTGGATTGCTCATCCGGCTCCAAAAATGAAGCCAGCCGAGATGACGAATTGGGAGTACCAAGATGGCCGCCACGGAAAATTGTTTTCGTAGCACGAAAAGAAACGAAAAAAGCCACATTAAAAATATTTCTGCTATTGGTATCAAACAAAGAACACTGTAAAAGGTTTAGAAGCTTGCAAAAGCTTTTCACTTTTTATTGATATGCCCTCGTTTTGCTGCTCTACGCGCTTCTATGCTTGCTTCGGTCATGCAGAATACTGGTAATATTTGACTTAAGGTGCTGTTACACGATGCGATTTTTCTTGCAACTTGCAACAAATTTACATATGGAAAAAAAAATCGCAAGTTGCAGGAAGGGTGTTACACGTTCAGCAACCTGCGATTTTTGTTGTAAGTTGCAGCAAAAAGTAGAACCCATCCAACTTTTCTTGCAACTTGCAACACGGCAAAAATGACAAAATCGTAAGTTGCTACGGGGTGTTACACGGTGCAATTTTTTATGCAACTTACAACATTCAGTGATTGGTTGCAAGTTGCAAGAAAAATCGCATCGTGTAACGTAACAGCACCTTAAGTCTATTATCTAGACAAGTTGATGCCTTACTCAATGGTTTACCATTTTTGAATTTTGAAACCAATGCAGCTATTTTTGCTGCTGTAAGGATCTTTATAAAACAATCAGGAGGACGTTTTAACTAATAGGACTCACTGGTAGCAAATTGGTAACTTTAGTAATTATTTGATTCCTTTTATTTGTGTAATTTTTCGCTCCTTCGTGGGCAACTAATAATTTGCATATAATGGTTTACGTGCATGAGCCCGCACGATGAGCTATTGGGGCAAATGTAAAGCTCAAATATTGTTTAATTAAAAAAACCCCAACATATTTCTATGTTGTCATCAAGTACAGTTTTTTCAAATATTGTATTTTCATGTTTTTTTGGCATGTAGATTTCACATGCACGTCTTACTCTTATCTTACATCTTACATATATACAGAATATCTAACACGCAATATCAATACGAGTTTCATCAACTTTGAAAATATACAGTAAAATATCAACAATGAACAAATGATAAACACGTACCAAGAGGGTTAATCTCCAGATAGGTAAAATACAGATCACAGAAAGTGGAAAAGAGAGAAGCAATAAAGTTGGCCAGTAAGCTGCAAAAACAAATAAATACCAGACGGAGTAAAACTGTTTGTTTGTACAGGAACATAATTTGCATTTATTTTAAACATATTAGACTTAAAAAACAAACAGTCTATAAAAATATATGAATTATAAGTCAGAATATTATTAACGTAACGATAAATAATGAAGCAACATCAGAGCTCGCAGTAATATATCCGTGAGCTCCTTTTTCCGAACCTTACCTGCCCAACAATTTAAACGAGAGTATTTTGCACTAAACGAAAATCTTGGTGGACACGCTGTTTACAGTTTCCTGGAGATTTTGGTAAACTACCAAATTAAAACAATAAGTATAACTCAAACCTTTTGGTTTTGCCTGACACATTGGTTAATAGCTTAGTTTCTATCTTTTCAACGTCAACTGGTTCATCAACACCAATATCCAATCTTTTTGCCTAGAAATCATGTAAGCATAAACAATTTCAGCTTTAAAAGTAATTTTAAATAACATAATTATACGCGCATGTGTGTGTTCAGTGTTAATTAAAAATAAATAAATAAATAAATAAATAAAAAAACAAACAAAACAAACAAACAAATAAATAAACAAGTATATATTACTAGTATATATTGCTAGTATATATTACTTTACGAATAAGAAATACAACACAACGCAACGCGCAATGCAATGCAATGCAATACAACACAACGCGCAATGCAATGCAATGCAATACAACACAACGCAACGCGCAATGCAATGCAACGCAACGCAACGCAATACAACACAACACAACACAACGCAACGTAACGCGCAATGCAATGTAATGCATAACAATACAATACAATACAATACAATACAATACAATACAATACAATACAATACAATAAAATATTGTTAAATAAATATTACAAATAACTAATATACTTACTTTACTATCTACATCACCAATGTCAACTCCTCCTTCGTGGTGAAAAAGAATGGTGTCACACTCCCTTTGTGCATAAATACAAACATAAAATTCCTCCTCCTGCGTTCACAGAAAAAAAAAGATTAGTAATAAAAATATTAAGTACCATGCATATCATAAGTTCCTTCATAAAAATTGTATGTACAGTATTTATACACTGCAACAATATTCCCACCACCACCACCACCATCATCACCACCTCCACCATCACCACCACCACCACCACACACCCAACTTCTTATTAACAGACCATTAGAAGAACATATAAAGTATATGTCTCGTGTGATTAGTATATTAGTTCTGTTTGTGCTTACCTGTTTATGTCCAACAAAAGGTTCAACGATAAACCTTTTTAAGATACCTTTTGTTTGACCAACCTGAAAAATGTAGTACATTAACGCAATCATAATCTAATTATCAAAGTAAATGGTGACCAGTTCTAATAGAACTCTTTGGCTAGAAACCTCACGATTTCGTTATTTTAAATTGTGTCAGTTCGGTACCTCTGCACTAAACACATACATGCAAGCTCTGAGCTAGGCACACAGACAGTAGTCTAGTTATATATAATCTATATAATACATGTCGATGTATAGTTGTGTTTTATATTTTGTCTAAAAAACATTCTGCCGCAACAATTACATTATAGCTGTCAAAATGTTATTATGTTAAAAACTAGCAAATCGAATAAAATGAATTTAACTTATCATTAGCCAGTGGTCATTGAGGATAATTAACATGATTAAATATGTTGTGATCTATTGCATGAAGCAAGAATATAGATTACACTACGGACAAGTTAGATTCGTAATACAGTGTACATCTAGTTATACTGTGGAGTGTCAAAACTCAAAATAGAAAAAAACTAAATTTTATGTCGGGCTTTTGCGACAGCATCAACGCCGTGGTCCTGAAGCCCATTTTCTACAGGGCATTATTTTTCGTGAAAAGTGGAAATTTCTCTTGGCTTTCGAGCTCTCGGGAAAAACTAATTTGAAAAAACAAAGAAAATTCCACGTAGAAAATTCCGCCAGTGGATTACATGAGTTATATTACTTTTAGTAAATAGGGCATTAATATACACAAGCAAAAATCGAAAAATCGCAATTTATCGAAATACAAAATCCTTGTTCGCGTTTCTTATCTAAATCGCATTTTATTTAGTAAGAGATTTTATAGAAGTTATTAGTTTAGCTGCGTCTTATATAAGTCACAAAATTGTCAGGTTCGCGTCTTGAGACTGGTTTTTATCCGGCGCTTAAAAACGTGCGATCGATTTATTTGTCTTGTTAAGGCTGTTTTAACGTAATGACGTTCGCTTTTGTCCACGCGGGCGGAGCGGGCATTGAAAGTTGGAAATATTTCAACTCCCAAGGCGAACTAAACAATGCACGCTCCGCCCGGGTGGGCAAAGGGAACGTAATGGGAAACAGCCTTAAAGGCCACTTTCCATTGCGTCCGCTTTGCCCGCGCGGGCAGACCGCTCCGCTGTGAACGAATTGAAAATTTTCAACTTCCAAAGTGAACTGAAGAATGAACGCCCTGCTTGCGCGGGCAAAGCGAATGCAATAAAAAGATGCCTTAAGTTTCCAGGTGGAACAAAGCAAAACTATTCAATTTGACAAAACGTGCTGAATAAAAATCCACTTTATATATTTTCATGCCCGCCATAATTTTATTCGCGATAATTTTTTTCCGCCCATATAAATGGCCCTAATGCGCGTGAAACATTCCTATTCTGAAAATGTCTAACACTCGACGGAAACAAGTCGAGACCTCTATTACATTTTCTTAGACTACTCGCTCAAAGAATCAGCGCATTGCACATTGAAGAAAAAAATCTGCGACCGCATGATACAGCCAGAGCATGAGCCCGCAATAATTATTTTCGTGCTCATGCGCTGCTAATTTTATGACGTAATGAATGGTGCTGACGAAAGATCCATAATCCTTTGTTCTAGAGCTACGTAGACAAAGGACTTGACGTCATAATTAATGTTTGTTGTAATTGAGTGAAATTACGACTGCACGTACGTTTTGGTACAGCTGTTTAAGTTAAAAAATGTTGAAGCTTTTTGTTGCGAAAATGAAAAATCTCGAGCCTACGAATACAGTTATGTGGATTCAAGAACAATATAACATGGCTTTATGGAATCTAGTCGAAGACACTAAGTTTCTGAAATCTGAAGAGTTTGGAAAGAGCAAGACATGGAGTACAGAGCAATTTATTTGTTAATAACTTCATCAAGCAAGTAAAAACTCGCGTAGTTTATGGTAGAACACAAGTTGAACTATACCGTAAAGGATTAGCTTATATGAAAAACAAGCAGGAGCAAGGTAAATATAACGAGAATTTACAAAAGTGCAATTTAGGTATATTAGTAATGTATCGCCGACGACCTCAATTGAAAGCATTTATCAACTGGAAAACAAGCAATTCTTTAAAATGGTTTTTATTCAGTTTTAATATATGTCTTATTTTAATCGTATTTCATCGTAATTCAGTTTTTATTTGTTTAATTGGTAGTAATTCATCACCGATTATTATTTATTAGGGATTTCTTCCACTCTTGTGATAATAAAAAAATGTACTCAAATCCCGATTACCATTAATCCTAGTTCGCTGCAAAGTCAAAATCAAAAGCAGTCTTTCAAGATCTGAACACACAGACAAACGTATAAATATCCCTAACACAGATTAACCACGCATGAACAATTAGACTCAAGAAGAGTAAAATGTCCAGTAAATTCAATACGCTTTTTTTTTTGTACCGAGACAGTATTGTGTGTGGTAGAATAAGCTGTCGAATTTAGATATCATATCTATTTTGCATTATGAAGCATGTCATCGATATCTACTCTTCCACACTAGGTATGGTTAATAACGTCTTTGACGACTACTTGCTTGACCAATGAAGATCTTCATCCTCGTGTAGATAACAATGGTCCTGTGCTATTGACAAATAAAGATCTTCAACCTCATGTGGATACCAATGCTCTTGCGCTATTGACCAATGAAGCTCTCCAACCTCATGTAAATAACAATGCTCCTGAGCTACTGACCAATGAATATCTTCCAACTCATGTGGATAACAATGCTCCTGAACTATTGACCAATAAAGATTTTCAGCCTCGTGTACGGTACATAACACTGGTCTCGAGCTATTGACCAATGAAGATCTTCAGCCTGGTGTAGATAACTATGTTCCTGAACTATTGACCAATAAATTCTGAACAGATGATTTTTCAGTACGCAAAACTCGTGGTGAGACGGTGATTCGGTCAATGCAAAATTTGCACAACTTTCAATCTGATTTTCTGCTATTTATAAAAAAGAGATGTCAGGTAAAACACTCGTATTAAGTCACGATTCATATAAACAACAATAATCTCTCATCTGTAGTCTGTCTGCGCCGTTCGTGAGGAGTTCTGAGAACTCAATCTTTTATCTTGTCGTCATTATTCGATTTGTTTGATAGTTTTCAGTGCCTCAAACAGTGAAAGTCGTCAAAGAAGACACGCGGACGTTTATCTTGAAACTACTGTCCTTCGCTAATACACGCACGCCAATTAAAAGTTCCAAGTATCTCAATCAATACTTCCAGTATAGCAAAGTTGTGACGTCACTGACGTTAATTCAATACGATCTAACGCCGACCATGGCGTTTCTGCGCAAGCGCTATTGACGCGAGTTTGTAAAGGGTGTGAGAGTACAGCGTGCTTTTTCCAGAGTTTGTTTTAGATGCTCTGAGTTGTTCTAGCGCATTTGTAGGCGAAAATACGCAGAAAATTATTACAAGAAACTTTTTATTGCAGAATCTACACAACAAAATTATTCCGTAAAAAGCAGCACTCCCTGACGCCGTCGTCCCTATTCCGCAGCGCCAGTGAAAGCTTGCCTTGTGCAGAATAATACTGCTGCGTTATCTAAATTAAAATAATAAAAACGTTATAATTTATATGTTTAATTTATTTGCCATAGATAAAGATTCCGTTGACACTGGCACAGAAACATTGGTTTTGTGTACCAAAAGCAAAGACAGGAAGGCGAAAAAGAAGATAAAGAAAGCAAAGTAAGAAAATAGAGAGAAGAAAAACATTTCCGGGAAAGTTAAGAATGACAAGAAAGAATTGGGATATAAAAAGAGGAAATCGTTTGGTAGACGAATGGTTGCCTTCATTTGCTGTTGTATCTATAGCAAAAATGAAGCAACTGACCAAGAAGATGTATATTATCTGATTAATAAAAGTGACGAAGATGAAACTAGGGCAAAGAGCATGACACCCCTCCCCCCCTCCCCCCCCATTCCCCGTAGAACCCAAATAGTTTGGACTAAGTGACAAAAATCCTAGATCCGCCCCTGCTTTTTCAGCAATCGATTAATCGTTAACAACAATCGAATCATCGACAAAAGTCAACAGCATGATACTAAAATGATCGAATTTTGGTTAAAACGTTGTGGAAATATGAGATGGCATTGTGACATTCACCCTGTTAAAAACAGCTATATTGCGTATCAAATGTTGAACATGACTTGTTTTGATTCTTATCTCTATATAAGGAAGTAGTAAAAAGCTTAAAAGCACCCCTTTATTTGAACGGACAAACAATGGCAACACGTGTTGATTTTTAAATACGATTAATCGATTGTTGTCAACGATTAATCGATTACGAATATGGACCGATGGGCACAGCTCTATTGACAGTTTGGCTAAATCTTAAAAATTAATAATCTCACCGGCAATATAATTATATTATATCTATACTGCATTGCAATTTTATTACATACCTGAATTTCTTGATTGATACGTGATTTAATCCAGTCTTGTACTTCATTTAGGTGGGCTTTGACTTTAATCAGCCCAAGCTTTCCTCTCCTTTTAATTAACTGATCAGGTTTCACAACAAGTTCCTATTATGTCAACAAATTAAAGTCTTTGTATACATGCCTCAATCCATTCAATAATCCAACTAAATATCAATATATGTTGTTGTGCAAATGATGGTAAATTGCAATCATATATATATATATATATATATATGTTTGCAGAGCTGAGAACAACGCCATCACCAAGAAAGTACCACTGTTTGCTAAGCCAACTAAGAAGTATTATAGGGACCCATGGCTTAAAATATCACAATTACTCGGAGTGTCCATTGACCAAGCGAAGAGGCTGACACAGTCTAAGTTCACCGAGCTGATCCAACAGCAGTTCAGCTTGGCTCCGTGACAACACTGTTTGTCTTTGGAGTAATTTTTATGTATTATATTATTCATATATATATATGAAGTTAGCCACAAGACTAGTGAATTTGTTATTCAATACGCATGGTGGATCCTCTTATACATGCCAGATCATTCATTGAGAGTTAGCTGACAGAGGTAGTACTGTATAATATGTCTGCAAGACTAATTGATTCAGAAATATATTTAGTTACTATATTCATTCATATATATATATATATATATATATATATATATATATTAATATATATATATATATAATTATTTCTAAACCTCATTAATAATTCATGAGGAAAATTCAAAAGAAATTAATCTTTAATCAGTGCCTTTACATATAGTATGATATAAACCCATTAACCTGACTGAGTGTATATAAATGTTGTTTTATCAATCAGGTCTATATCACATATATAGGCACATGAGGTCTATATCACATAATTATATATTAGACACTTGTCCCTCGACAATCTCGACAAGGGTACGCTGGTAGCGACCCCATACAAGAGGGAGAGGCAACTTTTACTTGCAAACAAGCTGTTTCTTAGATGAGAACTTTATTCCTCTTTGCCTTGAATACAAAATGTGAGACTCTTTTGTATCAGTCAGCGCATGCTCCAATCACCAGTATGATAATTTATAGCCTCTCACATTCAGTGATTGACTTGCTTTGTTATAATTAACCTTAGGTACCTTTATGATGGTGGTTTAGAAGTTATTTAAAAACCTCGTGATCATGCTTTATCATTGTATATTGATGCTCACCTTCGGCTCATGTCTATATATACAATGATAAAGCATGCACCACTGATCGACTCGGTTTTTAAATATTACATATACATGTACACATATATATATATATATATGTATATGTATATGTATATATATATATATGAGTAAAATTTGTTCTCAAGCTTTATACTCAGAAAAATGTCTGAGTATCCCTGACGGGATTCGAACCCGCGACCTTCTGATATCTAGACAGACGCTCTGCCGACTGAGCTACTGGGACTCAGACGGTAGTGAGAAGGATAATCACGATCTGGTTCGTTTTCATGACATGCGAACTTCATACTCAAAGTCACAAACACGTCTGTTGTCTTGTTGTAATGTTAGTTGAAATTGTAGCTTGGTGTAATGCGAGTAAAATTTGTTCTCAAGCTTTATACTCAGAAAAAAATAACAACTAACATTACAACAAGACAACCGACGTGTTTGTGACTTTGAGTATGAAGTTCGCATATGTCATGAAAACGAACCAGATCGCGATTTATCCTTCTTACTACCGTCTGAGTCCCAGTAGCTCAGTCGGTAGAGCGTCTGTCTAGAAATCAGAAGGTCGCGGGTTCAAATCCCGTCAGGGATACTCAGACATTTTTCTGAGTATAAAGCTTGAGAACAAATTTTACTCACATTACACCAAGCTACAATTTCATATGTGGGCTTACCTCAAATGATGATGGTCACCACTGTCAGTACATTTCACACTGGGCGATCTTCAGCCACTTGAACACTGCCCAGTGTGAAACTGACAGTAGCGACCATCAACATTTGAGGTAAGCACACTTATAGTATATTTGCTCTATCTTTACGGTATTGAGCACTTTTCAACATATATATATATATATATATATATATATAATTATGTACGGTAATGCACTACTGACTCAGTTTTTAAATATTACATTATACACTACTGACTCGGTTTTTAAATATTACATATATATACCATATATATATATATATATGCAGTCACGTGACATGGTAGCAAGTGTGGAAGGGGTCAATTCAGAGATGAGAATACAAAAAATATGAGTCAACACATTTGTTTTTTGGCAGTGCAAGAAAATCAAGAAATTTTTTGTTTATGTAATATCTCTGAAAATAATTCTGTATTATACTGTACGTATAAGCATGAATCAAGTTTATACTCAGTCTGCTGAATGCAAAACCAGAAATTAAACAATTTGGCCAATTAATTAGTTATATATATTATAACTTTTAACAGTTGGTTGGTAAATTGGAACCTAAAATATTTTTCTGTTCAACCTTGAGTTTGAAATTAGTGATTGCAGTGTTGGGTTATTTAGGCTCCACTAATTCACCAAAAGTTACTGTAGCTGCTGAGCATCTGAGAAAATGCTTGTTGTGACTGATATTGGCTTCATATTATACATCACTCAATAAATTAGGTTGCAAAAGCCTGCGTATAAATCATATATAAACCAGTCATGATTTAATTAGGGACAAAGAACAAGGCAACACAATAGAATACAATAAAACGGAATACAATAGGATACAATAGACATTGTTATATAGCTAGAGTTTCACTGGATACAACAATTACTGTCATTGGTTGGACGTGGTCACATGACCTTAGCTAAATTTCAATGTATACCGACCGAGTGGGCAACAATTGAGAACTTATTGCCTGCTCGGGCAATAAGTTCTCAATTGTTGTCCGCTAGCACTTTGAACTCCTCATGGTATCCTATAAACAAAAGCTTGTTTGATGTGAAAAAATATATTTATAGGTCTAAATTAAAGCATGTGTGAAGATTAACTGGAGAAATGTATTGCCATTCTTTTGTTCTGAGACTTGTTTGGTTGAAGTGAAATTACAGAGCCAGGCGAAATGTTTTGGTAAGTCTTTCAGTTTGTCTTTTGTGTACTTTTCCTTGTCAAAAGTCAAAATTATCAGTGAAACTCAAGCTATATAACAAAGCACCTAATGTCTGGTCCCTTGGGAAACATTTAGTTTTGTTTTCCCTCGAGTCTCAATGTTTCCCTCAACTTTGTCTTGGGAAACATCAAGCCTCTCGGTAAAACAAAACTAACTGTTTCCCCCTCGAGAGCAGACATTAAGTGTATAATATACTCTAAAAATAGCATTTCCCCCTAAATCATGACTCACTTGGTCACGTAATAAATTAGATAAATTTGCATAAATTACATTGCTACAAGATCAAAGTCCATAATTATGTAATTCAAAATTTAAAATTTGAAAACATGCTTTAAAGTTTAAAATGACTACATTTAATAAGTCAAAACAATATAAAACAAGCTAAATAATCAACCATACGATGAGATTTCTGACCTGAATTGGCTACACTAAAACATTCAGAAATTTTCATTCTAGTGCTGTGTAATCACACTTTAACCTTGACAGCTGACACAGAGTGACACGACTCATGATATAATCCAGCAGTACTACACTGTACCAAGTACGAAGGAGAAACGTTCACTATTCCAGTCTTTTAAATTCATAAAAAACAATCTTAAATCTTTGTAACATTTTTTAAACAATTAATTATGTAACAGGGACGTTGAGCTATACAAATATTGAGACGGTGATGATATTCTGTACATGCCATACAGCCTGCAAACGTTATAAAATTTATGCCCAATCACCAGTTAATATAAATATGAACACAGCATACTTCAATATTATTTTGACTTGATCTTGCACTAAATTAAATCAAAATGCTATAATCTGCACTTCAACTAAAAATGAAAACCCAGCTAGCTTACTTTGGTGTTAAGCCATTCGCTTTTTGCTGTCAGTTCTTTCCAATCTGTCGTTTCTGTAACCAAAGCATTCTCAGATTTTACAAAATTCTTGTTTTGGAGATACTTGGAAAGCAGTATTTTCGCATCTTCCTCGTATATTGCTTTAGCAGACATACTCCTAGGCTTCTAGCAACTGTAGCACAAACAAGGTCACATCCAATGCACAATGGTAGTCGTAGCAAACTGGAACAATGTTTTATACTTGGTCAGGATATAAATATTCTTTCGAACAAAGAACAATAATATTAATATATGACATCATAGCACACGTGGCAAAGCTACTAAGGGAGGGGAGGGCGTTTGGTAGGCCCCAAGTCTGCCACATATGCATAGTTACTGTATTTATTAAATCAAAATAAAACAACTCGAAACAAACCCGTCTCGAAACAATCAAGAGACAGACTTGGTGCAAGTCTAGGTGTTTGGGTAAAAACCTATATGGTAAAAACTCTCTGTCAACTGATCAAGGGGCCGGGGGAAGGAGAGATCGATAAGACGACTGACGAGATGGGAGAAGAGACGCCGAGGGGGAGACATACCGGGTGAAATAACTGCACATGTACGTTATAAGTAAAAAGCAACATGGCAAATGAAAATTATTCCATCTTCAGCAAAGTCAGAAACTGCGCGTTAAAGGTGATCTACAGTGCGCTCTGCGCATGATCCGCCATCTTTAGCTAGAGTTTTGATGCATCAGTGTTTTGATGGCACAAACCAATCTCGTCATTTGGCTCTGGGGACGAGATTTGGGCACAAACCAACTCTGGGATGACGTAGGTAATCTTCAAGTTAAACCCGGACACGCCCATTTTTTCTCCAGACACGCCCATTTTTTCCTACCGTTCGAGTAAAGCCCATTTGATGGATGTAAACGAATAGCGCAAAATTCAACGGAAACGAAATTATTCGGTATTTTCATGAATCGTTTGGAGAGTATAGATAAAGTATAGACTAATACTATTCTCTAATAAATAAGTTGGAATAAAGTTACAAGATTTTGACTGCGATGCCTAGATCGTTCTTACTTCATATCAGAGCATATATTACGGAGCCCCCGAGGTGCCATAAAAAAAACACAAACATTTTTTCTTATTTTGAAAAAAACACAAACTTTTTTTTGAGAAAAAAACAAACTTTTTTTTTTGAGAAAAAAACACAAACTTTTTTTTTTGATGAAAAAACAAACATTTTTTTTGAGAAAAAAACACAGACTTTTTTTTTGAGAAAAAAACACAAACTTTTTTTTTGAAAAAACTTTTTTGGGTAATAATTCCATGTCCTACATAACCCAAGTACTTCATGAAAGCCTTACCCCAACACACAATGGCAATTCGTGTAAATAGGACATGGACGTATAACCACTGATCTCTATAAAAGGACTGGATAGAGCATCTATTGTTCAGAAAGTGATGCCGGAAGTGAGCAGCGGCGGCCATCTTACTAGGACCCACTTAGGTCCTAAACAATATGGGGTTTGCTATAACCCGGGCGATGATCGAGGATGAGCATGAAATCGTTTTGGTCAGCGGTCGTCAAGATCTGAGAATCTCGGCTCAGAACGCTATGTATCTATCGATTTTATATGGTATATTCTATAAACTTCTAATATCACGGCCCACCGGCCAATCTCGAGAATAAGATCCGATTTTATTCTTCATAAATCTCAAACGAAAAAAATATCTTCGATATTAATAATTAGCCCTGCTGCAGCAGAAGCCAATTAATCGTATGAATATACATAGCTCGCAAGCTAATTAAAATATACACAAATTACCTATTTTAAAACGTACCCCCTCTCGAAAATTATCACTTCTGAATATAATCCCGGAAAAAGGTTTTTAAAAAATAAGTTTAAAGCTTATTATCAAAGTTTTTCTAATACTATGTTCGAATGTTTTGATTCCTTTTTGAGGCCTCTACTTTTCTTGCATCTGCTCATGGGCGTATACGGTCACATTGCGCAGAAGTGGACCTAAATTCTGACAAATTTTAATTTTGCAAGACTGACATTAATTTTCCAATTACTTTGCCGTTAGGGCTATATCTCTTCCAACCTGGTAACACCTATAAACCTCCGTGCCAAAACGCTTTTCTTACGCAGGTCGCAGAATGTCCAAGGGTGCCGGAAATCTGGGCAGGGCTTGGGGAGGGGGAAAGTGCCAGCGGCTGATATCTCCAAAAGTATTTACGCTATTGAAATAAAACTAGGTAGGCTTATAGAACAATCATCAAGGGGGCATTTGCCCCCGGCCCCAGATTCTGACCGGTCCAAAAAAATGAGTGAATAAAAAAATTATTCAGTTTCTCTTTGAAAGTCCGAATTAGCCTGAGAAAATCACACGCTATCTCAGCCACGGGCCCCCTTCTGTTTGAAAGCGGGAGGGGAGTGGTGCCTGAGGCAGCCTAAGTACGAACCTCCAATGATCCGATCAACCTACGCTTTCAGTTCAGGTGGAAAAAAAAAGTGTACGTGATCAAAAAATCATCTGAGCTTTTCATGATTTTTTTATTTTTCTTGATTTGCCCCTCGGAATTAATTAATTACACTTTTTGAAGGAAAATCTTGAAGAATTTCTTAAATTAAAATTAATTTCAACAGAAAAGCAGTTGAATAGTCTCTAGAAAAAAATTAAGCAATTCTAGGTTTGTGTAAAATCTATATAATATAATATCAAAAAATATAACTATATAATATCAAAAAATTATTTTTTTAATGACCGGCATGAATTAAAGGTTTTAGGTTATTATAGTTCCACGTTTTTTGTGCAGAAAGTCATTCCAAGAAAAAATCCACCGCCAATTTAATTTAATTTCAAGTAACCTTTGAAATGTTCAATAACGCACATGCATGCAAACATATGCAGTAATATTGGTTCCGTTTCACTCATAAATGTTTTTTCTCACGCTCCCAATATGTAAAAAGCACTCTTTTATATATTCCAGACAAACAAACTTTTTTATATATTTTTACTGAAAACACACCCAGTGGATCGATGACGTGTAATTGGCACGCGTCCCGTGCACGAAATTTGTTGTCGACCTTATTTTTTCAATTTTATCATCTTTTTTTCCAGTTTGGGATAAAAAGATTTCTTTCGCGTGTTTGTAAATTGAAACTTTTAAAAATATGGGTCATAACTCATGACACTGTGAATATTGCGACAGACAATTAGAATTAAGCTTCAACGCCAATCTCCGGTTCACACAAAAGAAGGGCTTTCCCCCTGCACGAGAATATTTTTTGACATCCGTTCTAGAAAACAGACTTAACAGTTGTTTTTTGAAGGACGAATTGGCTAGACGTGTCACACGAATCTTCATATAATCCAGTGTTCGAACACATTACGGTTTCCGTTGATGTTATGTAGTTAATATGACTGCTGACCAAAAAGATTTCATGCTCATCCTCGATCATCGCCCGGGTTATAGCAAACCCCAAACAATATGGCGTACATAGGAGTGGAAAGCAGTTTAACGACGTTTTTCGCCAAATTCGAGAAGTTTGCTAAGATTTACCACCGAATTAAGGTTCGTAATCTTATTTTATATAATAGTTAAGTGTTTTAAACTCTTTATTCCTTTTACAAAGGCTTTTTTTTGCGAAAGATACCTGCCTATGTATTTGCTTCACGAATCACGGTATTAACAAAATAGTCGGTAAACCAGGGGCGGATTTAATATACGTCAAACACGTCAAGCGACTAAGGTAAAAAATCTGAGATGCGAAAATTTAAGGTTTCTTCTGATTTTGCAGTTTTTAACATATTTGGCAAGATACGGTTTATTCTTTGCCGAAGAATAATTTCATAATTTCTAGAGCCTTCGTCAGACGCCGCGCAAGTTATTCTGTGGCGACCTGTGGCCGCTATCGGCCCCGTAGCCTGCAAAGCAGGCTTAGCTTGGTACTAGAACCGTATAAGAGGTAACTATAGCGGGAAGTGGTCACCGACCGGCACGTTTATCCACGTCAAAATGGCCGAAATACGTCGAAATCATGAGCGCTGATTGGTCAAAGCCAATGGAATTACGTCGGAAGTAAATGCAATTACGTCGGAAGTAAAAAATTTTAACGCAGGCTAGATTTTGATTGGCTAGAAACTAAATCTTGGCCGCAATCCGCCGCATGAAGCTGCATCTTTGATTCTTTGCAGCATCTTGCAGCATGAAGAGATTACACGCGGGCCAATTTGACTGAGGATTGACTGTTGTGTCTGGCTTCGACAAACGTCTTAGAACGTGTGCAGAGCGCTCTGAAGAATAATAACGATGAGTTATTGCGACAAATCTATTACGATTTGTCTTCAAAAATCCAAAATTGTGCTATCCTCTCGGATCGGGAGCTTCATGCGAAGTTTAGCGTAAAATCCTTACACAGGGATTTCGATGCGGAGGCATATTTGCCGAAGTATGCTAAGGATGGAAAGAAGACCTGTATTCAATTGCTCTTAGGTGAGTCCATAGATAATCTGTCATTCTATTTGTATTGCTCATAACGAATGAAGCAATGCCTCTCATTTATACGCACCCGAAGACTCGCAATAGAGGAGCGCGATTTTGGCTTATACGGCTACAACCGAAACATACATCGACAACGAGTCCCTTTTATATACCAATTCCAAGATGCTGCGACGCGTTGGACTCAAAAACACAAACAACAAGTTTGGTAAGCACTCACTTTACCTCTCCTTTATTATAATTATTACCGTGTTGATAGTGTTTATTATTTTGTTATTTACTTAAATCACATCGACTCCCAACCCCAAATCCCTGCTGATGAGACCACCATATAGAGGTCGAAACGCGTCCAGGGTTGTGTCCTAAGATCCTGAATGATTGCACTATACTATACGTTACAAATCCTTTATTCTTTTTCTGATGTTTTTTCATGGTTCCTAAACAGTAATTTTACACTACATGTCCAACAGTGTGTTCCGTGTCGCCTTTCATACGCAACATAGCCGGAGGCTAATCGCGCTCTTCATTCAAATTCTCCCTCGGTTCACAATAAGACGCGGCCAAAACTCCAATGTGGTTCTCATAACTACACATAAACCTTTATAAAAAATGTCATATGTCATGTATCTTTACTAATTCTGGGATTCCCCTTTTTTATTACTGGAAGAAATTTAACGTTTACAAACTGTCAAAAGGCTAGGTCTCAGATAAAAATAAAATACCAAAGTCCTCGTTTTGAACGAAGACTTTCTTGAAAATAATAAAATGTGCCATTAAAAACATGTTGAAATTTAGTTACGATTTTCCTTTAAAGTGCTATCAGAACGCGGGAAATGCCATTTTAGAGACCCAAATTTAAAAAATTTTCCGGGGGAGCATGCCCCCCAGATTCCGTGTTTGACTAAGGTATAAATTTTCCTAGATCCGCCCCTGGGTAAACAAATGTCTTCCAAGTCCGCATGTGTACTTGTTTCTCTCTTTATTTTGTAGTATAAACGCCATATTATTAAATGGTTTACTGTGATGGGTTTCCTTTAGGTTTTGATTGATTTATTGCCGATTATTAAATCCAAATGGGAATTCAAATTTGGAAAAGTTTTAGCATAAAACCTTATACATGCAATTTATATAACTTAGTAAAAATCTTTAACGTGAACGCATATTACAGTGAGATATTAATTATAACTTGTCTTTTTGAATTAGTATTTTAATTTGGACCCTTGATTTTACTAACTGGTCAATGACTCATTGACTATAAATTGGTGCCACACTCCCCTGGACCCATAAATTAGATGCTTGAGTAATATAATACACTGTCTATAATCTGCTAGGCTAATGACAAGCCTTGGCATTAGTATTGTTTCTAATTTTTAAATAACCAAAGTAAGTTTGTGCTACTTCAAACGGTTCAGTGGTTCACATGGTTTTCTAATGTAGTATTTTCAGTTTGACTCTTTCAATCACCACTTAGGCAGCATGTGTATTTTTCTATTTGTCAGTTTGCTACCCTTGCTTATCTAGTTCAATAGTTCAGCATATCTCACTAGTCATCAAAACTTGCTGCAAGTGATCTTTGCTCTATCATCTTAGTAGACTGTAATCTTTAGTTTATTACCTTTACAGGTTGTGCACATACATGTAATTGACTTGGCTTTAGTATCAGCTTTTAATACATGTATTTTATTTTGTAGTCCAGTGGCTCAGGTGTTAATCTGGATACAGATTGTAACCCTATGTAACATTTGCTCTGTTATTGTAATAGTTATTGCTGTTCAATGATTAGAGAGATTTCAAAAGTGCTCACAAGGTTAAGGGTTCAGTTGATTTTTGTTAATACTGTATGCATGTATATATTAAAAGCTTCTATATGTGGTGTGGCATTTCTATAATTTTAAGTAAATATTTAGTTTTTTACCACAATTAGCATTACTTGTCTTCCAAAGAACACTATAGTAACTGACTTTTTAACTGGGTTTTTACCACAAAGGTTAGCTGTGGTTTCCTTCTCAAGATGGCAAACCCATATTTTGCTGTACTGAGTCCATTGCAATGCATTTGATAAGGGCAAAAGTCCCCAAAACATAGAGTTTATATTGACAAGAGAATTCTATGATGGGATTATGAGAAGCCCTGAACATCAAGATGTGTCATTGAAAGTAGCTTCAACCAAAACAAGAGAATTAATGATAATGTATTTTCAAATATAGAAATATTAAAAATAGATTATGCAAATGCTCTTGCTGTTTTGTTGTGAATATTTATTTGCAGGTGGCTATTAATCCTATCAGTCAATACAGGAAATTATATTTCATTTATGTAATAATAAACTTGTAGAGTGTCTGGGATACTGTTAGAGTTTTAGTTGGCATCCCAGACACTCTGCAGAAATGGTAATATCAACAGGTGCATTTACTTGTAAAAAATGTACAGTTTTAGCTGGGTTTTCATTGAAAAGCCAACCATTTAAAGCAAAAATTATGATTCAACTTTAGTGGTATAACTCAAAAAGACAAGTCATACTTTATAATATCTCACTATTATTTATGCCTCCATGAAGGCCTTTATTGTATAAAATTGCATTGCAAGATAATTTATTTCTATAGATCCATGTGAGTACAAAACCATAAAAAAACAATACACTTCTGATGGCAACAAGGTGGTTGCCTAAAGAAACATATTAAAGGTGGCAAATGGACTATAAGGTTTTATGCTAGAACTTTTCCAAATTTGAATTCTCATTTGGATTACTCGGCAATAAATCAATCAAAACCTAAAGGAAACCCATTACAGTAAACCATTTAATAATATGGCGTTTATACTACAAAATAAAGAGAGAAACAAGTACACGTGCGGACTTGGAAGACATTTGTTTACCGACTATTTTGTTAATACCGTGATTCGTAAAGCAAATTCATAGGCAGGTATCTTTCGCAAAAAAAAGCCTTTCTAAAAGGAATAAAGAGTTTAAAACACTTAACTATTATATAAAATAAGATTACGAACCGTAATTAGGTGGTAAATCTTAGCAAACTTCTCGAATTTGGCGAAAAACGTCGTTAAACTGCTTTCCACTCCACTTGTAGCCTGCGTGCAGACGCTCTAGGGCTCTAGGGGGATTCCAAACAAGGGGGGATTTAGAGCTACTCCCACGCTTGGCACAAAATGTATCAAAATCGCCAGAGGAAAGTGTCGCATTTTTTTTTTTGCAATTGTCAGCATATTTGGGAGACTGGTGACGAATTAAATTCTGAAAAATATGCGCCGTCTTTTTATAGCTCTGTAGCGCTTGGGTTTCCTATGTTAAATACGATATTTGAGGGGGTGGTAGGGGAATACAAGGGGATCACAGTGGTACCAAGATTGCCATGGTGATCTTTGTTGTCGCGCGATCATGCCTTCATTCTTTGTGAGCACTTTTTGCAAATTTGGAAATTCGAGCCCGGACGCTAAAATATAACAATTTAAAGCTTCAAATAACTTTTTAGTCTTAACCGATCTGGTATTTATTTTGTGCTTGTCGGAAAGCCAAAGTGTTAACTTAAGCTCGTTTCTTTTTTGTTTTTCGACTTTGGGTCTTATTAATTTGTTTGGAGCGATATTCTTGAGACGTCGCGCGCGGCCGAGGCATGTCTTTGTGATACAAGTGCTTCGTTTTGTTGGTGGGATATATGATGTAAAACCGCCTGGAAATTGCATATCGTTACAAAATATAGAAGAAACAAGAAAACTAAAGATATTCAAGTTGTGTCAAGACCATTGAAAGGAGTAAATAACCAGGTAAGAAGTGAATTGTTTTAAAATTTGTGAGATATCGCACGCAGATTGCGAGCTTCTGCAGAGAATATACATTATGTCTTTGCTGTACAATTGCCAATGAATTGTTTACATGAAGAAACGTGTTAGATAGATTTGTTGGACTTATTTAGTTATTTCGAAGCGTACAGAGATGCAAATGATAGCCCATGTATAAATTGGTCCATCCATGTGCAGTAAAACAATGCCAGAGCTGTGTTTTGTTATGTTTATGTACATATGTAAAGTACAGTAAACTATAGTGTGCCTGCAATTATGCCATGCCTCATCTTAGCCCTAAGTTATAGCACAGTTTGTTCAATCATAGCTTATGCTTATAAATTATGTCGCTTAAATATGTATTATCTATGTGTTTACATTACTGTATGGTTACATTTACAGTATCTCAATTTAGTGTCACATATATATTTTTATATATATGTTTTTGTTTCTTTGCTGGTGCACAAGTACAGCTTGTGTACATGTTATTATTGCTTTATTTATACTGTGCCACAGAGCTATATTTACATATAATATTAGCCGATGATATAAATGGCAGAACATGTCTTTATTATGCTTGTTTTAGCTGTGCAGCTTTTACAGAGCTAGCTCATACTCAAAGTGTATCAGAGCTGTTTATTTGTTGATGTACAACCCGTACCATGCTTCTTTTATTAAATCACTCAAAGGCTTAGTAATGTGAGTTAGGTTATCATTGTACTGTATATTGTACTGAGTGATGAACCATATACTGGACAAGTAGAGAAAAATCAACTTGGCCCAGCTGGGATTCAAACCCACAACCTTCGGTTTACTAGCTACAGGTCAAGTTGGGAGCTGTTGGTTGGTTATTCTCCACCCGAGTTCATTGTCCCATAATAATTGTTATATATATATTATAGCTATTTCAATTACAACTGAGCTCTTACATGAATCTTTGTCTTTGACACAGACTGACACAGAGCTATTTATATTATGCAATTGTCTACTCTTATGATAATATCAATTGTATCAAAGAGCTGTGTTTATTTGCTGAATATGCACATCTATAAACATCGCATATTATCTTTTGCTGTTTATAGTGTCGAACAGTTGTGTTCCAGATGAAGGGACCTTATCTCTTTCAGTGTCACCCACCTGGCTGGTCTTGTATCTACTTACAGTTACTGAGGACTATCTGATTTATAGAGTCCTGAATATATGTGTAATGCGTATATCGCAAGTAATTCAATTTAAATAGTAGCACAAAGAATTTAAACGAGCTTCAATTTTCACTACTTATGAAGTGGGAAAAGAAGTATACATTTATTGTCTTGATTTTGTAGTACAGCAGCTTTTAAACCTATGCCGTGATCAGATGGAAAATACTAATTCTTCTCTGTCTTGTTTTATATATTAAACTGAAAATTTAAGCAGAGTTTGCAGGAGTGTGTGGTGGGGGTGGGGTGGGGGTGGGGGGTGGGTGGGTGGGGGGAGGGGGACTGGGTAGGTATTGGGAGAGGGGTTCATTGGTTTGATGAGAGGATGGCTGAGTTTAGGGAAAGAGTAGGGTAGAATAATGATTTGCAGCTATTACCATGATACACCATTCTTGAATTTAAAAGGCAGTGAAGCTAAGTTTTAATTGTTTTCTTCTACAATTTTGATGTTTTCAGGGGGGTGCCAAGAAACATATTTAGAATACTTCAACTACAGTATACTGTACAGGCAGTACAAAAATGTTTTACATTGATATTTGCCTAGGTATATGCTGTACCATATTCTTGACCCACAATGACTCTCTATTTTGAATTAAGAGGTGTGTCACTCACTGTCAGGACTGCTGATAATCTCTGTCAAACAAATCCTTCACCAGTCAATATTAAGAATAAATCAACTTAAAGCAGATTGTTATTGTGAAAGCAAAATAATTGCATGGCACAATACCGAAAATCCACAGTATTTTTCTACTGACAAGTATATTTAACTAGAGTAGAGAACCAGATCTGAGTCATCTGACATTTCGGCTTCGAACATTTGTTATAAATACACCATACGGCCTTCTAGTCCGAAACTATTTTGTAAAAAAATTACAACACGAGAAAGCTGAACAGTTTCTGAGCGATCACGAAGTAGTGCCGTACAACTATCATACTTCTTTACTGCACAATCGAACTACGACCAGTAACTCAGTTGCAAGTCCCCCGCCATTTTGTTTCTTTTTTGGAGGAAAACCGCTGTGCGCAATGCATGGCGACCTTCGGCGATTCCGAGGGCATTTGTGCCAAGGTCGTGGCTAGATGGGATACTCGCAGTTGAGGTGACCGCGAGGTACTAGGTCCGAGTCAACTTCGGAACAATCATCGGGATTCGGATTTTTCTACTCGGATTTTTCAAAATGGCGGCCACAATTTCAATCCAAGGAGTGACAAAACTCAACGAAGACAATAGACACCTCAATGAAGAACAAAGTAAGAATTTGTAAGAATAATAAGATTTAAGACTCTAAAGTTTTTATTTTATTAAGAATCGTGGTGCAAATTTAGTAAAATGCTTGTAGTAGTCTAGACGAATTTTTATGGCTCATAAAATGTTACAAATATATATATATACAGTGGCGTGGTGGCAGGGGGGGGGCAAGACCCCCCAACTGGGGGTGCAGAAGGGGCACCAAAACCAATCTGCCCACCCCAGCCTGAAACTTGCCACCACGCCACTGTATATATATATATATATATATATATATATACTGTCCCGCTCATATAAAATAAAATGTTGACAAAGATAATATAATATAATATATAATATATACACATATATATATATATACAGTGGCGTGGTGGCAGGGGGAGGCAAGGGCCCCCCAACTGGGGTTGCCCGAAAAGGGGCACCGAAACTAGCAAGGGCTCCAAAGTCCAAAACTGAACAAAATAAACCTATTTCTTTGTATAGCTAGGTCTTCAATGGGGGGATATAAATATCTGTAATCTTTTGTGTTTTCTATGAAGTTTTATAATCTTGAGAATTCTGTAAAATCTCACTCCAAAATGCAGGAAATGGCATATCAGAGACTCTCGGACCCCCCCCCCCCCCCCACCCTAGAGGTTTGGCGCTACTTCGCCGCTTGCATTGGCATGGTCTTTGAGAGCACCCATTGTTTGTTGTAATATTATATTCCCGTTGTTTGTTGTAATATTATATTTTATTGCTACTTCAATTATTTGAAATGTGATCATTTATCAAATACAGTAATGTCTTTCTTTCATATTTTTTTTTTTTGGGGGGGGGGGCACCAAAGCTAATCTGGCCACCCCAGCCTGAAACTTGCCACCACGCCACTATATGTATGTATATATATATATAATTATATATATATATATATATATATATGACTTTATTAATTAATCACAATACAGGACATAAATACCAAGTCTCTACCATTAAATCCTATTAGTATTCTTTTCAAACAACCTATTGCAGTAGTTTGAAAGCCCTAAACACTTCTGAGCCACGGTGCATAAAAAACACGGTCTAATACACCTGCCGGGAAATTAAGACAACTTGAAGTGTATGCATGGTGAAAGTATTTAAAAGCTTTTTCTCTTCTTGTTTAACTTATGTGCTGATTAATTTATATCTTAATTTCCCAGGTGTATAAAACCGTGCTTTCTACGCATCCGTGGCTCCAGAGAAGTGTTTAGGGCTTTCAAACTACTGCAGGTGTACTAGTTATCTAGTATGGGACCTTGTGTCCTTTTGTAGTTGCACCTGCCCCTGGGCAAATTTAAAAAGTGTTATTTTCTGCTGGCTGAGGAATGAAAGAAGCAGAAAATGTTTTCTCACACACCCCTGGGGGCCTGTTTAATAATTGGGTGGTGCGGGTTAAACCACACATTTTGTTGTTGCATTCGCAAGAGCTTGACGTAAACACCCACCCACCCAGCCCTGTTAATTTAGTCATGATATATATTGGTAATGTATATGTTTTATTTAGTCTGTAGGTCTTAAACCGGACAGATTAGTGTACTTTGTAAAGACCTAGTTTAAGGGAGTTTTTGTCCCATTATCTAGTATTAAACTGTAATAGCTAGCAATGGTTTTTTTTATTAAAAAAGTCAAGCTTGCGGCGATTGGCTGCAGCAGCTCCCAGCGGTGTGTGAGAAAAAAATTTTAAAAAATAGGTTGTTTGAAAAGAATACTAATTCATTTTCTAAGGGTTCCTGTTTTTTTATACACACTGTATATATATATATATATATATATATATATATATATATACAGTGGCGTGGTGGCAAGTTTCAGGCTGGGGTGGGCAGATTGGTTTTGGTGCCCCTTCTGCACCCCCAGTTGGGGGGTCTTGCCCCCCCCCTGCCACCACGCCACTGTATATATATATATATATATTTGTAACATTTTATGAGCCATAAAAATTCGTCTAGACTACTACAAGCATTTTACTAAATTTGCACCACGATTCTTAATAAAATAAAAACTTTAGAGTCTTAAATCTTATTATTCTTACAAATTCTTACTTTGTTCTTCATTGAGGTGTCTATTGTCTTCGTTGAGTTTTGTCACTCCTTGGATTGAAATTGTGGCCGCCATTTTGAAAAATCCGAGTAGAAAAATCCGAATCCCGATGATTGTTCCGAAGTTGACTCGGACCTAGTACCTCGCGGTCACCTCAACTGCGAGTATCCCATCTAGCCACGACCTTGTGCCAAGCGTGTCCGGGGATTTTCCGAACGTCTATGGCGTAGGCAGTGAACTCTATATATAACTGGAACGCTACCTTCATAATATCGGCCCTATGATTGGGTGAAGCCAAACTTCCGGCTCCATGTAGGGCAAAAACACGCGTGTTCACTGCGCGTGTGTTTACACGAAACAGAGGAGCGGGCAAACGTGGCGGCGTGTTCGATCTAATCTGTCAAGGGAAGACTAGTTTTTTTGAGTGGAATTTGACACAATAATATTTCACATTGCAAATTAGTACAACTTTAACATGGAATATTAGTTTATGAATAATAATTTACGGATGAAATGCGATTGATCAACTAAAAGTCCGTGGCAATATCACTCAGAGTTTCGGACATCTTCGACAGAACTCAGAGGATGGAACATACCCGATGGTTCACAAAATATACACAGAAAAGCATACAAGGTAAGCGTACTGATTTTCTTTAATATTCGTAAGCGTAACAATATAAAGTTAAACATTTTGAATTAAAGTTCATTGGTTTTTGAAAAGAATTAACTTGGTTAGTTTTTGACGATCACTTGGCGTTCCATTGTTCACCGTTTGCTCGCAGTATTGTTTGCCAAAAGTGAACAATCTCAGTGTAAAGTATTTGTCTGCTGTGCATTTGACCAGCTTCATCCTGTGATCGTCTTCAACCAGACTTTCATTCGTTCCATCTTCATGCTCGTTGAACACAGGTTGACTTGACTCTATTAAAAAATGCTGACACACTTCTACAATCATCTTGCTCTTCAGATTTTTCTCTCGACGAATGATTTTGCCATCACAAACGTGTACTTTGAAGACGTGTTCGCTGTAGTCAACAATCAAGTAAACTGACGATGATGGAATTTGGAGACCACCGTTGTTTACAAAAAGAGTAAAAGCTGAGGCTGTTGCTGCTTCTCTGCATCTCGATGCTCCACCGTAGTCATGATCAACTGAAGTGGAAGGAGAAATACTTGATACAAGACTGCACTTGCATGCTTGACAGGTGAGTTTCTTGATGAGTTGTGAGACGATGAACCCCGCGATGTAGAATAGCACATTAGATATAAATTCTGAGTGCTTTTCTTGATCTAAATGGCTGAACATAAAGTCCACTTCTGGCTCTGGTGAATGCTGGTTGTTTTGCTTCTCGTCGCACTTCTCTTCGTTCAGTTCGTTGCCTGTTTCAAATAGTGGCGATTTGTGTTTACTTGAGTGGAACATCGGAATAATGGTGTTGCTGTAACCGGTGAAGTCTAGACAATTTGCATGTTTTGATGCTGTGACTGCATTCCTCATCAACATTTTCCTCAGAGCGTATTTTAGCTGTAGACAGTTGGGGTTGTTGTTCCAGCCTCCTTGCGATCTGATGCACGAGAACAGCAATTCGATGTGATCTTGCGAAAATTTATATGTGAGTAGATATTTAAACGGAGAACAGGGAAGCGATAACATTTTGTTTGCCATCTCAATGGTCGATTTAATTGTTGCTACAAAACCAACGATAAATGTCTTTCGACGGTGGGTCGCCAGTAACTGTGAATCATTGGAATCAGTTTTCAAGGAAAGTAAATAACTTGCAGTCGATTTCAAATGTGCTTCCCAGGTGTCTTTCGTTGCCAACTTGAGTGGTTTTTTGTACCCCTTGCCCAAAGGATTCCTGGAGTTTAAAATATCAAAAAGCCTGTCAATAGTCCTTACGAATTTAACAGTACCACTGCTGTTTTGAAACTCAGGTAATTTCATTGAGATATTTAGAAAATCGATTGCATCGGCTACTGAAGAGCTCAGTGTCTGGGCTGCCAATCTGACGTTCATTTTATGTTTTTCAAATTTCAGGTGATTTGAAGAAAACTTATTCCCTAGCTTCAGCCCCTCTTTCTCTTGAATCCTTTGCAAGTGATAAAAAATGTTCCCATTTGATTTGCTCATTGTTGTCATCAATTAAGGATCCAATGTTTGCCAGTGCATTTCTAGCAAGCTTTAGCATGTGACATGGGTCAAGGATTGCATAAACATCATCATCTGTGGTTGGGTGGTGAAATTTTGTTACCATTGATTCGTATGTTGTACCAAATTGACAACCAAGCAGCTGGAAAGTGCTTAGGTTTACAGCTGTTCCATCTGCTGTAACTGACCACACCTTTAACCCAGCCTCTGCTGCTTTTTCTAGGGCTATCGTTACCAGCTTTGCTTGATTTTTTGCAGAAATTTTGTCAATTAAAAAGTAACCAATGGGACATTTCCAGTGGCTACGTGTTCCAACCAAGAGGAAAACCAGAGCCTCTGAAGCTAATTTGCCTGATGTGTCTGGTATTGCTTCACCATAATCAATAAATCCTGAATATTGATCTTTTTCTTGATTCCAAATGGTTTGTTTGCGAATTGACATGGCGTCGATAATCAAACAACAATCTTTTTTGTCAGAAGAACAGTGAACTTCACTGGCCAGAGAGGTAAATGCTTCAGTACAAAAACCTGGTTCACATTTAATTGTAGATGACCATTTTCGAATCAATGATGGATTTGGTAATGGAATGATTGACCTTACATATCGGTATGCTTTTGGTGAGTAAAAGTACAGTGTCAGGGCAAAATTCTTTTACGTCATCCTGAATATCTCCTTGCTGATGGTGCACTTTTTAAGTTATCTTTCATGTTTTCAAAAATTGATAGCTGTAAGGAGTCAAATGATTTGTGAAGTTCTTCTGCAAGCTCGTTACTTATCATCAACTTTTCTTTCAAACTTGTTATTATCTGCCCCATGTTTTCTGCTTTTTGCTTTGATCTTCTTAGTTGTTGTTGTAGGTTTTTTATTTTTTGCTTTAACTTTTCTTGTAGATTGAATCTCTCATCCTCTTCAGGTGGTTTTGCGTAACTGTGGTCACGTAGTACCTTGGCTGCGGGTGACATGGTTTCAGCTGCTGAAGTGGACAGTGGACGTTTGCTGGGAAGTCTGATTTTTAACTCTTCTGGCAGGCTTGTATTGACCAGTGGGGAGTACGGTGAAAAAAAGTGTTGGCACTGCATTTATTTCTAACCGGCAGGTCCCATTTGAAGATGGTGGGATGGTATAATTTGATCTTTCAAAAATGCATGCTGCAAATACAACTAAATTCTGTTGCTTTCCATGATGTTTCACATTTATTGACTTTCTGAACAACACTTTCCCACTGTTGCAGCATTTCTTCATCTTTCAAAGGAAATCTAGATCATTATAAAATATACTGAAATGTTTATGCTATTTAAATTATGGTAAACTGTAATTGCCAACAATAATTATTTAAAGTATATTTTAATATTATTATTAGGTAGAATTCTTGGTTTTCATCTGATGTCACAGTGGTCATATATTGGTGCACAGAAACAATGAAATGGTGGCCATATTGGTGCACAGTCTTTATCCCATGGGAATTGAACTCTATTCTTATTCAAACATTTCGTATTGTTTCACCACCCCAAAGGGGCCACCAATCAAGTGAAACAATCCATATTTTATTTTATATCTGTATTTTCCTGACATGAAATAAGAATTATAACTACCAGTATATAGTTGTGTTTTTTAGTATTATTGTTATGAGGACTTAATGCATTCCTGCTTGGTATGGCTAAAAAGTCCCTTTTTAATGAATAAAATTGTCATAATATCATTTCGGGTCATTTTTGGCCAGCTAAGGCAGGAATGGGTTAATGACTTGAAATATAAAGAGAAATACATCCATACCTATGAAAGGCAACATATGGTTCTTCTTTTCCATCACTTCTATATCCTCTGCTTTTGCAGCCATTAATGACACAGGTAGTAGGCATGATTTTCTAATACACACCAACAAGATAGCTATTTTTGTCAACTTTTAGAATAATTTTTAGCTCTCGAAAGGAAATATTTATAAAAATCTCAAGAAAATTTTGCGCTCTGCCGCACAGGAAAGTACTGGGGCGAGAAAAACCGGGAAGAAGATTTCTGACTGTCAAAACACGTTTTAACTCAAAAAATTTAGACTCAAAAACAAAGTTTAGGCAATAGAAGCTAACTTATATTGGAGGTGTAAGAAAGAGCATCTTAGATTTTAGTATTACATCTCTAAAAGCTTTCAGATATCTAAAGAAATTAACAAAAACGACAAGAAACGTCTACGCGGTTTTTCGGCTTGACTCCCACTTATTTCTTTGATAACTTTATATTTTATGAACGATTATTTACCAAAAATACTTCAACTGATAGACATTTTATTCTAGTTTGTTGGGGTAAAAAGAAAACCTTGGAAGAAAAACTCAACTCAACATAATATGAGTTTTTTCGTAGTAGTAATTTATTTTCTGTTAAAAGGGACTGGGGGCGCCCTGCATGTCAGCCTCCATGACGGCTTCAAAATTTGGTTTGTAGGTATCGTTCCAGTCTTTATATAGAGTTCACTGGGCGTAGGCTACTCCACTTGCAGCTAGAGACAGGAATGGCGCCGACGCCATATTGGTCAATATAAATAGATCTTTGTCGATGACGTTATAAACTAAAGCTGAAGACCGCTGCTTCAAGTTCAGTAAGTTATTCGCGGGAACTTGATTACGCGCCATATTTAAAACACCGGTACGCTTCATTGCTTTTATATTATGAATATTAATACGTTTTCCAGAGAAACTTTGTAGGATATAAGAGCTGGAATAGTGTATGTCAATAACAAGTGTCTGTGTGTGTCCGTTCTGTATTAAAAGCGTTGATATTGACCTGGTCTGACCTGAGTGTTCGAGTCTATATTACTACATAATCTTAAAATAAATATACCAGTCCAGTGAGCTCAATATATGACAAGGTAGAGTCATGTTTTAAAGAAGACTTACCATATTTCCGGGGGGTGGGGGGTGGTGTTCTTTTTATTTAGGGGGGTTAGGTTTAGATTTTTGTTAGCATTAAGATTAATGTTAGGGTTTAGGACTTTAGGTCATGGTTATTTTGCATGGTTATTTTGCATGGTTAAGTACTCGTTTTGGGTACCTTCAATGCCTCTGTCTTTTCATATCAGAAGTCAAATGATGATGCATAATTTAATTTTGACAAAAAAAAAAAAAAGATTAAAGGGGGGTTACAGTCCGTTCTGCGCATGTTTATCGTAGGAGCCTCCACCGGATGTTGTCGTTCCCAGCTTCCCAGTCTAACTAGCTGTAAATTATAAAACAAACTTAAGTCGTGACTTTTGTTTTTAGATAAAATTTAAGTTTGTAATTTGTAAATGATGTATTTATTGTATATGTTATCTTGCCATAGTTATCTTGCCATAATAATTATCTATCTATGTACTGTACTTCCGAAGTACCTGCAGCCGGATGATTTCCATCTGTATAATGTTGATATTTTATTATACCAAAATTACTGTACAAACTGGAACAGTGGAACACGAAGACTTTAATTATTAAACTGTTGACTTTGGAGCAGCGGTCTTCAGCTTTAGTTTAAACGTCATCGACAAAGATCTATTTATATTGACCAATATGGCGTCGGCGCCATTCCTGTCTCTAGCTGCAAGTTCCACACCTATGCAGGGGCGGATCCAGGAATTTTTCAGAGTACGTCAAAACCCGGAAATATTATTTGTAGGGGGGTCCGGGGGCATGCCCCCCCCGGAAAATTTTTAAAATTTGGTTCCCTGAAATGGCATTTCCTGCATTCTGGCAAGACTATTTAGCAAAATCTTACAGTTTTAACTTGTGTTTTTTATACAACATTTTATGATTTTTTAAGGACTTGTACTTTTGTATTTTTTTTATCATTATTGGAGACAACTTTTTAGGACTGTTTTGCTCCATGTCAGAGCTCATCAGCATGTCTATGAATCACTGTTGTACAGTGAATCCAACATGGACAGCCAAGGCTCCAACATATTTTGTAAGGTCAATTGCAGCCACTTGCTGCAAGTGCAATCCCTTAGCTGCCAAGCTGTCTGGTCTTGGGGCACCAGATACTAGCCTTAACACATACTAGCCAGACACTGTCTGATTAGAAGAAGCATTATGAATAGACCATATAGGACATTTCATGGACATAGAGGAGCTTATCTCTCTACATCATCCTAGTCATCTTAATTCTTAACTACTTAATACTTTACCCCTTATCTACCCTGAGCTGTCTGGTTTCGAGGCACCAGATACTGACTGATTAGAAGAAGAATTATGAATAGACCATATAGGACATTTCATGGACATAGAGGAGCTTATCTCTCTACATCATCCTAGTCATCTTAACTAATACTTTACCCCTTATTTACCCTGAGTTGTCTGGTTTTGAGGCACCAGATACTTGCCTTAATACCTCTATCCAGCCAGAGACTGTCTGATTAGAAGTCATTTTAGTATCAAAAGACCACATGGGACATTTCATGGACATATAGAGAAGCTCACCTCTCTACATCATTCCAAGTCATACTCATACATACTAACTAGTAACTACCAAGTACTTTTTTTTCTCTTTCCCCCCAGAAATATATATATACTGTATATATAAATACTTTATTTCATTGCAAGATAATATAGATAGTACAAATAGATATGAAAGAAGAAAATAATAATTTACGGTGATGGGGAATCTACAAGAAAGCAAAATTCAAAATTTGCTTGTTTGGTGTATACATTAATAATTAATAATTAACAAACTATGGACAATATATACCACCTCGAGCCCACTACACAACATCTAAATTATCGATGTTGCATAATAAGCCCAAGAAGGTATTTACTGTTATATTAACTTAATATAACATTGTTAGTATATAGAAGAGATGAATATGCTAGCTCAGATATAGCCTAGAAAATTGTTTTGTTTAAAAGTACATTTTACTATTTCACATATATACTGTATATATATATAAAAAACAATAATAACCTGTTGAGTCTTTGAACTTTAACTATAATATGCTCTGGATTCCCATCGAGCACTCTGCCAAAAGTTTTTACAACATCTTCTACAGTATATATATATATATATATATAATATATGATGAAATAATATATAAACCTAATTGCTGCCTTTTTTTAATAAATGAATTTTTACATTTTTTTAAAATTGTATATTAAAAATGATTTACATTCTGTCGCTATTGATCTAAAATTGCTACAAACTTTCGGCTACAGTAAGATTTAATTATAATATTCAGTGATGGATTACTTACTTATATTTGTAACACATCTCATTATCTCAATAATTATGAGTTATTCATAAATATACTCGAGCTCTACATATCCCATCTAATTTAAATAATTTACGCTTTTCACGGTTGCACAAGTCTGAGGAACTAAGATAAGATAGTATCCACTCACCATACAACGTTTCTTAACTTTCGTTCAACAAACAGCTTTAGCATACTGAGGAATATATGCCTCCGTGTCGATATCCCGATGTAATGTCTTGCCAAATATCTGCGCCGAAAACTCTTGACCCACGAGGAAACCACACGATTAGAGTTTCTTTGTCAAATCGCAACAGATCGCCTTCAACAAATATTCATCGTTTTCCACTCTGTAGTGTAGAGCATTCTCTACAAGTTCCGTGACAGTCTCAAGCTGAAGTTTGACTGCCCGGCTCAGATAGCTTAGTTATGCCGTAGTCTTGCACTCTTGCCGTAGTCCGTGTACGTCGAAATATCCTTTGCTAGCCAATCAAAAGCCAAAGAACGTCAAAATATTTTACTTCCGACGTAGACTATCTACTTCCGACGTACCTCTATTGTCTTTGTCCAATCAGTGCTCGTTATTTCGACGTAGACGGCCATTTTGACGTAGTCTAATTATCCACATTTGTAAATGGAGTGAATGACATCCCTCTCTATCCCTACCGTATGAACAGTTTCGTTCAGGCTACATGAAGTAGACCAAGACACTAAGTGTCCTCCAGCCGAGGAGGGGGGCTGAGTCAGATAATTATTACGTGCGAAAATGAAATTTTTGAAAATTTAAAAAATTTAAAAATTCATATAATTTTTTTAAAAATTTGAATATTCTTAAAATTTGAAATTTTCAAATTTTAAATAATTTTTTAAAATTTTTTCCAACTAATTAATTCATGAATAAATTAGTCTGGGATTTTTGTCTACGTCGCATGACGTGCTTGACGTATCCTAAATCCGCCCCTGCCAACCTCGTCCCCAGGGCCATTTGTAGGGGCTGGGCCAAGATGGCGGCCAAAAACAAAATGGCGGGAACAAATAGCCCTGGTACAGGCTGAGCTATCACCACATCTGATTGGTCGAGATAACATTGGATGTTTTAGGTATTCTGATTGGTGGAAACAAGGAGGGCGGCAGGCTAACTCGCGGGCATTTGTTTTTAGGGCTCAAATATATTAAATAAGTGTTTATACCAGAATTGCCGGCTGTTAACTGAAAAGCAACTTCAAAATGAATGAAAATGTGAGGAAAACTGGCGAAACACCTGTAAAAATGTCGGAAGAATATGCAATGGTGAGTCGTGTCGTCTCTGTGCCCTGCCTGCCATACAACGAAGTCCATGAGACGGGCAATTCAGTGTGTTTTCTAAATCGGGAGAAAGACTTTGTGAAGAAAGTCAAAAAGTATTTTGGCTGCGAAAGGAAAGTACACCACAGGGCAGAATTTACGTGTTTGGCCATTGAGAAGCAGGCTTTTTTCAAAGAAGAATTCTCGAATAAACGAAGCCTAAATGTTTTTCAAAACGCTGAATTGAATCCACCGAAAACTCACGAAAACAAGGCGGCCCGGCCAGACAACGGCAATCCAGTTTCTTGCGAATTTGGTACAACGGTGAAGCAAATGATAAATAATAAGCATTTACAGATATTTATTAAAAGTGTATTTATTTTAATAATTCGACAATGTATTTGGAAATGAATGTTTTGATTGTTTTCAGTTTGGGTCAGTCAAGCTGAACTAAATATTCAGAAAAAATTGAGCCTGACTAGGCGCGATAAACTTAGTGAAGCCTGGGTCCGAGTCAAAAATGCGCCATCTCATGGCGCATTTTTCGCAGCCTGTACCAGGGCTATTTGTTCCCGCCATTTTGTTTTTGGCCGCCATCTTGGCCCAGCCCCTACAAATGGCCCTGGGGACGAGGTTGCGCCCTAGCCTGGTACCCTGGCCCAATCAAAGAATATGGGCCAGGTAACCACTAAAGACTTCTGCTTTCCTATTGGTTAAATTTTCGCGCGTTTTTATTGGCTATGAGTATAAAAACTGCAGTCGTCATAAGTGGATTTAGCCCTGATGACGCGAGAATGAGATTAGTGGTTACCTGGCCCTTATTTCTTTTGAAATAGGGCCAGGGAACCAGGCTAGTTGCGCCCCTGCACCTATGTACGCCATATTGTTTAGGACCCAAGTGGGTCCTAGTAAGATGGCCGCCGCTGCTCACTTCCGGCATCAAAATTAGGGCGCGAGAAACAATAGATGCGCTATCCAGTCCTTTTATAGAGATCAGTGCGTATAACCCTTTTTTGTGATCGCGGGCTCACATTAGAGCTCGAAATCTCGAATTCACATATGCATGTTTACAAGATGGCTGACGCGGTTGATCTCGTCGGCGGTTTGAGTGGCTATCTACCAGTATTTCAAGACAACCTTGAACGAGATGAATTAATCGAAAGGTACTTTCATCTAGGATTTAAATACATATATGTTATTTACCGGCTGGGAGGTCCGTATAGAAAAATATTTGCCCGAGGTCTTAAAAAAGGCCGGAGGCCGAGGGACATTTTTGAGACCGAGGGCAAATATTTTTCAATACGGACCGACCAAAACGGTAAATAACTTATTTATTTTTTTGTTACATAATTAGAGAAATTAACATAATTCAATTAAGTTGCGTAATCGAGATGACGTTCACGTGATATTCAAAAGTTTATCGTTCGAGAGTAAACAACTGCCGACATGCAGTCTTACAGGGAAGCTTGGAACCTTTTTTGTCATAAAAAACCATTCAAAACTCGAAGATCAAGTTACGAAGGGTAGTCAAAATGCAGTCCAAGAGTTTTTAAAGTTTAGTTGATAAAGATTCTTCGTCGTTCTTCTTCGTCGCTTGCTCGTTTTTGGCTGTTCGCTTGGAAAGTCGCTTTCAATATTTGGCTGACTGCATGAAAATTGAAAGTGTCGTCCTCGAGTTTGAAGACGAAAATGCTTGTCAGTAAGCCATTTGTAATTTCAAGTTTCAAGGATATGAGACGATGAGGTTGGCATGTGGAAAATGTTTGGCTAAAAGGTAAAACACTTGTAGCGGTTTTGTTGTATTAATGAGTATAGTGGTTGGATAACAGAAGAAAGACAGTTTAGTGTCAAAAGGTTTCACTGAGCTTTTCTATCTTAATCTCGTGGTATGATTTTTTATATATATTTCTATATAGTTTCATTTAGTGATTCAAAATACTGTGTTCACAAGTTTATGTATGTTTTTCCTACCGTTTTAAACTGTTTTCTTTATAAATGTCAACTCGTAAATTTTGCTTTGTCACAGTTTTCCCAGCGTTTCTTTTAAAATTCGCTGTTTACACATGAAGTTGTCAAAACCATTTGGATAATAAAATTCATTTGCATCCCCGTAGCTCTCTGTTGAATTTATTTTTTCTGTGGCAAGCGAAATAGTTGTGAAAATCGGTCAATTTTAAATGAATTTTAAAATTAAATTTAGGATTCCGTGACCGTGGTCAGATATCGTAAAAAACTGCCCGCTCACGCAGCCAATCAAATTGCAGCATTACGTAGGATTCCGCCCGCTCACGATTGATAAAAAAATAAAAATAAATACTTATTTTCCTTATCGCTGTGCATGGCATAGAAATCAGTGTTCGCCAACTAAAAAGAATTCTGAAACAACGAGAGCTTGGACGTAGACGTAATCCAAGTTCGGCTAACGAGATTCTTGAAGCTATGCGCGCTGAACTTAATGGCAGTGGAAATATTATTGGTTATGTGTCTATGCACCAACGACTACGTAATTGTCACAGGCTGGTCATCTCACGAGAAACAGTAAGACAAGCGCTAAGCGCGAACACTGATTTCAATGCCATGCACAGCGATAAGAAAAATAAGTATTTCTTTGTATTTAAATCCTAGATGAAAGTACCTTTCAATTAATTCATCTCGTTCAAGGTTGTCTTGAAATACTGGTAGATAGCCACTCAAACCGCCGACGAGATCAGCCGCGTCAGCCACCTTGTAAACATGTGAATTCGAGCTCTAAAAAGTTTGTGTTTTTTTTCTCAAAAAAAAACGTTTGTGTTTTTTTCTAAAAAAAAAGAAGTTTGTGTTTTTTTCTCAAAAAAAAAGTTTGTGTTTTTTCCTCAAAAAATAAAGTTTGTGTTTTTTTCTCAAAAAAAAAGTTTGTGTTTTTTTCTCAAAAAAAAAGTTTGTGTTTTTTTCTCAAAAAAAAAGTTTGTGTTTTTTTCAAAATAAGAAAAAATGTTTGTGTTTTTTTTTATGGCACCTCGGGGGCTCCGTAATATATAGATAGCCTGTGTGCATTCTGCTAACAAAATCTCGGCAAACGGGACACGGCGTAAAATTTCCCCCATATGAACAGTTTTTCTTGGCAGAAAATCTGAAATTCCATGACAAACCTCGCGCGTTTATTTAAACTTATCCATAAATTCTAAACACTACAGTTAGAGAGCATTGAATTTGAGCATGAACGCCTACAATATAGGGCTATAGGCGAGTATTGTCAAGAATGCTGTTGTCTACGACTTTATCACTTAAGAGGTAAGCAATCGATCACCGTGGAGCAACCAACGAACCCGGCGGGAATCTTACACGTATAATACGAATATCAAAACCCATCAAAGAAATACGAAGTAAAACTTAACGTCATTTTGGAATAATTTAATAAGAGATCGTACGTTTCGGTCATTATCATTTTTGTTTTTCAACGGTGAGAATTACCTGTAACAGTTTTAACATTTGCACACTAGGTTGAATCTCAGCCTTATAGAAACCTCAGCTGTATAGCCGTGGCCGTTATTATTGAATTATTTTTTGATAAAATGTTGAACTACAGTATTGTACGAATACTTCAATTATTCCCCAATTACTAGAAAAAAAGTCTATAAAAGACCAAATTTTATCTATACTCTCCATGAAAACACCGAATAATTTCATTTCCGCTGAATTTTGCGGTATTCGTTTACATCCTTTCAATGTCGGGGCTTAACTCGGGCATCTAATTCGTTGATTATCTTCGAGTTAAGCCCCTTCTTTTACGAGGGGCTTAACTCGTACGGTAAGGGAAAAATGGTTGTGTTTGGAGAAAAAATGAGCGTGTCCGGGCCAAAAAGGGCTTAACTCGAAGATTACCTACCTCCTCTAGGATAATCCGTTTCACATCGATATTTCATTGGCTGATGAACACAGTGAACTCTATATAACTCTTCTTCCGGATAACAAGAATCCTGTGATCTGGCGTGAACGGATTATCCCAGAGCCTCTCGCTTCCCGTCCGCTGGGTAAGGGCTGCCTCCTCCGCAGGCCCTCGTTGCATCATGGACAGGTCACACACGCCGAATTTAGAGCCTGCAAGATCCTGTAAAAAATTTGGCAAAACTTGGCACGGAATACATTTGCATAATTAACTACCCATTGTCAAGCTATATCGAAAGATTTTGAAGGCCATTGAAGACTTATGACATACGGATCCTAGCTTTAAAATGAAGGAATTGTTGAAAAAAGCAATTACGGTTGAACTTTGTCAACTTTCGGCCGGAATAACTCAACGAAAATGCATTTTAGTCTACCCGGAGACTCTTAGACTTTCAGTTTAGTTTGGGGGGCGATTGCCCCCCCTGCCCCCTTCCCCTCCCCCCCCCCCGCCTGGTACACCTATGGGAGAGAGGGTCACAGTGTTAAAACAACTTGGACGTACGTTTGTCGAACAGCGGCCGGAAAGATTTTTGCAGGCCCTCTCAAAACTATCGCCTCTAGGGCCTAGTCTCGCTGTGCATAATGGGATCGGTCACCATTTTGTTTACAGGATCTTGCAGGCCCTCTCAAAAGTGCGACCTGTCCATGATGCAACGAGGGCCTGCGGAGGAGGCAGGGGCACAACCTCGTCCCCAGGGCCATTTGTAGGGGCTGGTCCAAGATGGCGGCCAAAAACAAAATGGCGGTAACAAATGGCCCTGGTGGAGGCTAGCTCAAAATGCGCAGTATATTGCGCATTTTGATAACTAGAACTCAGTTCTTTACACAGTAATTATACCTAATTACAGCTAATTATTGCATGGTTTGAAATATAATTTCCCGTGCCGTGGGCAGGAACAACCGACAAGGTCAAAATACAATTTTTTTTTTAAAAATACAAAATCAAACCGTCTGATTTACGCCATAAGCTCTTGACCAATCAGAGGCTGAGATAGCCTAGCCTCCACCAGGGCCATTTGTTCCCGCCATCTTGGCCCACTTCCCTATAAATGGCCCTGGGTACGAGGTTGGCAGGGGCATTGAACTCTAAGTAAAGTTCAATGGGCAGGGGTAAGGGCTGCCTCCTCCACAGGCCCTATTGCATCATGGACAGGACACACTGTTTAGAGGGCCTGCCAGATCCTGTAAACAAAATGGTGACCGATCCCATTATGCACAGCGAGACTAGGCCCTATATAGAGGCGATAGTTTTGAGAGGGCCTGCAAATTTTTTCCGGCCGCTGTTCAACAAACGTACGTCCAAGTTCTTTAAACACTGTGACCCACCAGGAAATTCGGTCTAAACTTTCTTACAGATCATGACAATGAAGAAACCAATATGTTTTAGAATTACCGACCTTCTGCCAATAATATTTTTAGTGACAAAAAGGAATTGAAGGGGGGGAAATATCTGCCGAACAAAAGCAAATTCGACGGTCAGGAACTGAGTAACAGGTTTTTCGTATTGTTTTTTGGTTTATTTAGCTATCGAAGACTGTCAACTGACCAAGAGTTAATGAGATTTAATTTTGGTAAATTGTAGGCTATAGTGTAGCGTAATTCAAGTTTCAGTTGTTGTGGAATTGTGGAAACCGAAAAAGTATAAACCAAAGAGTCTCTGGGTAGACATGGGAGGCAGCCTCGGTCCCAGGCTCTTCAGTAATAAAAGGCGAGCATAGCACTCAAGCGCGCGGGGGTGCTTGGGGAGGTTGCGGCGTGCGAAGAGCCTGGCAGATTATGAATTCAAGATGGCTGACAATGCAAATGACTTTGATCATTTTGATGTAAATATGGATGTAAATGACTTGAATATGGATGAAATCAGTGATGTGTTAAACGAGATTGAAAGGCCTGTCCACGACATGGTTCGCTTGGGGAAGATTCTTTGCACAAAAGATGATTGCATTGCCCAAAGGGCTTTTTTTCACGAGAACGGCATTGTTCATCATTTTCGGATAAAGCACAAGGAAGACTTTTCAATGTCCGACAGAAAAGAATCACTGCGAATATCCAAGCAACTGCACGCGCAAGAAACACGTGAATGTTTGGAAAAGATATTTCTGCCATATAACTTTATTAAAAGATTGGTATAAACAACTCTGTAGTGAATGTCAAGAACAACATTATTCAATTTGTAGTTTGTAAATATATAAAATATGAAAAATCATATAAATGTAACAAAATATACAGAAATCAAATAGCACTAAAAACTAGTTAGTTGATTATACAATAGGATACATTGATTCACGGTCAACCATGATGGTCTTTTTGGTACTATTTGGGAAAGTTGCTTTAATAGTTCTGGTGAGCAAGCTCTTTTCTTCAGGTTCCAGGTTGAGCATATCCATCAACCATGATTGGTTTATATGTGCATTTGGATCTTCCTTGTACTGCATGAGGTCTTCCAGTTCTTTAGACAATAACTGCCTCCTTTCACCACACTGGTGACTGGACAGGTTATATGCTGTAAAATACAAAAGACTGATTTATAATACGGTTTCAGATATTTAATGACAGGGTTAACATGTAGAAAATTTAACAAGGGAGCAAGAACACCTATAATTAAAATGGCGTAAAAATTTCAGTACCATGACATTCAGGAGCACCAAAGAGATCAACTTGTTTGGGCATACCTCCCATATAATTAATATATAGGATTTATTAGAATATAATTAATATTCTATAAAATAATGAATACATGAGTGTATCCATTACTTTAACATATATAAGTGTATACTTATATGGTTGTCAACTAAACTAAATACATAACCATACAAACATACATTGGACATAAAAATGGTAAAGGTACAAGAATTCCCCTTTGTATAAAAAATTATCTGGTGTTAGACGGAGTAAAATAACAAAGCAGCCCTCGTAATTGGTGTATTTTTGCCTTTGGAAAATTTGCAATTTTTTTTGATGGGGCAAGTATTAAGAATATTCCGAACATGCCTCGGCATTTGCTTTTGCCAATTGCTGAGTGCCAATGCCAATTTACGAGTGCTGCAAAATAGTGCACATTGTGGCTTAATTGCCAGTTAATCGGTTAATAAGAGACATTGGCAGATAGGTTTGTTAACCCATTTACTGGCGTAAATGGGTTAATTATTAGAGTAAATACTAAAGTAGGGTGCATTTGGGCACATTGCCAGTTAATCGGTTAATAATACTGTATTGACATGTCTCTCTGTATTTGCATCATGTATGTCAGTGAAGAATAAATTATATATATACATCAATTAACAGACCTGCAAATCGTTTCGGTTTCGACTCAGCAGCAGCTTTTGAATCAGGTGTTAGTGCATGTTTCTCTGATCGAGTACGGTTTGTTCTTTCATGGTGATCTTGTGGAGACTGTGGTGGTGTAGTTGGCACATCATCATCAGTCTGCAAATCTGTTACATTCAAAAAATCCATAAAACATTTTGAAAAGTCAAATATATATGTAATTAAATAGTAAAATAGCTATACTCTCTCTTCTTTTTAAGTGTTTAATTATAAAATTATAAATAAAGATGCAAATTGAAAAATAGATATATTTATATGAAAATTTAATACCATCAACATCTAGTTGTTGAAACGATGTGTTGAGTTCGTCCACAAGTTCGTCATTAAATGTTGTTAATTCTGCAAACAAAAGACACATACATATTTTAGAACTAATTTACTGAATAAAAGTTATAAACATGACAGTCGAATACAACGACAACAAAGGAACTCTGTTATAGTCTAAGACTATTACATTAGTCTATACTCAAATTCAGAAATTGAGTATAAATTTATAAATACTATGGCAAAAATATACAAATAAAATTACCTTCATGCGGTTCTTCCTGAAAGGATTCGTCTATATCATCCATAGAATTGTCAAGGATGAATGCCAGGTAAAAATTTTCCACAAAAGCAGCTAAAACAATGCGATATCTTCGATTCTTCAGAAATCGGTCGAGATTCTTCGGAAATCGGTCATAATCTGCCACGCCGCAACCTCCCCAAGCACCCCCGCGCGCTTGAGCGCTATGCTCGCCTTTTATTACTGAAGAGCCTGGGACCGAGGCTGCATGGGAGGCGGGACGGGACGTTTGCCCGGATCTCACCATGCATGTATATCTCTCTTATTTATCCCGTTCCGTTTATATGGAAAGATGTTTGCCGGGACGTTTTTCATCCCGGTTCGCTCAGCCGGGATCCTGGCAAATCCAAGACAATTTTTCTCATGTAAACACTCCGTCCCGCTTTGCCGGGACGATATTATGCTGACTTTGCAACATTTGTCATGTGATGCAAAAACAAAAATGCCTAGTCGTTTGCCACTCCGAACGTTTTCTCAAGAAATAGTCCACTGTAGAAGCTATGAAATATACTGGAAGAAAGATAATTCATCTGGCTACAAAATACGTACAGTTTATCCGACCAAATAGCTTAGTTTTCTTAAAAAAGCGAAATACCGAACATGTCCAAATAATAGCGGCCGCTATTTTGAAATTCTTTTTCGTATGTATTATAATCTGTCTTCTTCGAATGTTTTCTTGAGAAATAAACCACTGTAGAAGCTATCAAATATACTGGAAGAAAGATAATTCATCTGGCTACAAGATACGTACAGTTTATCCGACCAAATAGCTTAGTTTCCCTAAAAAAAGCGAAATACCGAGCATGTCCAACACGAACTAGAGATGCTTGTTGAACGTCCCGGGTGGTAGAACTCATGTAAACCCGGGATGAAAAACATCCCGTCCCGGCAAACGTCCCGTCCCGCCTCCCATATAAACAGCCCCTATTTTCGTTGATTATTCCGGCCGAAAGTTGACAAAGTTCAACCGTAATTGCTTTCTTCAACAATTCCTGCATTTTAAAGCTAGGATTCGTATGTAATAAGTCTTCAATGGCCTTCAAAATCTTCGGATATAGCCATGGCTATTAATAATGTAGTTAATTATGCAAATTTATTCCGTGCCAAGTTTTGCCAAATTTTTTACAGGATCTTGCAGGCCCTAAATTTGGCGTGTGTGTCCTGTCCATGATGCAATAGGGCCTGTGGAGGAGGCAGGGGTAAGGGGAACGTGGGGCTCTGGGAACGAGATTGGGCACAAACATGACATTCATCGATAATTACATGAAGTACTCAGCTCAGTGTAAACCGTTTATAGGAGAAACATGGTAGACTGAAAGCCAGCCATCGATCTCATCTCGTTCTCAGATGAGATCGGCGGCTGGCTTTCAGTCTAAAAACATGGTAGAAAACCAAGCGATTCGGCGAGGTTATATCTCTTCGGATTTCTTCTATTTCCGCTAAAAATGTTTTGTTTCAAGTACAAGTACTAGTAATGAAGAGGAAGCAAGAAAAGCTTACAATCTTGAAAGAGGTTTTTCAAATCAGTTTTTGTTTTTGTAAATAAAGATGTAAACATTAGTTTCGTACATGCGCAGAACGGACTATAGATCACCTTTAAAAGTCTTAAAACAACAGACACTGATATGAAAAAATTTCTCAATTTTGATTGGCTAAGAGCAGTTTTAAGGAAATACAGTGCAAATTTTGAAGCGAATAAGCCAATCAAAAACAATATATAGAAACTGAAGAGCCAATCGCGTTCTGCAATGGGTTCAATGTAGCCTCCTCCACAGGCAACTCTTGTGTACCTCAGTAAAGTGAACTTACCTAAAGGCGTTATCGATTTGTATATATGTTAATAAGTCCATAAAATTCGTTAAAATTCCATAAACAAAGCATATTTTGAACGTGAATATAAATTTTCGCCGCGCACAATGGGTTCAGCGACCCGTTAGAACACTTTGGCTGAGTTTTTGAATGACCGCGGCGGCCATATTGCATGGTGCACAGAAACAATGAAATGGCGGCCATGTTGGTGCACAATTTTTATCCTATGGGGATTTAACTCTATTCTTATTCAAACATTTCGCATTGTTTCACCACCCCAACGGGTGCCACCGATCACGTGAGTGAAAACGATCCATAGGAACATACATCTCGTTATATGGAAATCAGTGGTCAGAACGCTTGTCTGTAATAGCGAGAGTATGTAATAACCAGCAAGGCAAGAAACTTTGACTGTACCGGTAAAAAATACCCCCCCCCCCCCGCCCATGGCAATTGGAATGAAAGACGGCGGCTGTATACGTGTATGGGTTTACCACGATCCTCTGCCGCCACCTCAGTTTTTTGCTATGGCAAATTGTAATCAGTTAAAATGAAAGAAGGGCTAATCTTAAGGTGAAGTAATACGAGCAACAAATTGCGTTTTGTTGAATAGCGTTGTTGCACGTATTACCACCCAATTTGTTGAAAAAAGTAGACTCTAGAAAAATGTACGGGAGAGCGGCTGTACACAGGCTAGAAAAATGTTGCCCGTATAACCTCGCCTTTACTCGGAAGGCATGCCTTCTGCCAAGATTGGGCCTGTCAAATCTTTTGTAAAAATTGTTTTCTTTTAGTATACGAGAGAATTAAGTGTCATGTAAACGCTTTCAAGATAACTAAACTAGTGCTCCTAGGAGGGCTAAAAAATTGTTAATGTGCGTGTCGGTACGTGAGGTTTTCTCTCTTAAGTTTCGCGGTAGAGTAATCTAATCTAGGTTCGAACGGCCAATTCGATATGATATCGAGTTTCCAACGACTATATCACTTTATTTGAGGATTATCCAATACCCCTCCTACACTAAAAATAAAAATAGTCCGTCCCTAAACATACCTAATTAAGATGAATAGATAATTTCATGAAGACGATATTGTCGTGGAAACTCTTCTACACGTTGGTTCAAAACCTACAAAAGCATTGACCCCTCACTTCAAATTGAGCAAGATTACATTTATTTCTCTATAACAAAAATTTTGTACTCTTCGTTTGTTTTTCATATTGCATTCTGTACATGTATGTGTGGCATTCCCAACAATTATACTGTTATTTACTGTCATTATTTAACAAAAAAGGTCATTTAATATATGCGAGGTCACCAACCTATTTGTATAATTAAGACTTTACTTTCGCGAAATAGATTTATAAAGACACTTTTATTTGCTTGTTAAAAGATTTAATGTACTTTGCTCTTTGACTAGCCATTTCGTTCAGTATAGTCCTACGGTCCTTTCATATATGCATGTACTGTATACTTGATTAAAAAATCATTCTACTTTCTTGCGAAGTTTAGAAAACAACTGTGTTCTCAAAAAGTGTACAAAATTTGATTCGGTTAAATAAATTAGAATTGCAACGACTAAAAGGCAAACACCACCAATGAATACGTGAAAAAAACGCCAAAACCATCCATGGGAACAGCAGAAGGAATTATTTGAAGCTGATGTTACAATAAATGAGAACAGATAAGCCAATCGTACGGACTTTGATGGCAACATGCCTTGTAATGGCTTTAGACTGGTTTCTTTGAAATAGTCCGAGATATAGATTACACTGAAAGAAAAAGGAAAACCACTTGTTTAGAAAAATTATTAAGAGATTATTAACCGAGAACACGAGCCAAGTCTGTACAAGAAAGTATGAAACCAAGGCCATGCAGTATAGACTGAGTCCCTCAAACTGAGCTGCAAGTAAACGTTGATAATAAATCGTTTATTATATGACTATTTCAGGTTTTTTTGCTACTTAGGCGGCGTTCAGACTAAGTACCTGTGTCCAGCACCTGCCGCCTGGGAACGGGCACTAAATGCACTTGTTCAGACACGTTCCCAAACCCTGGATGCTTTTGGTGCTTCTTGGCGCCAAAATATATTTCGTCGATGTGTTTCCACTGTTTGTTCCTATTAAGAATGTATGTTGGCTCAGTTTATGTAATATGTTGTTTTGGTTAAAAGTCCTGGGCACCATAAAAATCCTGTTCAGATTGGTGCCCGTGCCCAGGCACTGGGCAACCAGTCTGAACGCCGCCTTATTGCATCAAAATTAGTGTGCAAACCTAAGAAATTCATGCAAGCAAAGTCACCGCCCGTATAGGGAAAAATCGGACCGTGGGCCAGATACGCGTTTTTACGAACCGTGCGTCGACTTATCAAAACTCAGGAAATTACAAAGCCATATAATAATAAATCTTATGAATCTTAGGCCACGCTTTTTTTATTTGTTGGATTACGGATTTTGCTCACCAATATTAAAGGGCGGGAGGGCAAAAAAGAAAAAAAAAAGAAAGAAAGAATTGTCCAATATCTATACATAGACTAATACCACAGTGACATGTACGTCCAAAGTCAAAGAGTATAGGATTATAAAACAAATACTGACAAATTCAACAGGTATAATATTGCATGCAGCATTAAAACGAATTTGAAACTCCATCAATGTATTAAAATCTACTATACTGTCTTTTCATAATACTAGTCTTTAATACTGTATGTCAACAGCGAAGTAAACATCGCCTCCTTCGGCCATGTTTCCACTGCACGTTTCACGCGCACGGTCACGTGGCGTGGCCATGCGTGACTAATTGCGTGTTGAAGGTTTAGCCTGCACGTCAGCCTAAGCTTGGGCGGTTTTTATTAAAATAAAAACCGCAAAACCGTCCGACTCTAAACCGTAAAACAGGTTTTTCAAAATTTCAGAAACTAACGCAATTTCAGTATTGAACTAATTGAAGGAACGCAATTTCAAATTTTTAATAGCGCTGGACGTCATAGTTTGGCTGTATAATTATAAATGACTGCATAAATCACGGCAAAATATTGAACAAAAAACGAACGTTCAGCGAAAACGTTTGTTAACTTTAATTTTATTTTGCTTTTCTCATCTTTAATAGTAACAATTTTAAGAACTAAACCAAATTATACATTGTAACATTGTAATAAATAACGATGACGGTTTTCCGGTTTTTCTAAAAGCTAAACCGAAAAAAACGGTTTAATAATAAAACCGAAAAAAACCGGTAAACCGGTAAACCTTACGTCAGCCTGACTTTATTCCCGCACGTTGTTCTTCATTTTATATTTTTTGGGCGTTTTGCTCGGAAAAAAATACTAATATTTTCTAAAATATGGTCGGATGAGAAAAAAACACACGAAAACTGATGGGCGGCATTTTAATTTTTTTTCTGGTTTTTAAAAATAGAAGGTCGGGAAATCCGTAATCCATCAAAAAAAAAAGTGTGGCCTTAAATATAGACAGGGAAGAAAAAACATGTAGTTTAACCACCAGTGTAGAGTTTCTCAATCTAGCGTAGCATGAACTAAAACACAATTTTCTGTAGGTGTTGACACAAATTCGTTTATAAGTGACAAAGGATGAAGCCTAAAGGTTCAAACAAACCTCTATTGAAGAAAAGCTCTGAGGCATGTTGCAGAAAACGTTCTCAGAAAAGTACTTTCCAATTTTTGAGCATCAACTTGTACATTCAAGATGTTGAGTTCCCATAGCAACAATGATCAATACATGCATACTGTATCGTCTATGACTATGCTTCATAACCTTCGTATGCTATGGATCATGGAAGAAGTGCACAGTGGTTTCCCCCCTTAGATGTAACAATAGCTCACATAATACAATTATTGAGTTATCTTACATCCACACCACCCACAGTATCAAACATTACTTGAGTGACAGTGGCACCCCTAGAGTACCATTGTTTTATTATACAGTACATGTACATCAAAAAAAGCAGATAATTCAAGAAGTGTGCCTATTACAATACATGACATCATGATATACAGTAATCATATCCCTCCACCTTTTCAATCCCTTTTTTCATGCTCATTGAAGCAAATTTGTTAAGTATACAATGTACTGTACATGTATTCGTAAAAATGGCCACTAATTTATATTCTTTTATATACTGTACATTTAAATTAGCATTTCCAGTTCTGTTCTTGTGTAAAGTTTCTTTCAATTACAAACGCAAGAATGGGACTGGAAAGGCTAAATTTAAATGCATACAAAAGATATAAATTGGTGGTCATCTTTACCGATTTAGTTTTAATATACATGTTAGAAAATACAATTTCTTAAGTATTATATTATGTCAATTTTAAAAGCAAGTTACTCTTGTCTTTACAGATAGTGGAGTTTGCCAGTTGCTACCCTGCATGCCTAGTGAGCTTCTTCCACACTCACAATTCCCTTTGCAAATGCACAGTAGCTAGTTCCCAATTTCTACTGAAAGCCTTAGAAACAATACCAGTCCTGTAGATCAACAATTTATACAAATGTATTCCTGACCAGTAATTACTTTGTACCATGTGTGTACTGTACCATGTTTGTATAATTATCAAATAGCTAAGAACAATTTAGGACAACTTACCTGTGAATTATCCTCAACATCATATTTAAACAATTTGCAAAAATAAATCCTACTGCTCCGAAACGTGTGAGGAACCAAGATGATACCAGAAATACAATGGAAAATACAACCATTTTTTTATTGTATTTATCTACTGCTGACTGGCTCATGGTGGCAAACATAAAGCATTCTGTTATCCCATTTACAGCAATTATAAGAATATAGAAACAGTGACATCTTAATTGTGTTGGACCTATAAAACATATTAGATCTGTACTTAGTCTCTAAATTAAATATATTTATTATTATTAATAATAATTAATAATAAAAGAAGCTAACAGTTAACAGTGTCAGCAAGCTTTGCTTAAGGCCTGGAGCTAGGCCATGTGTGACAAATGTAAATAAACAATAAATTAGTTAGCAGAATTAGTGTGTAAAAGCATGATATAGCAAATTGCAGTAAATGCTCCCTTTACTGTAACACCCTTCCTTTACATAGGTCATGTATATATGTAGTAGTTGTATTTCTATATTTGGTTATTTGTTTGTAACACCCAACTTGGGCCTAGGGTATAAAAGTAACGAAACTGTTAAAATAAAGAGAGGTTCTGTCTGACTGAAAGTCGCGAAGCCTATTCATTGGGTAGCTCGGTACATTACACATGCAACCAGGTTTTGAGTCCCACAATTTTTATAACTCCATATTTATCCCATTCCTACCTGTTTTCATTTGAAAATGCAACTTTTTTTTATTTGTTTTTAAAAAAATCTGAGAACAGGAAAACAGTGTTTTCAAAAAGTTCCACTTTGAAGACCATCTTTGAAAAGTTCTATTTTTTCTGAAAAGGTTTTAATAATTATCGTTTCATCCTTACAGTGTTAAACAATAAAGAGGTGATTTTGGCTAGCCCAGTTAGGAATGGGTTAATACAATAATACATGTACTTACAGTAATCACTTGTTAACCCTTTCACTCCCAACTTTCCAGGCACTCTCCCATCGACAAGTAAATCTGGTATTTACAGAGTAAAATAATAAAGTATGGAAAATTCCGTATTTGGGAGTGAAAGGGTTAAAGAGATAGGTTAACCCTTTCACTCCCAACTTTCCAGGCACTCTCTCATTGACGAGTAAAATAATAAAGTACAGAAAATTCCATATTTGGGAGTGGAAGAGACAAAGGGTTAACCCATATTCCTGCCTAGGATGTCTGAAGATTCTCCCTTTGATGAATAAATTCATCTGGCATTAAACAGTGTACAGTAAAACAATAAAAGAGCCATTTTTGGATAGCTTAGGCAGAAATACATTATGCTCAGGGCTTGGCCTACTGTATAGTCTAGTTAGTTGTAACCACATAAGATAGTGAAAGAATATTCACCTTCCCCTGAGCTGAGGATCATTCCTCCATATATATCCAAAGCAAGTAATGAATACGAATAGCCAAATACCAGAATTGTTAGACCAATTAAAGTAACAAATTTCAGCACACATTCCAAAGTGTTTGCAGCCAGAGACAGACTATCCTTTGACTGCTTTAAGGCAGGCTTGTCCCGAACAAGAGTCTGTGCAAAAAACAGATAGTAGCTTTCTTCTACTGGAAGGAATATAAATCGTGCTGCCAAGGATCCAATATTGTTAATAACATCATAAATTCCTTGTTGAGCCAAAGTTAATGCATTAAATATGGTCATCAAATAGCGTTCACCTTCTGTGAGAATTTGTTTTAGAAAAGACTGCTTGAAGAAACTCCAGGTCAATGAAAGTAAAGCAAAATTTATCCAAGGACTATTTTGAACTTTACGAGGAAAAACATCCCTCATAGATTGCAAAGGAAATTCTTTAGTTCTGGCATTATTTAGAAAAGAATAAGAAAAATATGCATAGTAGAGCAAGAAATATGTGAATGATTGCATAATCTGAGCAAAGCAAAATGCAAGAAGCCCCAAAGATGGGAAAAAATAAATAAGGACAACAGTAGTTGAACATCGCAAGAACACTGATAAACCTTGAATGACCACCTTAAGACGAACAAATAAATAACATTGAGAGATAACCCAGAGAGGTTCAGCCATTAACTCTAGCACTGCACATGTTGCATAGAAAGCAACACTAATTCCATATTTGTTGCTTAACTCATTGGGCGGTGTTTCTAACCAGTTCAACCAAATAAATCCAAAGACAGCAGAAGCCAGAATACCCAAAGGAACTGTTAACCATACCAGGTTAATAACTTGATACCATTGTGTTTCTTTGTGTTTTGAAGATTTACTCAAACAAGCTTTCCTGAAGGCTTCTCTTGCAATAAACAAAATTGTTGTGTAAAGTAGAGCAAGCCTGACATTAACAAGGCCGAGTGTTTCCCGAGAAATGTATCTTAAAACAAAACCATTCATTACAAAGGTCAGAATCCTGAATGAAACTTGTAAAAGGACATTGTAGGAGGCAGAGTGCATTGCACTTTGAAGTGCAGCTTCGTTGTTGGAAGCCATGATGAAAATAAAGTCGCGAGCAGAGGGATACTGGAAACGAAAATAATTCGGAGATTTTGTGATGATTCAGCGGTTTCCCTTTTTATCCAAGAAAAATCATTAATTTGTTGAATCTTTTTGAAATAAAATTAGTGGAAACGTCATTGTTGTCATATACAGTAAAAACCCACGTACTGTATAAGAACCTATGTTTTTCTAAGTTAAAAATTAGCCTAAAAAGTTCTTATAAATTTGGTGTCAACTGAAAATTTAGACTATTTAGGTTCTTAAATAGGTTTTTATTCCCTAAAGAGAAAAACAGTTGTCTGTCAATACTGGACTGGAACTACATACAGTACCTGTACTCTACACTGGTTGGTAACTGTTACTGTTATTGATAAGATTCTACTGTACTCATAAAAACTTTATGAATCTATAATCAGTCAATTATTAATTGTTGCAATTTGTGTACAGTGTAGATTTTTTATATTGAAATTACAAGAGATTCTGAACAGTCTGCATGGTTGCCATATAAAAACAGTTATTATTTTTGCTATTTTTTCCTGATTTTCCAAATAAGAACCTGTTCAAATTTTTTGGCTTAACATGTTCTTATATTTTTTAATATTTTTTTTGACAACAGACAAAACAGAGTGAAACTTAACGATACAACTAGCTAGCGACTGGAAAAAAGATGGACGTGGATGTCCTCAAGGTTCTTCATTTGGCCCTCTTCTGTGGAACATGTTTCAAAACGATTTGTCATAATTACGTCAAAGATTCAAACTTGACTAATGTATGCTGACGACCAGCAACTGTATGTAATGGGAAAGAATTATGAAACAGTAGGAAGCAGTCTGAAAGCCAGCAAGCGTTGACTTGGTACAAGAACAATTTTTTACTAGCTAAACCGGATAAGTTTCAGTCTCTGACTGTCAACCCAAGGAAAGTGGATGCTGAGAAGAGAGATGTAGCTCTGTGCATAGACGACCAAGACATTAAGAAAACAGAACAAATTAAATTGTTAGGAGTCCATATTGACGAAAATCTGAATTTTACCAGCCGTATCAGTGAGACTATGTACAAAGGCTATAGTCAGAAAGTGGGAGTTCTTATGCGTCTTCGAAAGTTAATACCATGTAAAGTCATTGATATATAAGTCGTTTATTCTGCCTCACCTAACTTACTGTCATCTGGTGTGGCACTTCTGTAAGTCATCGGACAGAAGAAAGTTAGAGCGAATGCAGGAAAGAGCGCTGACGGACCTAATTCAGAAACATACGAGGAACTCCTAGAACTACGTTATACAATAGACGACTTCAAGATATCGTGATACTTATGTACAAAGTTAAATACGGACTTATACCTGGAAATGTTTCTGATTTGTTTAAGACTAAGGATACCAGATATATTCGTTAAGGAATAGTGATTTTCAACTGCCACGCTTCAATACTGTTTGTCACGGTAACACTCAGTTAGGCATCTAGGGTCATTTCTATGGTCAAAACTAAGTACTGAAATGAGGGACTTACCTAGTCTGAACTCCTTTAGGAATAATATTAGAAAACAAGATCTCTCCGGCAGTACCGCCGAGAAGGGGGGTAGGGGGGGCAACTGCCCTGGGGCCCGGCCCACGTTAGGGGCCTGTACGGCCGCCTATGCACAGCGACGTACTTGCACTTCATGACAAACTTCACTTTGACGATAATTATGATCCTTTGCGCGATTTTCGGTCCGCGAAAATGTGAAAGTTTATGATATGTTACGGTATTCTTTAGAATATCATAATTGACAAGTTTACGTCAGATCGTGAGTTCTACCATGTTAGTTTATCATATAAAATGAATACGTAAAGTTTACAAGTCTCATTCGGCGCCGCATAGCCGCCGGCCACGTCACGCATATCTGCTTTCGTTGAATTCGATCTTAGGAATTATTTGCGCCGTAGTGCGGTAGCCGCAATGTAGCACGACACCGCATCTTTTTAACAGCGATGTGGGTACTCGCACAACAGTAGAAATAGTCAAATCTGAGACGTTTTGGGGCCCGCGAGACTTACCTTCCCCCGGGCCCATCCTGGCTCTCGGCGGCCCTGCTCTCCGGCCTTATTGGCAACAATAACAAATGTTGCAATCTTTGCATTTCATAATTTTACACTGTATATATCTGATTAATGTATATATATAGGATTAAGTATAGTATTGTACATAGTTTTTATTTAAATAATTAAGTATCTTACATAGTCCCCAATTAGTCTGTTAAGTCTAAATACATACACACTTCAATAACGTTATTATTATTATTATTATTATTATTCTCGAACTTACTGTTGGTTTTGAATCAAACCTTCAAAACAACGTCAAACGGAAAGAAGATAAATTTAGTGAACTAGTAAAACAGCAAAGTGAACATTTTAATGATGTAAAATTTATAAATCTCTCCATGAGCTGCCTAGGTGTTTTTGCGAATGAGTGTTCTACTTTTTTAGATATGCTAGATAAGGTTGGTCTTGATAACAAGCACCAAATGTACTGCGTAAGGAAAATGATGACTATAGCTATCAGAACTACGTATTACATTTTCTGCTGCCGAAATAAGGAATGGGGAAATCCCGAATTATTAGCTTTTTAAAATATTTGTCATTAGTTGTTATTATATATTATTAGTTGTGATTCAAGTAGACAATTGTAAATTACCTTAATAAGCGAGATTTATAATTGTATATGTAGAAAAGAAAAACATTTAATAAAGTTTCCATTATTATTATTATTATTATTATTATATAATGGGAGTTTAAATGCCAAAATTTTAGCCTACAGGTTCCGTAATCGCTAGGTTCTTATATACGCGGGTTTTACTGTAATAGCAACAGATGAGCCAGAGTTGAACATGAAATTCAAGGACTTTTTCAATTCTTTCACGAATTTCAAGGACATTAAACAGATTACGCAGATCACGAGATGTGCAAAGAATAATAACGAAAATGTAACCTTTAGGTTTAAGCTATCACCAAGTCGCCAAGAAACACTTTGTTTAAAAATCAGTTATTTTAGGATGATTAACCTTCAACTATATACATATTTCGAACACTTCACTGCATATTTCACCGACCAGGTATATGCAAATTTCATTTGCTCAAAACGGCATTGAATAGAATAAATTATTAACAGCAATAACTAAGTTCAGTATAAAATATTTACATTCTGGATCCAAATAAGTTTGATTAAATTAAATTAAAAACGTCTCATGAATGTTGGGCTAAAGAAGTTAGAATCATGGCCAAATAAGATTGGGACAGCAGCCCAAATAAAGGGCTTGACAGCTTGGTGATCCTACATAAAAAACCACACACTAAATCGCTACGTCAAAAATTTCGCCTCGTCCTTTGGCGCTCAATGCTACACCCTCCCTTGTATCATTTCATATAGTTTCTCAAACACATGTGACCAAACGTATACGGGGAAAAATGACAATGAAATGACAACATTAATAAACGGGGCAAAAATAGTGAAAAGCGTGGTGAATTTTATACAAGTTGTCCCAATGTATATTTGTCCATGATTGTAACCATTGTTCGGCCTTACTGGCGTTGTTATGTTATGTACATGTCAATCAGCGTCATTGTTTCATTTCTCACTACAGTCTTGGCTCTTTCCTGTTGCTTTAGCTCGAATTTTTATTACCAAGCGAAGTTTGCTTTGGGTTGGTCTGTCAGAAGATACAACTTTGATCCGCTTTCGGCAGGTTTTAGGCGTTGTAATTGAGGTTCAAGATCTTTCTAAAGCCAAGGATGCCAAGCAGGGTCCATACGACAAAGATTATCTGGACTCATAGCAGCTCCTATTAACGTTGTTACCTTCGTTTCTGCTCCTTCAAATTCAGCTAAGTCTAAACAAAAGTTGAGCGAAAATCACGACATTGTTTCTGTTGTATGGAAAGTACATTAGAAAGTCTTCTGTATCTGGTCAGACGGCAACTAAAACTATTATTTAACAAATAAAACATAAAGCTTGGCGTGCATATGTACTCTTATAAAGGTTCGTTTGACGTCATTTGAACACGAAAGAAGTTGAGTGGAAGCACGAGGCGATAGCCAAGTGCCCTTACACTTTTTTCGTGTTTAAATGACGTCAAACGTACCTTAGAAAAAAACAACAAGCTAAAAGTTGGACAGTTTTGAAAGCTGGCTGGCTTTTCACGCCAAATGACGCCATCCCATGCCATTTTACGTCATTCATGATTCTTATACTCTTATAAATGCACGAGGCCTGATAAATCAGAGCGTGCGTAAACACGGTTATCGTTACTGTTATTGTTGGATAATTGAATTTGATAATTGATAATTGAATTGAATTTTTACGCAACTACGGTATTCCAATACCAGATTCGTCACACAATGCGACAAAATACATCTTGTGATTTTTTATGCATGATACATATTGTTAACTGAGGTAACAATACCCACAGAAAAGCAACATTACACGTGTCTTACTTTGAAGTCTGGTCAAGATGGAACTGACAGCACCATTTACCAAACTAATAAGAACTTCATTGTCTATCTGTTCAGAAGACGGCTGCACGTTGGAATGGAGTTGGGTATCGTGTTTCTAAAATAAAGATTTGAATCAGGAATGCCGTTATATAGAAAATGGCCGCCCATGTTTATAGGGCAGTAAGATGGAAAATCTTCTACTCTATTTTAATTTTAAGCCCTAATCAAACGAGAACGCAAGTCATCGCAAGTTGGCAGTCACAAATTTCTGTGGCGGTCGTTCGAACACCAAAATTAACAAAATAAAGGTTTCATGAGTGTTTTAACTTTGTACATAATATTTTCGGGAAATTATTTAGAGGGCTGGCTGAGATAGCGTGACTGCCAACTTGCGATGACTTGCGTTCTCGTTTGATTAGGGCTTTACACTTTTTTTGTTTGTTTTTGCTGTATGCAAGCTGCCGTAAGTTAAACTCAGAGAAAAACTCTGAGCTCCAGACGGGACTCGAACCCAAAAACAAACGAAAAAACTTTACCAACTTCAAGCTGAAAACACTACTAACATAATTTTAATTTTATCTAAAAGTACTTTCCGTACGAGGAAGTACATCGTTCTTATTAAATCAATATCTAATCATGTTCCAGAGATATTAGAGGGCCGGCCAAGGCTTCAAAATATTACTTTTGATGGCATTTTTTGTTACAAGCAGGCAACCATGCTAAATCATATCGGATAGTGTATACTTTGAAGGTGAGGGGTGTTGGCAGTCGTGATTATTGATTTATATACTAAAATTTCGAGCTTTTTGAAAGCACAATGTGATGGATGGGATATCTGTAAAGCGATGCCTATTTACGTTTGTGTATTATTTGAATTACAAATTCAGAATGCTATCCAATCAGCGTGCCTGAAGTTCTGATATTCTAATTCGCATAGCTCACAATTATAAACAAACAAGAAATATGGCGCAAATTCGCCTAAATATAACACTTAGAAGAACAGCCACAACAATCTGAAAACTTTTTGTTACAAGCAGTGAGGCAACCAGCATAGAAATGTAGCTTAGACATTGATCAAGATGACTATGCCGGTTGTCTTCCATGTATCACAAGATAGTACTGTTGAACCAGCGAGTTAAATATCTAAGGATAGTATGAGCAATACTATACTATAGTACAAAAGCTCAGCTTTATAACAGTAGATAGATGGCGGTATCGGTAAATTACCAAAATAAAACGAAGTAATTTACGAATATGAGACTTTCCTGTAGCTACCAGATCTAATAAATTTCTGATTCTTGGCAAGCTTACCTTTTTGTGGCCTTTCTTCGAAGTATTATATTTAGGTGTATTCACGCCATATTTCTTGTTTGTTTATGATTGTGAGTTATGCGAATTAGGTTAAGCAAAACTAGAGGCACGCTGATTGGATAGCATTCTGAATTTAGCTAATTCAAATAAAACACAAACGTAAATAGGCAGCACTTTACAGATATCCCATCCATCACATTGTGCTTTCAAAAAGCTCTAAATTTTAGTATATATATAAATCAATAATTACGGCTGCCAACACCCCTCACCTTCAAAGTATACACTATCCGTTACGATTTAGCATGGTTGCCTGCTTGTAACAAAAAATGCCATCAACGGTGTTTTTGAGACACTTTTATCGAGGTTGGCCGTCCGTCTTATATTCAGGTTTTTGTAACATGCAAATGAGATGCCTTATGCATGATGTCATCTACTCCACATTTTGCTCGTTTCTACAATTGGCATGTTTCTGTCATCAAAAATCCCGGAATTCACGCACAAGTTCTGAGGTACACTTGATTTACGTTTGCTTAAACATTAGTATATAGTCAGCCTTTTGTTCTGTTCTTTGTACGTACAACTTATTCTATATGCGATAAAGTGCGTCAAAAGCATAGCTTCATTATCTGCAAACCCAACTTTGAAATATTATTAGGTCAAATTTGTTTTCTTTTATACTAAAAACTAATATTCTGAACATAAAGGTGCGAATAAGACTAGATTGTCTGAATTGATCTCGATATAGTACATGTATTTTAATCAAGTGAAACGCCAAATATTATATACCTGGTATTATTACTCAATTCTTCCATCGGCATGCATTACCACATTATACATGCAGGGTGTCCCAAAAAAAATGCCCCCCATCCGTTTTTGTACTGCATCTTCTTTAATTTGGGTACAAGAAGTAAATTTTTATATCACGCCGAAAGCCCAACACTCGTTCTTTGTTGTCTGAAATTTTCAGAGCTAAATAGTTATCTACTCGCTTCCTGGAGTCATTTAAAGAGGCGACATCAAAATTTGAACTTGTCCAAATTATGCAAATTATCTATATGCTACCTACAGATTTGGAAAAATACAGGGTGTCCCAAACGAATGTCGCCCATCCCGTTTTTGACCACAGCTTTGTTTGAGTGCGGAATACAAGTTTGAATACATATGCATGTGAAAACTGACCACAGGGGAATAAAGTTTGATTCCAAATGAAGCAATGCGGCATCAAATCATATGGGGTTCCTTGGGGTAATAACAATGCTCATGAGAGTTCCATGCACATGTTTGCCATGTAGGCAGAAGTGCACTTTACTTCATCCGTCTTAAGATAGTTGGACCAACAATCCACTCCCAAGGAAAGAGCATTCATGGTACTTTCCTATCATGAAACAAGAAGCCCAACAAGGACAAGGGAAGCCTTTAGGAGAAGATTTCCAAATCTTGACGTAGCCTACATAATTTGGACAAGTTCAAATTTTGATGTTGCCTCCTTAAATGACTACAGGAAGCGAGTAGATAACTACTTAGCTCTGAAAATATCAGACAACAAAGAAGGAGGGATAGGCTTTCGGCGTGATATAAAAATTTACTTCTTGTACCATAATTAAAGAAGGTGCACCTCATAAATGGATGGGGGGCATTTTTTTGGGGACACCCTGTATATACAATCACATGGAATCCATGGAATCACATGGACGGGGGGGGGGGGGGGAGGGGGTCGATTCCTAACTGAAAGGCCACGACGTTGCATTTTCGAAACTGGTCCTGGTTTGGTCGTAAAATGTACATGTATATATATTCTTACACTCGAAATTTTCCTTCGCCAAAAGCATCCCTAAAACATGCAAATTGAATTGGATTTGTTTCACCTTCTTCTAATATACAGGATGCTTCAGTGAAAATCAAGCTACAGTACAAGCACAGTATTTTGCGAGAAGTTGCATGATGTATAAAGATGATGGTCAATAAAATTGTGCAAATTACCTTTTTGTGCCAAGCAATAATTTCGTCTCTTAAAATGGCTCGAAGAATGCTGTCAATACTGAACTTTGGATCGACCAAACATCGAGCTGCAGCTACCATGGATGACGTCAGTACACCACCAATCCCCACAGGAGATATCAATTCACCAATATTCGGCGTAAGTCGAAACGGTACAGGACGGTTGGCATCTAGCTCACCTGGTAAAAATCAAAGACGACACGATTAAATATCAAACTAGAACATTTTCCCAACGAAATACTGCAGAACTTTTCCCTGTCACGTATATGTAGAACCTTTGTTTTGTTTTCTTTTGTTAATGTAATACCGTAATGTCTCGAGTATGAAGTCCCCCTATAGATGAGCACTTGAGACAAACGCTGTTATAAATATTTTTAATTTAAAAAAAACAACAAAAAACTTTGAAAGGAAGTAACAATCCATGGGACCAATGGTCTGTCTGTCTGTCTTGTCCGTCCGTCCGTCTGCAAAGTTCGTAAAACGCTGTCTATATATAAGCTTCCCAACGTAGACGAAATTAATGAAAAAATTCCATTAAACCTTATAATATATTATGCAAACTTTCAATATTCACAAACAATGGACTTGTCAATAAACTTTTTATCAAGGTGTTAAAGTGCCTATGAAGCGAAAATTAAGTCTGTATTATTTGAAAGAACGCTTAAAATGATAGAGTAACATCTTTTCCAGTTTTTCGTTTCCTTGCTTCGTTCTTGAGATATTTCAGTTTGTTTGATATACAAATTAAACATTTTGACGTCACATGTGCATAATGAGTTGTATATCGTTGCTATTATCAAACCAAATTAATTCGAAGGAAGCGTGTGGGTGTGTTTCGCCAAGAACACTAAACATGTAGGTTTTCAAGTGATTATGTTTTATAATAGCAAATATACATAACTTTTTTCGACAACTCATCATGCACATGTGACGTCAAAATGTTTAATTTGTATATCAAACAAACTGAAATATCTCAAGAAACGAAGCAAGGAAACGAAAAACTGGAAAAGATGTTACTCTATCATTTTAAGCGTTCTTTCAAATAAGACAGACTTAATTTTCGTTTCATAGGCACTTTGAAAGCTTGGCATGGCGATGTATGCCCGAGGGAACTCTAGTTACCTTTATTATCGTCAATCTCAAATTTATAATAAGCAATAGTTAGTCTTCCTGTTCCACGAACTATTTGTAACATTTCTGGAGATAATCTTGAAAGATGCAAAGTAAACTCCGCAAATTGTGACAGCGTCAATTGAGCAGTGAACTATAAAAAAAAAACTATTCTATTTAATGATTCAATTTATGAAATACACGAAGCGAAATTCTTATCATGGCTGTCACAATGGACAAAATATAAAACATTTTAAAGGGTATTGGCAATAAAAATTAAGTTTGTTTAATTTGAAAGAACTCGTGAAATTGTAATAGAAGATCTTTTACAACTTTTTCGTGTCTTTCTTCGTTTGCAAGATATTTCAATTTGTTTAATATGTAAATGAGATGGGCTCTGTCTGACGTCAGGAGCAGGGTGCAGTATTTTTGCACAAAGCAAAATCACTTATGAAATGTTCAGTGTCACAAGGCGGTTGTATGTGCACAGTTTCAAGTTATTTTGTTAAACAAACTTGGAGATATAACTGATTTTGCTGCGTGTGAAAATACTGTACCCTGCTCCTGACGTCAGAGACCATCTCATTTACATATTAAACAAATTGAAACATCTTGAAAACGAAGAAAGATACGAAAAAATTGTAAAGGATCTTCTTTTACAATTTCATAAGTTCTTTCAAATTAGACAAACTTAATTTTTGTTGCCTTTAAATTATCTGTTACAGAACAAGAAGCATGTCATTACTTGTTTTCTAAATGTCCAATAATCAGCGGAACCTTGATACGAGCGTTGAGCCCATTCCTTCAGAACAACTTCAGGAACGATTGTACTTTGAATCTACAAAATTGAAAGAACATCAGCTGTGTATTCAAGATTTAGCTTTGCAAAAAAACGTTCTCTTTGTATTCATTAAATCAAGTGCCCGAGAAAACATTGGTAAGAATTGAATAGGATTAAGGAGCCTTAATAAGAGCAGAGTACATCATTTTCTGCCATTGACGTTATTTTCAGCCTTTTGAATTCTATTGGAAATATACAAAAGCTAAGACAATAAACGAAATTGAAAAGAATTCAAAAGAAAAATTGAAAAGAAATTGACGTCATATAGGAGGCTAACGTTTCGAGCGAAGGCCCTTCGTCAGAGAGAAAAACGTAGACCGAGGTTGTTTTTGATATTTATACCTGGGAACTACACCTTTTTTAGGTCAAATTCAGAAACTTCCAAACGAATTTCAGACACTTCCAAATGATATTCAGATTGTCCAAATGAATTTCAGACATTTCCAAATGATATTCAGATTTTCCAAATGATATTCAGATTTTCCAAATGATATTCAGACATTTCCAAATGATATTCAGACATTTCCAAATGAATTTCAGACATTTCCAAATGATATTCAGACATTTCCAAAATGAAGCGAGAGGCTTTTAAAGTTCACTTGAACAGTAAATAGTTCGGATCAGCTGAGGGAACACATACACCTTTTGCCCTCCATTACTCAATAAAAAACATTCACTGATTGCACTCGTTGAAATAACAATAGCACTTTATTCATTAGCGCGGAACGACATTCAATATTTATTACATAAAGTGCTATTTTTATTTCAATGAGTGCAATTGAATGTTTTTTATTGAGTAATGCAGGAGAAAAGGTGTATATGTATTCCCTCAACGGATCCTAACTATTTACTGTTCAAGCGAACTTTAGCCTCTCGCTTCATTTTGGAAATGTCTGAAATTCATTTGGAAATGTCTGAATACATTTGGAATGTCTGAATATCATTTGGAAATGTCTGAATATCATTTGGAAATGTCTGAATATCATTTGGAAATTTCTGAAATTCACTTGAATTATCTGAAATTCATTTGGATCGTTCTGAATTTGACCTGAAAAAGGTGTAGTCAAACCCACGTCAAACCTCGCAGAAAACAACCTTGGTCTACCATCTGAGTTCCAGTGGCTCAATAGTGAGAGCGTGCGGTGGGTTGTGGGTTCGAGTCCCGTCTGGAGCTCAGAGTTTTTTTCTGAGTTCAACTTACGACAGTTTGCAGAGAAAAAAACAAACGAAAAAACTTAACGTTATATAAACACTAAGATTTTCGTTCGAGTCATTTCAGAAATAAAAGAATATATTACTTATAATAACTGACCTCCTTGAAGATATCTCTGAGAACTTGGTGGGTGCTTTGCTCGCCTCTTGCTTGCACAGCAGCTAATCTTTCATAGTACAGAGAAATCGCAGTGTCTTCATCAATGCCTTTCTTGTCATAATGCTGTTGAGAAAAATAAACTTGAGTTGGCAAATACAGTGAGTTTTAATAAGCCTAGCTGGGCTTATATTATTTCAAAGAACTTTTTTCGGTGTTTATACTCTGCAAAGGGTGTATTTTCGAAAGGGCGTATGAACCTATATAGATCAGTATATTTGTGGAAGTTCATAATCTAGGTTAGCGTGGTCTTGAGAAAAACTTGACGTTTTAACGGTCTTAGCGAAGGTCTTCTTTAGAGAGCAAGTATAAATGGTATTGCATGGTCAGGTTCGTTTATATTTATGCATATCTGCCTGACACTGATGATGATCACTGCAGAGGTGGTCGAAACGTTATGGTCACCACATCCGATATTTTATAACCTTTCTTTATAAGACTAATTAACGTACAGACGATCAATTAAACTTCTACAAACAAAAAAGAAGAAATGCATGCATGGCAAAGAAATTAAAGTACTAAACATGTAGTTCATGTACTCGTTACGACAAAATACTAACTTTTTTCATGACTTCTTTTAAGGTAATTGCAGATGGGGTATCCTGTAAAACAGCAAAAAAATGTAGTACCTTAATACATAGAACATCTTAACACACAAACTATAAGAGGAAGAGAAGAAGGAGGAAGGAGGGGGAAGGAAGGAGGAAGAACGAAGAGGAGGAAGGAAGAGGAGGAAGGAGGAGGAAGGAGGAGGAAGGAGGAGCTCTACGGCTTCCATTGGCGTTCGTACTGTCAAGACCGAGGTCTGATATATATTTTCCTGTAATGACCAAGCGCCCGAGGTTAATAAGAGGTTTATTATGTGGATATTTTTATATAACAAGTACCTTACAGATGTGCAGCGTGAGATGGAATCTTCATTTTCAATGTTGTTGTTGTCATTGCTTTCGAGTAAAACTCATTTTCAGATTTTTAATAGTCCCACTCCGAATACATGATTTAGTGCTTAATCGAATTAGCTAACTTTTAGGGCTTTTCATAGTTTTCTTTTATTGTTTATTTAAACAAAACGACTGAGAAAACTTGTAGTCCGGAGAGGTCCATTACCGGAAAATAACGGATCCGCACGTGACACGTCTCAGCCAATCAGAGCAGCCAATTTGATCACCAATATTACTATTATTTCTCATCATTTTATTAAGAAACGTACGCCGACTCTTACCTCAATCAAACGCATTTGCGGCGAAACAGCTACAACCCGTGGGACGGTAAACAAGAGATGTCGTTTGCTTGATTCCTATCGCAACAAAAAATCAGGACATCAGTCAATGAACAAGATACATCCTTCCCCAAGCACCCTTGCGCGTCCACAGCGCGGCTTCCTCTTAACGCCTGGTACGAGGTTACCCCAAATTCATAGAGAACAACAAAGAGGACTTTATATAACGTTATATTTTAAATTATCGATTAAAAATAAATTTAGTACCTTGCGTTTTTCGAAGTATAGATTTAAAATTCGGAGAAGCTGAAGGACTCGTTCTTCTCGACGAGAGTCAGATAAACACACGTCATTCACTACCAAATAAGGGTAAATCTAAACATAAAAAGCACACAAAATTAACACAAATAATAAACACAAAATAATAAACACAAAATTAACGATGGTGAAAAAATTATATTCGGCGAGTTAGCACTAAGAAAATATATTAACCACAGAAAAACGCTCGTAATTTCGCTTCCAATAAATTAATTAATATAATGATGATGACGATGATGATGAAGAAGAAGAAGAGAATGAGGAGGAGGAGGAAGAAAAGGAGGAGGAGGTAGAAAAGGAGGAGGAGGAGGAAGCGACGAAGGAAGAGGAAGAAAAGGAAAAGAGAAGGAAAAACATGAGGAAGAAGCAAAGGAGGAAGGAGGAGGAAGAAGAAAAAGAAGAGGCAGAGAAGGCAGAAGAAGAGAAGGAAGAAGAGGATGAGCCAGGAGGAAGAGGAAGAAGAAAAGGAGAAGTAGCCAGACGCTTGTATTTCCGGTAGGTAGGTGATTTCCGGTTGGGCAATCCATACAGGGAATACAAGCGTCTGCACGCAGGCTAGAGGAGGAGAAGAAAAACGAAAAGGAGTAGGGAGAAGAAGAAAAGGAAAAGGAGGGAGAAAGGGCGGAGGAGGAGAAGGAAAAAGAGCAGGAAGAAAAATAAGAGGAGGAACGGAAAGTTGACGACAACGACAAAAATGTTAATGACAATAAAAAAATATTAAAATCTTTCAAAAAAATTTCAACTGTTTATTTCTCATCTTAACTTCAGTTTAAACGTATTTTAAGTAGTTCAAATAATGTATGAACGACATATTTCTGCTGATTCCAGATGATCTCCTGGTAGGGTTCCCATGAAAAGTGTTTGAGGTGCAAATATTGTAATATATTCCAATTTTCCCTCAGTATTTTTGGTAAAGCAGTAAAGGCACCCCAGGATACATGGCACAAGTTCTTCACTCCCACTCTCACTTACCTTGCCATTGTTTGCTCTTATAAACAATCGTCTGGCAGACATATTATGTTTCTGAACCAGTTCAACACGAGGCATAAACTGTGCAATGCGGATGTAATAATGGCTATGCTACAAAAAGCAAATAAACACATAATCGTAATTATCATAATTAGAAAATATGTCTAAGTCAAACAATTTTAGATGATTAACAATCTTTAAGAAGTGTTTACAGCTTGAAGTTGGTTCGTAAAGTTTTTTCGTAAAGCCCAGTGTCGTAAGTTAAACTCAGAGAAAAACTCGAACCCACAACCTTCCGAATGTCCGGACGCTCTCACCATTGAGCCACTGGAACTCAGATGGTATAGACCGAGGTTGTTTTCCATATTTATAGCTGGAAACTATATAGTCAAACTGTACGTGTGTCACAAGTTCCCAGGTATAACCATCATATAATGGTCTACCATCTGACATCCAGTGGTTAATGGTTAGGCTAACCATGGCATTCGGAAGGTTGTGGTGTTCGAGTACCGTCTGGAGCTCACACGTAAGTTTAACTTACGACAGCTTGTACAACAAAAACAGACGAAAAACCCCCAACTTTAATCTTTACGAATTTTGGTTATTAAAGGGTATTGGCAATACAAATTAAGTTTGTCTCATTTGAAAGAACTCGCCAAATGGTATAAGAAGACCTTTTACAATTTTTCCGTATCTGTTTTGGTTTTGGAAATATTTCGACCAAAGACAGCGTGCTGTCCGCCATCTTGGAATTATTTTCGATATGCATGTGACATCATAAGCAAGGTAAAGTGAAATTTTTACCTTGCCAACCTTATGACATTATGAGCTAGAAACTCGATTTTGTTGCGCTACTTCAATTTTAAATTGACCCACAACATTTAAAAAGCCTTCCGTGGAAATTTGGTCACCCACGGAGTAGTTTCGTCAGGTTTACCCTGCTTATGACGCCACCAATTTCCTAGTTAATTAGACCCAATATTACAACAAGATGGCGGACAGCACGCTGTCTTTGGTCGGAATATTTCAAAACACAAGAAAGATACAGAAAAATTACAAAAGGTCTTCTTATACCATTTGACGAGTTCTTTCAAATGGGACAAATTTAATTTTTATTGCCAATACCCTTTAACAACTGAACTTGAGAAACGATTTGCGTGTACTAAAAATTGTCTCTATAAAAAATAACTCGGACTATTACTATACAGTATGACTATACAGTAATTATATAGCAAAACACAGATCTGCAACAGCGTGCACTCGAATAGTATAACTATATAGTAAAACAAAAGCTGCATGTTGACTACTGCTAATTTATGTTGATATATTAAACGATTATTTAGCTCTTGTCAGAACTCATTTGGTAAAATGTACAGCCACCATTTTTATGATCACTGTAAATTCCTAAAAACTTGTTTTGAGAAGAAAAAAAATCTCGTTTTAAGATTTTCTTGTTCCGTCTGCAAGATAATAATCTTGCTGGGTTTTCTTGACAAGATATTTTGTCTTAAAGTGCCTATGTCATCCTCAGGGACTTTACGTATTTATACTAATTGGAACATTCTGAGGAGATTTGTAATATATCTTCTCAGGCGGAAATTTCATTTCTATGGATTTTTTTGCCGTTAAAGTTGACGGAAGTGACGTCAAAAGAGGAATCTGTAAAGTGGTTTTCATATAGACAAATTCCTCTTTCGTCGTCACTTCCGTCAACTTTAACGGCAAAAAAATCCATGAAGATGAAATTTTCGCCTGAGAAGATATATTACAAATCTTCTCAGAATGTTCCAATTAGTATAAATATGTAAAGTCCCTGAGGATGACATAGGCACTTTAAAACAAGATTAAGTATCTTAAAACAAGAAATGTTTTGGCAGTGATGTAGTGGATTAGTAGGTGATAATGAATTCGCGTAAAGTTCTTAATTAATTGCTTTATTGCATTTTGAACTTTGGGCTAGATTTACAAACACATTATTTCTTCTAGCTAACTATAAGACGAACTAACAAAGATTAAAAATAATGTCTCCTGCATGCTAAAACGTTATTTAAAAAAAACCCTAACAAATTACTATGTTTCTGCTATCGCCGTGACCACGCAAACGTTGAATTGTACATGTCTATATTGTCAAGATTAACGGCTATAAGCAACACAATTCTTAACAACAACAGCTTCACAACGTTATATTATGTTTTTCACCATTGACTACTTGAAGTAGTATACTTATATATTTCGACAGAAGTCACATACCATGTTAGGTTTTGGCATGAGGAATTCACCCGGGAGTTCGACATCTGCTGTAGCGATAGAAAACACGCTTAGAAATCGACATCGTTCTTCGAGTAGAAACGAACTAGATAATAATTTCGTTTTCGCTTCTAAAATCTTTATCCATTTCTTTAGTTTTGCAATCAAATGATGAAGTCCCATAGAATTCGGTGTGCTATAGTAAGTCAAAAACGACATATTAGAAGAATAGACACCAAAATTATACGCAATGCTTTACCTCACGTTCCTTTAAGACATTCGAAACAGTTATAAACAAGCAATCTACATCGAATAAATGAATGAATGAATAAATGAATGAATGAATGAATGAATGAATGAATGAATGAATGAATGAATGAATGAATGAATGAATAAGAATGGGTCAGTGGGTAGGTGGATGGATGGAAAGATGGATGAATGGATAGATGGAAGGGTGGATGGATAGATGGGTGAATGGATTGATGGATGGATGGATGGATGGATGGATGGATGGATGGATGGATGGATGGATGGATGGATGGATGGATGGATGGATGGGGATATAGATGCATGGGCGGATGGATAGATGGATGGATGGATGGATTGATTGATTGAAATCTTTATTTAAACACGGTAGTTTTATCAAATTGAATTAAAATATTCGAATTTGTTCTTCCTAAAAGCCGTGTATTACCTAATAAATATCTATATTTACAATAATTAAATAGTTATATATATACATGTACAAGTAAAAGATAAATCATTAATTAGAGGTGGTACAGATAGCATTTGAATCAAGTTTTCTTATGAACCGTTTTTTCGTCAGGTAAAGAATTCCACAATTTCGCACCGGTGAAAGCAAAACTCGAATTATAATATTCGGTTCGATTATGGATGGATGGATATATGCATGGATGGATGGATGAATGGATGAATGGATGGATGAATGGATGAATGGATGAATGGATGCAGATATTATCCTAAATGTATATATCATCCAAAAAACAGGAGGTTTGTTTGCCGCTTGGCACTCGTGTTCAAAAAACCGCATGCACTATTAGTCCTGAACGCTAACCTGAAGTCAAAGTCAGCAGTAAATTGTTCTTTCATTTTTTGAAACATTGGATCTTGAGCAGTAGCATGAGCACGTCGGGCAAGCGACTCGGATGCCGCTGACGTAAACGGCTGAGAAACAGAACCACCAAATTCAAATCCAACACCAAAGGTGCTAACAAGCTTCTTTACAAAACTCATCGTGTGAGGTGTTATTTTGGCATTTGAAACTGTAAAAACAAAAACAATCAGAAAGGAAATAACAATCGAGAAATTGCAGAAGAAAAATATGACGAGAAAGGAGAAAAAAGATAAAGAGATTAAAGAGAAACAAACAAAAAAACATAAAGAGGAAGAAAAAACACAACAAAGAAACAGAAGGAAGAGTGAGAGACCAAAAAAGAGAAGTAATAGTAGAAGACGTGAAAAACAGTAAGCAGGGATCGTGATTATTTAGGTATAAGAAAATTGCTATAGTAGGCGTAGTACTCACCATCGGTTCTCGTTTCAAACGCAACTTGATAACATTTAGTTAGCACTTGACGCAGTTGTCGTAAAACTTCTTCATGCCAACACTCGCGGAACCAGACCATCTTTACGAGAAACAAACATATTTAAATATATTGATTAAAATCTCAGAATGCGTGGGCAACTATATTGTAATCCAAAAGCCATCCGTTTTAATATTTGGGACGATACTACTCCCTGATATTGAACTATAGCAGTTTTCGTTTAGCCTGATAAATGTTACAGAGACTGAAAGTTGTGTGATAGAAGAAGAATTTCAAATGAAGTCGAATCACTTCTGTAGAGAAAAGTTTTCTGACTGCCCCAACCGGGAATCGAACCCAAGGTCTCTGGTTTAACGTACCAGCGCTCTACCACTGAGCTATTGGGACTCCCGACTGAGGCAGTCAGAAATATCCATATACTAAATATCGCCAACAATACATTACCGTAGCTCATCGGGGGATATCTAATCCACCTAAACGAAGAGTTAGGTATCTTTCTCCAGGACGAAATCGGCTTGAGGCAGTCAGAAAACGTTTCTCTACAGCAGTGATTCGACTGCATTTGAAATTCTTCTTCTATCACATATATACGTTGCTGAAGGACAACTGAATGTTTATAACTGAAAGTTGTGTGTGTTTGTATAAATTGTATATATGTGTTTGTGATGCGTTACAAATGTAGAAAGAATAGTAGGTCAGTGCGTTTGAATGAAAACCGGGTGAAAACGGGTCTAATCTTCTCAAGCTACTTTATGGGTATTTGTCGATATTTATATATCAAAAACTACTATATATTCGTATATAAATTAAACTATATTCTTGATTGATATATTTTAAAAACATCTCAAGTAAAATTATAAACAAGATACTACCTGATCAACAATTCCTTCCAGAGCTGCTAACAAGGTTGGATGTAAATCTCTTAATGCGTGCATTATACGGCTACAAAGCCACATCGAAGGAGTGACTCGCATCGAACTAGGCTCTCCACCACTCTGACTTGCATTTAAAGAACCTTAAACATTTAATGAGAAAATCTATTTTTTCCTTTTAAAAAGTTAGACAAAAACGGACGAATGAACTAACTATACGGCAGAACGAGCCAACCGACCAACAACCCACCCACCCATTAATTGAACCTATTCTTTTATACAACACAAACTAACAACCATCCAAAAAACCCAAAACTTTTTGAATATTTAAAGTTTGCTAAATGTCTAAAAAGACGATGTGAACACGGCAGCAATACTTTTGTCGACACAACACCACAAACGTAAAAAAATCTAACAATAAATATGTATAGTACCTTGAGTGGTTGATGTATTTGTAGCAGACGTAACTGTTACTTCAGTTGGTTTAGAATTAGCATTGGCTGTATTACGTGTTGACGTTTCATTGCCACTACCATCTGAACTGGGTGAACTAACAGCTCCTCCTAAAGACTGCAATAATAAGAGATTATTAACCGAGAACGAGGTCTGTACGGGAAAATATCAGACCGACGTCTTGACAGTACGGACCAAGCCGCAGGCGAGGTTCGTCCAAAAAAGACCGAGGTCTGATATTTTCCCGTACAGACCGAGTAAACGAGGTTAATAAAGCGTTTATTATATGGCTATTTCAAGTTTTTCGATAATTATTGTATCAAACTTAGTGTGAAAACCTTAGAAATTCACGCGAGCAAAATCAACATCCGGGACAGCGGTCCGGATACGGAAAAAGACGGACCGTGGTCCGGATACGCATTTTTACGGACGGTGCGTTGACCAATCAGAACTCAGGATATTACAAAGCCATATAATAAAAATAAATACATTTAAGTAAAAGGTAAAAATATGCTCAAGACCGAACAATAGTAACAGTTCGCAATCTGGTAGTTTCCAAAACACAAATCACGTAAAATGCACGTAAATTGAAGTTTAGTCAGCTGTTTAACCAATACTTGTAAAGTGTTACCCAATTTATTATATGCATGACAAAATTACTACATTCTGATTGGTTGAGAGGAGTACAATTATTTTATTAATTGTACTGCAGTACAATTGATAAAAATAGAGAAGGCCCTGGGAACGATGTTGACAATAAAATTCAAAATGGTGGCCAATTCTTCAATGGAAAGTTTTCATATTTCCAACGACTTGTGGTACACTATTTGTAAAATAATTTTGCGAAAAGTCCCGACTACTGGAAGGGATGCATTGATTAGATTTAAAACCGATGCAGGTGTAGGCCTGGTTTGTTGGTGATTCTAAATAACTATGCGAATCGCATGGCCTTTGCGCCGGCGATGTTTCATTCAAATGAAGTAATCATATCATTATTTGAGTAATCATATGATTTTGCTCGTACAATTAAGGATTTACACTACTCGTGATATTTGAAAATTATGCCAATTTTGGCAAAATTTTCAAATATCACTTGTAGTGTAAATCATTAATTGTACTCGCTATCATATGATTATCTATACTAAAATTACTTAATTACAGCTGGTAAAGTCCATTCATCAGAAACGTTTTAATTGCAGTCAGTACTGACACAGTGTGATTGAGTTACTCACCAAAGATGTCTTAGTTCCAGGCAATACTGGTGCAGCATCTGCTGTAGATGTTGTGATCGGAGTCTGCACTGGTTCAATTTTCTCGTCCTGACCAAGAGACGTAACATTTGATGCACTTGTTGTAGTAGGACTTGGTGTTACTGGGGTGGTTGGGGCTGAAGGAGTGGTGGGAGTTGAAACTGAGCCCTGTTTGCTGTTCGCTTTTTGGCCAGAACCTGATTCTAATTTATCTTTAAAAAATAAGACAGAAAAAAGCAGTCAGTTAAGATGGGGGTCTACTTAAAATATATATATATTCATGACAGACAAAGCCAAAGACAACACTCATTAAACCTCTATCTGACGTGATTTATACATAAAGAAAAACTCTCATAGTTACAACAAATATATATAGTTTTTTTGGGGGGAAGCACGGGTGACGAAGAGTTGCCTCTCGTCGCGCTGCGATCCAAAGTTAAGCCGATTGGACGGGGTTAGTACTAGGATGGGTGACCGCTTGGGACAAACCTTGTCATGGGCATGAGCTTGGAACTCATGTGAGTAGAGTTATTGTGTAGTTGATCTCTCCTGTGCTTCGAGGTTTTTTTCCCCGGGTTCTCCGGTTTTCCCCCCTCCGTAAAATCAACAATTCGATCTTAGGAGAACAACCTTGTAAGGGACCTCGAGTCCTATTGTTGTTTCTCCGGTATCAGTTAGATACAAATGTTCAATAAATAAATAAATAACGGTTTCATCACTTATCGAAACTATATGCTTATGTCAAGAAATTTTCGCACGATAAAAACGACAACAAATAATGCGTTAAGTTGAAATTTTTTACTAAAATAAAAATGTTTCGCAAAAATAAATCTTTTACGTGCAAATAAGTTCCATGTCCATAAAAATCTAATAAAAGAGGTATACGTTAGTGCAACACTACCGTAATTTACATCACTATATATATATTGATACACATTACTCACGTTTTTCTCTATGCTCAAGTTTAAGTGTAAGGTACAGTGTTCGTATAGGAAAATAAATAGCCTTTACAAAGAAAAAGAAAAACTGAATTAGATTTTCACCAATTTACAGAATACAATGGAATTGAAGTTCTATAATCAAATAATTCAAAAAGAAAATTTAATTCGCGATTTTCACCATTCCTTTTCGCAATCCCGACAAAGAGCAAATCAAAGAAAATTAAGTGCAGATGGAGATTGGGGGGATAGCATGCAGGCAGTTCTGGATAGCAGACATCAAAATACTAGCCAGGGGTTCAACTCAATTACTATAAAGCTTTAAAGGGCATATGACTCTGATTGAAAAGAACATTTAAAATGACAAAATAACATATTTTGCAGTTTTTGGTTTCCTTGCTTTGTTTTTGAGATATTCCAGCTTGTTTGATATGCAAATGACACAACTTTGTACGTCACACGTGCATAATGAGTATTATGAGTTACCGAGAGAAGGTTACATATCTTTGCTATTGTGAAACGAAATCACTTGGAATTCTGCATGTTTGGTGTTGTGGGTAGAAACACGCACATGCTTCCTTTGAGTTAAGCCCATGTTTTGCATAATAGCAAAGATATGTAACCTTTTCTGATAACTCATTATGCACATGTGACGTAAAAAGTTGTGTCATTTGCATATCAAACAAGCTGGAATATCTCAAAAACGAAGCAAGGAAACCAAAAACTGCAAAAGATGTTATTTTATCATTTTAGATGTTCTTTTCAATAAGACAAACTTAATTTTCGAGTCATATGTCCTTTAAGCTCACTTGAGAGTTCAGAAAATAAGATGATCAAAGCCAACGATAAAAGCTAAACTTACTTGTGTATATAGACATAACGTATATTACCTGAGCGTGAACGCGTCCTATTTGCATAAGCAAGCTTGATATTTTTGAACCTTCTTTACGAGTTAGACAAGTTAAAAGCTGAGGGACCCTATAAAAAACGACAAAATGTGGTAAATTAAAGGAGTTAATTATGTAAGATAGAAACAATTACATCAGTCCGAGAAATCAGTAATAATCGGTTACCATGGAAGCCAGTGCACTGGTGGAACTCCAACACAGTATTTATCCAAAGCCTCTGCCAAGCAACTCTAAAATGTTTAATATACCTCACTGTTAGCATACATAAATAGACAAGATATTTAGTGTATATGTAACTGATATCTAGATGAGTACGCGATAACCCAAGATAAATAATGCGACTAAACATAAATATTCGAACACCACATCGTAATTTTTAGTCGCTACTTTTTTCAAAAAAATTGAGTGAATAAGCTTTAGTGTTGCATAACATATCTACATTTTATATACCCTGCCACGCAGCAAAGCCTTCTTTTCCTTTGTTTCCTTGCTGTCGGAGGGAGGGAGGGAGGGAAGTAAAGAAGGCTTTGCCGTATCCGTGTTTGCACATGGACAATGACAGCCAACAGCACGAATACGCAGAGCTTTCTTTTCTACTAGTAAAGAACAACAAAGAAAAAGACCGAGACTCTGCTCGCAGGGTAGATCTAGACGTCTTTGTTACCGATTGCTTTTTCAACGCATGTAGGAATGTTAATAGTCTGAATCAGTATACTCTTTTTGTGTTTTCCTTGATTTCATTAATCATCAAATCTTTACACAATTGTGAACCAATAACTCAAACCCATATTCGCTTGGCAGAAGCTACAGCGCGATTCACAAAAAAAGTACTAAACCTTGCATCGTTGCACAGGAATTTTAAAGAGAAACTACAACGGCCTAGACTTCAACTCTATAACCAGTTTTCTTTAAAAATAATCCCGAATAAAATCCTATATACATCGGCTAGCAATTAACCAAATAAATCACACAAGGTTTGGCATACCTAATTTTTTCATAGAAACCAGTTTTTTTTTGTTTTTGCGTCTACATGCAGCGTGTAGCGCTATGTCACCAGGTCGGACATTTCTATCACTGACTAAAACAAGACGAAGACTCTTGTATACTCGCATTGCTAGCGCAGTAGGCAAAATTAAATATTCAGCAACCTTCACCTTTTCATCATCATACGTAAGCAGCCATATTGCACGTGCTAAATACTTTCGACATTTAGCCTCGTTTGGGTTTCTGCACGCATGCATGTAACAAATTATCGCATAAACACCCAATGACATTGTTCTGAAAAATACAAAAAATGAAAAAGGAAAAATTCAATTAATTTAAATACTGGAAATGAAACTTGAAAGTATTATTTAGTAAATCTTAACTTGTTTACTCTAGTTCTACTGTCTATTTATCGAGGACAATACATCCTCCAATTACGTCGTGTATATCGATGACCGTACATTGTTACGATTACTGGACATGAAATTATTTAAAGTGCCTATGTCATCCTCAGGGACATATTTATACTAATTGGAACATTCTGAGAAGGTTTGTAATATATCTTCTCAGGCGAAAATTTCATCTACATGGATTTTTTTGCCGTTAAAGTTGACGGAAGTGACGTCAAAAGAGGAATCTTAAAGTGGTTTTCATATAGACAAATTCCTCTTTCGACGTCATTTCCGTCAACTTTAACGGATGAAATTTTCGCCTGAGAAGATATATTACAAATCTTTTCAGAATGTTCCAATTAGTATAAATATGTAAAGTCCCTGAGGATGACATAGGCACTTTAAGTGGTTCTCTTTTGAAATATTGTTCGTAATGTTTCTGCATAATATTTAAGATATTATGGTACTTGGTAATTGTGCAAAGTTTCATTTCGAAATTCTCAAGAACAAAGTTGTATTTTACGTGTGAAGTTTGTGTTTTGGAGCGCCTCCATTAAATTGGCCGTGTTTGAGAAGAAGGAGAACTTTGACGTCATGATTCAACAAGAACAAAAGATCATTGTTGTTGTCAACAAAATGGTCATTGTTCTTATTGAGTCTATGACGTGATAAGCTTCCTCGACTTCAACATCTAAAACATAATTTATCTAAGCAGTTGGGTTGGTATTAAAACCCGCCAAACATTTTATGAAGTGAAACAAGAACAAGAATGATTGTTTCCTCACCTTTCTTTTACAAATATATTATCCAAGTAATCACCCCACAGTGCCCATCCTTTAATAAGATTATCATGCATTTGCACTGCTTGAGAAAACGCTTTATTAGCATCTTCAGATCTATATATAACATCACCAAAAGAGCAAAAGATTAGACAAGCAAAGAAAGAAAATAAAACGTTACAAAATTGCACAATTACTCGTATTACCTTCCAATCTGTGCCAAAAACGTTCCCTTCAATGCATAGAATTCTGCCGTCATCTCTTTTGAGAAATATTTTAAGTTTGTACTTTCTATGACTTCAAGACCCTAGAAAAAAAACACATGTCAGATTTATTTTAATACAGAACACTGTAATTAAGTTGACATCAATCCATATTTAACACCGCAAGGAAAGTAAAAAGAACCCAACAAACCACAAGAGATACGTGTAAAACACACAAGGGTGACGAGTCGATAAATGAGTCTCGAGTGTGTCTTTTTAATTTCCTGATAATGGCGCAGCTAAGACGAAGATTTTTACTTCTAAAATGTCTTTAAAAACTTTAACCCTTTACTGGCCAAAGTTGAATTTTGTCTACTTATTAATTTTACTCTAGCTAACGCCAGACGATTTTACTCGTAAGGAGAGCTCCCAGAAACTTGGCTAATAAAGGGTTAAAAACTGTCTCCTTTAACCCTTTACTGGCCACAGTTGCTCTTTGTCTACTTATTAATTTTACTCTGGCTAACGCCAGACGAATTTACTAAAGGTTAAAATTAAGTCAACTCTTACAATTTCCCCTCTAACTTAAATATTAAAATCTAATAAAACAGTCAGATCTTTATCTGATATAGAAACTCCAATCGAAGATCAGCAAATCATAGTTTTATTTTCTATCGTTTAAAATGTCTTGCATTAGCATTACCTCTTGCAGTTCTTGCTTCCTCATGGTGCCAGCCATTTGAAGGTAACACTTGACTTGTTGTCGAATTTTTTGAAAACAATCAACGATTGGTACGCTAGGAATTGTGTGAATCCTATTTCAAAAATAAAGAACACAACGTTTTCATTAATCGTTATTGTCATTATCATAATTTATCCAAGAAAACTAATTAACCAGTTCTGAAGTTGACTACGAAATCTTATGACTCGTGTTACGTTCAGTTACTCTATATAAACTGTTCTATAGTCTGAACTGATAATAGTGTAGATCTGTCTGTGTAAGTTTGTTTTCTGTGTTATGTGTGCAGTGATATTTAGCGTTTGTAATTATGTGTGTAAAAATGTATAAGTTAAATATCGCTGCAACGTGTTTGTATCCTTTGTAAATATTCCGACCATGTAATTTAATTTCAACTTTATGAACTGGCTTCCTGGCATTTTTAGCCCATTAAGGTTATTTCTGGAAGTCAGTACCCTAACTTATCAAAATAATTTATGTAATTCTATTCATGATATTTTTCAAAGGGTACAATAAATTGTTATTGTTGTTGTTGTTGTTGTTGTTGTTGTTGTTGTTGTTGTTGTTGTTGTTGTTGTTGTTGTTGTTGTTGTTGTTGTTGTTGTTGTTATTGTTGTTGTTGTCTATACACAATCTTCTTTTTCAATTTTGCCCCGTTTCTGGATTATCGATTTTCAATTCTTCAGTTTCTTTCCCCCTCATTCCTTTCGCTTTATTCTCCTAATTTTCTTTTATTTCCTATAAACCCACCATTTACTTTTTTATCCTTTCTCTTCATTTCAATTTCGTGCTTTTGCTTTCTTTTCCGTCCTTAGTTTTCTTTATACATGTATTCATAGGGTTGCTTTCTTTCTTCAATCCATTTTATTTTCCTTTCATCAACTCGAAAGCTTGAGCTACTTTCACCACTACGCACATTTACCTATTTTTCTGTAATAATTTTCTCTCTTTTCTGTTTGTAAGTAAGTCCATTGAACTTTTGTATTCTGTAGTTATGAAGTTAATAAGTCCATTGAAGATGTATTCTGTAGTTATGTATGGGCGAATAAAGCTAATGTCTAATAAAAAGCTAATGTTCATCTTATACGTGTTGGCTATTTATACTTTTTCATTTCACCTTCTACGTTTCTTAGCAATCATACATATGGCCATATATCGCCGTCCTACCTGCTCAAAGAATCTAAACAGACACCCGTTAAAGATTGTTTCCTAGCAACCTGTCCATAATGAATGATAGACCAGGCAGATGCATGGACACCAAGCATTGAGTGATTTGTCTGTAATACAGAAATAATATGTTGACAAAATTAAACATGGCAGCCAAAATTACATTAATAGAGTTTAATATATTAAGGTGGCACAGGTCTCATGAGCTTCATTTTAGTTCATTGCATAGCTCTAGTGGTGGTCTTGATTAATGAAAAGTTTTATATTCTCAAAATTTATCTAAGTGAAAACAAACACACTTTCTCTAGATACGCAAGCACTACAAGTATAAATCCTTTCAATAATCAAGAGCACCACTAGAGCTATGCAATGAACCAAAATGAATCTCATAAGATCTGTAATAAATTTTTCATGAAGAAAATACGTAATTTCTCATGATTTAGACTGTCGAACCACCTTAACGTAAAACAAAAAATCATGCAAAAATATATAGTGGTAAAGTGTGACGCCACACATGTGTAAAAATTTTAACGCTTCGCTTCTTGCGAAGAAAATTATGCCTTGCCCACATCTGGGTTTCCTAGCAATTCGACGCATTTTTTTGAGAGTAAAGTTATTTCATGGCTGTCTTTTTAATAGATCACAAGGTGGGGCCAAGCCTCTCAAGCGACTCCTAAAGGTCTTCGTTTAGGTTTGCAGGATCATTTCGGTAAAGCGCTCTCAATTCGTCAGAATTTATGCTATACAAATAAAATAAATATCGTTAGAAAGCTCTTATTTGTAGCATACAATGTTGTCTTTGATTTTGCGATAAGCACAAACCAATAATAGTTGTGAATTTTTAAATTAAAACCGGAGGGCTTCACTCGGGACGACTCGAGTAAAAAGCGTTTTATTTTGTTCAAAATCTTTTTTTTGCAGTTTAATTCCAAGATAAATTTCCAGCAATGGTATCAGCGTTTTTTGATATGTCGAGTTTTTCTGATTTTATTGACGACCAAAATTGAAAATGCTGTTTTTCGACCAACATTCGGAGAAAATAATAAGTCATAAAATCGAAACCAGGCAATAAATAAAAAAACACACGCTGACACCGTTTTGCTGGAAATTTATCTCGGAATGGAACTGCAAAAATTTTTTTTGAACAAAATGAAACGCTTTGTTCTTAAGTCGCCCCGAGTGAAGCCCTCTGGTTTTACTTGGAAACCTCGCTTTACCGAAATGACCCTGCAAACATTAACGAAGACCTTAAGTATAGCTACTAACAGCTCTTTATACAGGTTAGCTGCACTTGATTGCAGGTTACCATATACATGAAGCTTTAAAAGGTTCTGCTAAATACTGAAATACTATTGAAACAGGACAATAAGAGATTTTCATATTTAATAATTATTAAAGATGTTAAATAACTCATTACTTGATCATGTTGTGCATCATAAGCTCCAATGATTGCCTCGTAGTGATGATGTCTCCACAGAAATATATCACTCCAGTGACATAAGTTATCAGAAATCATAGGCAAACGGTTCCTAGAAAGCATGATTATAACATGGAGTTGTAAGATAGGAGAAGAATTGAAAAGATAAGAACAAAATATCAGTTCAACATTATAAATAACAAGAGAGCGCTCAGAGACTGCATATAGCCCAGCCAGCGGGTTATTAGAGATGTTTAAAGTGCCTATGACACGAAAATTAAGTTTGCCTTATTTGAAAGAACACTTAAAATGACAGAGTAACATCTTTTGTAGTTTTTCGTTTCCTTGCTTCGTTGTTGAGATATTTCAGTTTGTATAATATGCAAATGACAATGGTGTGACGTCCACGTGCATAATGACTTATCGTTGAAGGTTATATATCTTTGTTATTTTCACACAAAATCACTTGAAATTCCACATGTTTCGTGTTGTGGGAAATACACACGAACATGCTTCATTCAAATTAAATTTGGTTTTATAATAGCAAAGATATATAACCTTTTCCGATAAGTCATTATGCACGTGTACGTCACACCATTGTCATTTGCACATTATACAAACTGAAATATCTCAACAACGAAGCAAGGAAACGAAACACTTCAAAAGATGTTACTCTATCATTTTAAGTGTTCTTTCAAATAAGGCAAACTTAATTTTCGTGTCATAGGCACTTTAAACAGAAAACGGGCCATCCCGCTAACCAGGATGGCTCACTCAAGGCTTACACATGTATGAATGAATAAAATGCTTGATTGCACTCGTACAAAAATTATGCAAAAATGTTTGCATAAAATAAAGATAATATAAGCGCAATCAAGAATTTTTTCTACACGGAGAATCGTTTGTCTGCAACGGAGGCTAGAGAATCTTGTGGTCAGATTTTTATTAATTTCTCATCCATGATCTATGATCAATCTTTCCACTGCACAAACGTTTACGAAAACCTGTCGAATATTTTGTGAGATATTTTGTGAGATATCCTGATGACAGACAATTCAATTCTAGGGACTATGGGACTATTTCCTACAGAGTTCCTATTTGTATTCTTATTTAAAATTATTGTGTTGTCGAAAAATGTAAACGATGTTTCACAAACTTACTTCCAAGTTTTTATAATAGCTTTCATATCATGTAGGCTGGCATTTCGACCAATGCTCTGTGGCTGTATACCAGCACGAATCTGGGCTGCTTCTTGGAGTTCCACGATTTGCTGCGAAGCCTGGAAGGAAATTATACGTATACACTGATTGCTTAAAATTCACGTCATTTATATTACTTTGATTGTATTTGTTAGTATTTTGAAGTAGCCCAATAAGAAAAAGCTATTAAATCTATATTTCTTCCTCTAAAAAGTTATGCAGTGTTAGATATTTTTACACTGATATTGATATCCAACAAGCCCAGTTGATATCAACTTCCCCAGTAACGGGGATCAGCATAAAAAAGGTTGGCCCTGTTCCCGGTCCTGTTTTGAAGAACGGTTTTGATTGGACGACGGGCATCTGTCGTGAACTGATTTCCAAGACATTCTTATGTTTACATGTTTAATTTGATGCACACAAAAACTAGTCTCTAAGACCTCATTTTGATGTACGAAACTGAAAATAATTTTTACTGTGCATATAAAAAATCTAAATGAAGTCTTAATGAAGTCTAATACGTCAAAGGTAAACATTAAATTTGAGTTTAAAAAGTGAAGACAATAAATTACCTGAAGAAACGAGATATGTTGATGTGATATGATATCTGGAAGACGTTTCCACAAACGTATCGCCTGAGCACTTGAAGTTTCCACCAATTTTTCAACTTCTCTCTAAAAATATAAAATTAAATCCAACGTCACAAAAACGCTTAGCCTGATGCGGTTTATTAGGCACAAGTTGGAGTATTGGTATGTCAAGTTCGGGAAATAACTAGCTCGCTTTGATTCTAGTTAAATTATTGCACAAATAAAAACGAAAAAAAATAGAGGAGAAGAGGAGAAAGAGGAAGAAAAAGAAAAAGAAAAAGAACAAAAAGAAAAGGAGAGATAGAAAGAAAAGGAAAAGAAAGGAAAGGAGGGAAAGGAGGAAGGAAAGGAGGAAGAGAAAGACAAAGACAAACTGAAAGATGAAGAGAAAGACAAAGACAAAGACAAACTGAAAGATGAAGAGAAAGAGAAAGACAAACTGAAAGATGAAGAGAAAGAGGAGGAGGAAAACGAAGAGAAAAACGAAGAGAAGTAAGACAAAGTGAAAGAGGAAGAAGAAAAGTAAAAGCAAGAAAAAGAAAAATAATGAGGAAGAAGAGAAAGAGGAGAATAAAAAAGAGGAAATCGAAGACGAAAAAGAAGACAAATACAAAGAAAAAGAAAGAAGAAAAAAAAGAAAGAAGAGAAAGGAAAAGAGGAGAAGAAAGAGCAGAAGAACTGGAAACTTTTGTAATAGTAGTTAAGGATGTAACTAGTAGAAAATGCAAAAAAAGTAACAGATGTGGCAAAATATGTGGAAGAAGTAGTCGCGAAAACAGAAAATAATGGACTATCCTCATTATATGAAAACATACCATTTTTAGATGTTGATCCTCTGGGTTACAAATTTCAATATACGCTCGATAGAGATCGTGCTTATACAGAATAGAATCAGGGAAGCCTTTTTCTACCTACAGGGATAAAAGGAGAACAAAACAATGGCAATTAGACGAGAGATATCATCATAGTACATACGAAAATAAGAAAATATAATGAAAAAATAACACTTTTGACTTAGAGATAACTGTGTACAGCTAAATCAATTAAGGTTGTCCTGGCCAAAGCCAAAAGGCTAAAGCCAAAAGGTCAAAGCCAAGCGCGAAAAGTACGATGTGAATTACTATTTAAATAGCGAAGCACACATTTACTACATTTATAGGCCAAAATCATACAAATAAACCAAACTTGCCTCTATGGGGATTATTAACAAGCATATTCGCGCCATGGCTTTGACCTTTTGGCTTTGGCCAGGACAACCTTAATTGATTTAGTTGTATACTTTACATAAGAAGTAAAACGTGGGAAGGTAACAAAGTTTAACGTTCGCAAATAATCTGTCGGCAGTGGTGCCGAGCTCTCAAAGAGAGACGGTTAAGGGCCTGTTTATATGGAGCCGAGTTACCCGGTCAGCCGAGTTACCCGGTTTGCCGGGATAAACTTTACGTTCTGTTTATATGGAAGCGAGTTACCTGGCAAGTTGTAATATTTGAGATGATTAGCATCAACAAAAGTGACATAAACAACGAATATAGAAAATTCATCCCGCTATGCCGAGTTACCCGGGGAAAAGTGTTTATATGGGGAAATGTTTATCCCGCTTTGCCGAGATCCCGGCTGCCAGTGCCAAGTTCTCGCCAGGGCGAGTTACTCGTCTGTCTCATATAAACACTGCGGTGGGAAAAACAGTGTTTGTTCTACCGACCGGGAACTGCCGAGTAACTCGGCTGGCTGGGGTAACTCGCCTCCATATAAACAGGCCCTAAATCATAAATTTTCTTATAAAAAAACAACTTTGGGCTAAAAACAACTGGTACTTTACTTTTTTTTGGAAGACTTTGTCACAATTAGTATCTGAGCAAGGTATTCTAATGTAACTCTGTTCGCAAGATATAAGCAATACAATATTTTAAAAATTACAATATATACAGTTGAAACTCTTCTTGCGAGCTGGACTTTTTCTCCGTTTTGGATCTTTCGCAAGCGACCAGCTGTTACATCCACTGTAGTTTCTAGCATTATAAGTGAAGAAATCGTGAGAAGATAGAATGAGGAATCAATTTTTCATTGCTCATATCTCGCGAATTCAAGATGGCGTCGATATTGGTGGATACAGAGGTCCATTTTACTGTTCTAACTCCACTACGAGTTCAGAGCTACTAGTTTTAGTTAATAAAATACCTGTGCCAATGCTTCTTTCATCGATGGCCAATCAGGAACCCTCCAAGCACTTTCTAACACTGCAACAAAATAGACCAAATCTTAAGGACGGGTCTTAATTCGGTGCTTATGAAATAATTTTTTTTTTTCATTTTATATTATTTGATAATATAGGGATAGAAAAAATCTGATATCGCTACATATGTTCCTTTTGTATTCACGTATTCAAAAAGCATTTTATTTTTAATTTTAAAGTTAATAGCTACAGCCGTAGAACGTTGACACAAAAAACGCGACCAAAAATACTATTGATGTCACACGGTAGAGATTACCATTAAATTGTAAATCATTTAAAAGAAATAATTAAGGCCAGTTCAAGCATATTACAATACCGTAAACTTCCTATAAACCCTGGGCTTATAGTTTTTTAAAGAGTATTTTTTTTTTCTGGGCTTGTTTTCGAGGGGCCTTAATTTTGCATGGCAGAGGGCCTTATATATTTGGAGGAAAGCTGCGTTTTTGAAATATAGCTCGTACACTCAGAAAGGTGAGTTCATTAAGAAGTTTACGATGTTTGTTTGTATATATACAGGGAGTGGACAAAAAAGTGGCCATCAATGAAAGTACGATTAATGTGCATTGTATAACCTTTATTAGAGTACAGAAAAATATGTAAAGTTGTATATTTTTAGAATGCACGCGTCAAGATCTGCTCAAATATGATATCAAATTCATTGATTTAAAAAATATATTAATTTTTCATGATTTTCAATCTTGTAACAAATGAAGTGAATCTTAGTTCGACTTATTCCAAATGGTTTTCAAAATGATTAATGGAGTTTGTATACTAGGTTATAACAGCAAAATAGTTAGATATTTTGTTGCCATTTCACTTGATTTCACTACAGCTTCACACAGCGTGGCATGCTTTCAAAGTTAATGTATTTTTTAAACCAATAACAAAATTAGAATTGGATATCATATTTGAGCAGATATTGACGCACGCATTCTAAAATATATCACTTTACATATTTTTCTTTTCTCGAATAATACTTATTCCACATTAACCATAATTATGATGAGCTGTAGTACAGCGAAACACGTGTCTGTAGATTGAACTATATATATATTCCAAAATATGTCTTACCAAGAAATGGATTGTTGTTTCCTTTAGACTTGCCAAATTCCATGAGAAGGTCCCATTGACCGAGCTCTTGAGAACACCTAGTAAAACAAATTACATACGGTAAGTATTAAAGTCTAAAGCAATAAAAAATAAGCCATTTGTTTTTTAACAATAACGTGACTTATGTGTACACTTTCATTCGTTGACCGTGATATATTAAAGGACACACACAGATAGCGTCAAATCCACGTCAGATCACGTCTGCAGACTTCTTCATGCCACAAATATACTTGGAAAAACCACTTAAATTTTTATTGTATAATACAAATAGATTACATTTTCCGTGTGTGTGTGTTCTGTAATACAGTGTGTATCAAAAAAATTCGAACCCTTAGAAAATGAATTAGCATTCTTTTCAATCAACCTATTGTAGTAGTTTGAAAGCCCTAAAAGTGCTGCGTTATAAATTAATCAGCACATAGGTTAAACGAAGCGAAAAAGCTTTTAAATACTTTCACCATGCATACACTTCAAGTTATCTTAATTTCCCAAGTGTATAAGACCGTGTGTTTTACGCATCTGTGGGTTCAGCGAAGTGCTTAGGGCTTTCAAACTACTACAATAGGTTGTTTGAAAAGAATGCTAATTCATTTTCTAAGGGTTCGAATTTTTTTGATACACACTGTAGATCACAGAAGACTTCACGGTGTGTAAAGTACAGCAGTCACGTCACTAGACTTCATCTCGGGTTGTGCTTTTTTGTTCTTTAGACAATGCCACGTAATTTGTGATCAATTACAGTACACGCGTGGACAAATGTAATCTATTTGTTAAATAACAGCATTACTTTATCCAATGATCTTCCCATAATTTGTATTCTGGTAACACATGAGTTGACGCTGGAGCCCTAGTGTGCTCATCTCGAGCTTTTGTCATGGCCTAAAAACATTAAAAAAAAGAAGGAACTCACAAGAGTGTTTTTTCATATACTGATACATCAAGTATATATATTAAACAAGAAAAAAGAAATTAAGTGCAACTACGACAAACTGCAAACTACAAAAAAAACCATGCATAATTATTGGTTATGCGAAAAACATCAGAATTTTCGGACCGTTGTGTAAAGACCGTTCATCAAATCAAAAAGCGGAAAATCAGACTTTTAGATCAGCTTGTAACAGTAAAGTTTATATAAATTATAAACATGAACGTTATTTGGACATACCAATTCATAAGCTGATTGTGCTTGCTCAAAAAATCCTTGAGTTTCATAAGCAATAGCTGTAGCAGTTTCCTGATATCTAAGACAAAATAAGATTCATACACCAACACTACTTAATATACATGTTCATCTCAGTGAGCAAAATAATATGTCAATAATATAAAAGTTAGTAGTAAATCGAGAAGGTATACCTAGCTCTTCTGAGCCATAATCCAGCCCACATGTCTTCTTCATTTAACAAAGAGTACATTTCAGCTAAAGAATCCAACGTTTCCTAATAGAGAAAAAAAGACACATTATCCTTTAAACTGAACAGAATTGACAGGAAAAGACCTCACAGCAAACTTCAACTATCCACATGCAATGAAAATATACAACGTGGTATTAGCTATACATAAATCCTTATTAAACTTTTTATTCGTTAACTTTTTGCACAAAAAACACAAAGTTAACGTATGGTTATTTAAAAAAAAAGCGAAGGCGAAGGTATCGCTGTACCTGTGGATTGATATCTGACGCGTCTTCTTCGTAAATACTTTCTATAAGCTGTTGTTGTTGATTTAATAAAGGAGGATTGACATACTCTTCACACAGAGTAACATAATCTTCAAGAATCAGAGTCGATAGATGCCACTGATTGTGCGATTTACCAAGATACTGTGCATGAGAAAAGATATAATAAAAGTTAAAAATAGAAAATTACGAGTATGCAAAACTACATAGTACCTACAATCCTGGCCGAAATTAACTCGGACAGTCGCGTATAATTAAAACGAAGTTTATAAGCGCATCAACTCCTAACATTACGTACAAAAAACGTCGCCCCCTACCTCTCCCCTTCAATGTTAGTTAGAAAATGAAATGCAAAGTATGTTCAGTGCAAATTTTTATCAACATTGGATTGGGGGGGGGGGGGGGGGAGAGAGCGGGGGGAGTGATTTTAAGAAGGAAATTTGATTTCAGATGTGATTTAAGGCAAGGTGTCCGAGTGATTTTGACCAGGATTGTAAGTAGTCTGCTGGCTGAAGATGGATATTATGAGAAAGAGATCAGAGCAAAAGTGGCGAGGGCCAAAGAGACCTTCGAAAGACACAGATCTATTTTTACTGCAAGTTTCGATCCACAACTGAAGAAGAGCTTGATTAAGTGTTTTGTGTGGAGTGTGTTCCTGTATTGCTCAGAAACCTGAACCCTCAAGAAAGCAGACAGGAAAAGAATAGATACCTTGGAGGATGGAGAAGATCAAGCAGACAGAGAAGGTTACGAATGAAGATGTCTTACTTAGAGTTGGAGAGACCCGCAAGCTGAGAGAAACTATCATGATGAGAAAATCACGATGGACTGCTGAAAGATGTGCTTGAAAGTACAATGGAAGGAAAACGACCAAGAGAGAGAAAGAGAATAATGAAGATGGATGACATCAAGGATGGCTGTTCGAAGCGTGACGCAGAAGATAGGGAGCTATGGAGAGGAGCATCATGAGGGGCCTGCCTTCGGCAGAACACCAGATGACGATGACGAAAACTACATGAAACAAACGACCCGTAACGATCTATAATTGAATTATTCTATTATGCAGCAGACGCTTCAAAATCAGGTCCCTATCAACCGACCCAACAACAGTACTAAAACAAGATTTTACACCAATAGTTTCAGGGTGTTGCGCGCGCATCATTTTGCAAAGGAATTGGCGGCTCCCCACAAAGTAAGTGCAATGGCAAACAGACTTGCTAGCGAGCCAACAACAGCAGAATAACAGTGTTAAACATCCAGAAACTGTATCTATACTATACGATTTTAAACAGTATGTTTACTTTGAGGGGAGCTTGCCAGTTTTTTTTGAAAAATGATGCGCGCGCAACACCCTGAAGAGAAATACCTATCAAAGTAAATTTTTTGAACATAATTTTTGAAAATAAAAATTAATCGGTTTCTCCAAATTAGCGTAAAAATAGTGAAATTTACAACTGTTTAATTCAAATCATAAAAAGTTATGTTATGGAACTCGAAAAGTAGCAGATTAACGTTTGAAAAGACGCCTTTTACAACCCTTTCTATGCCGTTTTTATCGCGTTACTAAGAACATGGTTTAAGGCGCATTTACTCTAAAAGAATCATTTCGCGGATGGTATAGATAAGAATAAACGCACCTTTAAAATGGATGGTCGAATTGGAATATTTGGTTCACAGCGAGAAATCGACTCTAGCATAGTATGAACAACACTGGGATGACTATCTAACTGAACGCAGTTTGTACCACTGCACATAAATGGACTTAGTTCTCCAGCAAGTATCTAAAAAAATAAAGAAAACAAACCCAAATAATTTTCTACATGTGTGTATTTTCTTCAAATAATTCAGACATGTGAGTAAATTAACGAACGAACGAACGAACGAACGAACGAACGAACGAACGAATGAATGGAATGGAATGAATGAATGAATGGAATGAATAAATGAATGACTGAAACGGATGGGACGGATGAACGAACGACACCAGTATAGCTACGGTTTTGAAAATTACTCCATTAACATTTTTAATATTTTCTATGAATACACAACCATTCCTTTCTAAAATAAAGTGTATTACCTGCTGTTGTCTTTCCCGAAGAAGTTTCCACAATTGTGGGAATAAGCTAACCCAAACATTGTGAGACAGCTGTGTGTCGTTATGACAAAGCTGAGCAAGAGCTCCGAGAAATGGTGTAGACTAGACGTGAAAATAAATATAACCTCAAGCTGAAAACACTAATAACATACAAAATAAATATAACTATAAAAATTTAGAGACGAACACGTCAGATTTCAAGTACGGTATTTCCTCTGCACAGTTGTATATAACATGTAATAAGTAAGAACGAATTTAATCGCCACAAGTGTACTCTAAGTACAAAACATGAAAACAAAACAAAAAACGAAAATCCTAAAAGCTATTACAGAATAATTGTTAGATTAATACCTTTACTTTCTTCTGGTCTGTGAGGAATTCTTCGTGTTTCTTGGCCAAAGCAGTTAAAGTGGCCGGTGATTCGACAGACTTGACACTCCAAGGATAGGCACTGTCGTCCATCAGGGATAAAATGTTCTAACAATAAAAAATGGATAATTACTTACTCAGTAGTTATACAATGAGCAAATGTTGAGTCAGAAAAAATAATGTACAAAGACAAGGCGAGTAAAATCCTGAGACAACCAGCAATATACAAAGACAGACAGTCAGACAGACAGACAGACAGATAGACAGACAGACAGACAGACAGACAGACAGACAGACAGACAGACAGACAGACAGACAGACAGACAGACAGACGGACGGACGGACGGACACACAGACAGACAGACAGACAGACAGACAGACAGACAGACAGACAGACACAGACACACACACACACACACACACACAGACAGACAGACAGACAGACAGACAGACAGACAGACAGACAGACAGACAGACAGACAGACAGACAGACAGACAGACAGACAGACAGACACTTTATTTAAAGTGTATTTAATTATTTATTCGGAATCTTAATCAATTTACAAAATTGCTTTTCATAAGAACGGATATATAGAAATAATAGTATTACATATTTACATATATACAAATTATTTACAAAATTTATATAGTTAATTTGAATTTAATTTGAAACTGAGGTGCTGGTCGAGGTTTGACTTTCCAAACCCTTCTTGAATTATGACAAAGTAGATGAAAGTTTCAAATCAACTGGCAAGCTATTCCATAATTTAGCTCCAGCAAACTTGAAAGTTTTCTTCATGTAATCTGTATTTGGTTTAGGAAGAGATAAATTAACATTATTGTTTCTCAGACAATACGTCCTGGTGTCAATGCCATAAGAAAAGTATATTTTGAGATATGCAGGAGCAATAGCATTTAAAACTTTATACACCGTGATGCACTTGTGATCTTGTCGTCTTTCATCAAGGGTTGACCATCCTAATTGATTTCTTATATCACTGGATCTGACTTCATACCCATTTTGAGTAATCACCCGCCCAGCACGATTGTCTAATTTTTACAGTCTCAGACAGACAGACAGACAGACAGACAGACAGACAGACAGACAGACAGACAGACAGACAGACAGACAGACAGACAGACAGACAGACAGACAGACAGACAGACAGACAGACAGACAGGTGCATACGGATGAACGAACAGGAAAACGAGGGAACAGACACACGTGTACAAAAATACCCAAAGAAAAAGAAAGAAAAACGCACGAGTACCAATATTAAAAGTATAAAAGACATCGAGGAGACATTCATTACGACGCATTATTTATTACATCGCCAAAAAGAAGCACGGCAAAAGTTATGTAAGATAGACAGATAAACAACACTTGACTTTTATTATAAAACACAATTTAAACGATATTCTAAAACAAATTTCCTGTACCTCAGATGATTTTTTGGTGAACAAAAAGTTGTCTGTTTCACAATTCTTAGATTCTGGATCATTATCTGTATCCATAGGTTCTTCTTTAACAACCACTTCACACTGTGTGTTCTTCATGTTCCGTAAAATATCGCTGGCTTCTGATTTACTTGACAGTTTCAGAATGGATGAAAGTGATGGTAACTTATTGAACGTACTTGATAAGTTCAAGGGACGATCACAAACCGCTGCTGCCAACAGTAACTATACAAGAGAAAATATTAAGAAGATTTAGAAAAAAATACATAGCCATCTTATTCAAGAAAGAAAATCTCGCTAGGTAGGAACAAACAATTATTTTCAAAAAATACTTTCTAATATGCCCGTATCATTCCTTGAAGATGTTTCTAATTTTCATCGTTTGAAAAACTGTGCTCTTTCGTAAAGGCTTAAACCTGAATGTTTTTGGTCATCTACTGATCTTTCATTTTAGGAAGTGCATGTGTATCAAATCTCATTCCTAAAAATATCAATGCAGTCAACACTTCCCCTCACCTCGATGCATTGTTTAATCCAAAAATGACTTTTCATTGACTCCCAGTTCTAAACAAAAAACAACCATAAGATTATAAATCATGTCCAAACGATCATTATATAGCTGTTGCGATTTTAGTAATCTATTATACCTGAGAGCAAAATATGTACAGCAATCGTTCGTACAGTTTCTTGCTAATGCTTTGGTCAAAGACCTAAATATAAAGAAGTATGAATGAACATATACATAGACTATAGCAACACAAACAAAACTAAAAACCACGACAAGAAACAGAACAACACAATACTACACAAAAATCAACAGCACTGCATAGTACACGACATTAAATAGTATAACTAGTTAGTTAATTCCTTGAACGTTTGTGCAGTGGTAGTAAACTATCTATACCTAGTAAATTATCTACGTGGTAAATCATTAAATGGTAAATCATTAAAACCTCTTTTCCAGTCATCGCAGAAACTGGCTCGCAGTTGCATCTAATTAAAAATAACTCACAGTCCTAGTTTTTTTCGTTGTGATGAGTTATTTTTAATTAGATGCAGCCCGCTGCGATCCAGTGGCCAGAGTCTGTATGCAGTAACCAGAAAAGAGGCTTTATGCTATAATTTTAATAAATTGAATCCTGTTTTTTAAAAAAATAAGACTTTACCTCCATAAAATGTGATCTAATTTGAGGCTGAATGCATTTTAACCCCGACATAAATGCAGGTTCTAGTTTAGCAGCAAGTTCAGTGGCTAACAAACTATCATCCCTATAACAGAAGACGATTGAAAGCCATAATTCTACCAAATGCAACAACAAGAGCAAGCTAGCATAGAGTACTCTACTGTAAACCAAGGCTTGCGCTTTTCAAAGTATCTAAGAAACTTTTGTATTTCACACAGGAGAGTTTCCCAGAAAATTATTACTTTTTAGCCATTTAAAAACCTGTTACCGAGCGGCGCTCAGTAATAGAACTTGCATGGTCTGAGCATTCAAACTTAAAAGCGTAAGGCTAACGTTTTTTTTTTAATACGATGACAACAACATACTTTATAAGCTATACGTTTTTATCCTATCCAAATTTAGAATAATTAATTTGTACTAGTAATTACATGTTTTTGAGGGCAATTTGGGATAAATAGCCCGAGTTAGTTTTCAAAACCATTATAAAATTGCCCTAACGAAGTGAGGTAACGAGCGAACTAATTAATTACAACTAACTACGGAGTTTCCCGCCAAAAAGTGGTCTGGAGCGAGAGCAATTTCAAGCAACGGACAATTTCAAAATAATTCGGCTTCTGTTTGTGTGGCGAAGCCTCGGGCAATTTCATGTAACACGTAATTAATTACCTGTAAACATAGTTAATAAGTTCAAGATACTGCGCGTGAAGTTCGAAGTCTTCTGGAAAACGTTTTTCGTAGTTTGGCATCATTCTACAAAGAAGAATGGCCTTCTCACGTAACGTTGGCAAATGCTGCTGATTTTGTGGAGTCTAAATAATAAAAATTGAAAATAAATTAGAAGATACAAAATATATTTTCCTGTTACACTCATAAAATAAACATTATTTAGTATATAAACCCACTAATGGACTATTACAAATGCTGTATTATGATCAGCTGAGCTACTCATAGCTGCATTCTATTGGTGATAGACCACTAGTAGCGAAAGAGTCAAGTTTTAAATGCAAAATGATGGCAGAAAACTCGAGTTTTGCTGAGATTCCACTTTGTTTCTTTAAAGGGTATTGGCAATAAAAATTAAGTTTGTCTCATTTGAAAGAACTCGCCAAATGGTATAAGAAGACCTTTTGTAATTTTTCTGTATCTTTCTTGTGTTTTGAAATATTTCGACCAAAGACAGCGTGCTGTCCGCCATCTTGTTGTAATATTGGGTCTAATTAACTAGGAAATTGGTGACGTCACAAGCAGGGTAAACCTGATGAAACTACTCCGTGAGTGCCCAAATTTTCACGGAAGGCTTTTTAAATGTCGTGGTGGATCAATATAAAACGGAAATAGCGCAACAAAAAATCGAGTTTCTAGCTCGTAATGTCATAAGGTTGGCAAGATCTAGATAAAAATTTCACTTTACCCTGCTTATGTCGTCACATGCATAATTTTGCATATCGAAAATAATTCCAAGATGGCGGACAGCACGCTGAGTTTGGTAGAAATATTTCCAAAACCAAAACAGATACGGAAAAATTATAAAAGGTCCTCTTATACCATTTGACGAGTTCTTTCAAATGAGATAAACTTAATTTTTATTGCCAATACCCTTTAAAGTGCCCCTGACCTCGACAGTTTTTATTGTCTCATTTGAAAGAACTTTTAAAATGATAAAGTAACTTCTTTGGAAGATTTTTGCTTTTTCGCTTTGTTTTTGAGATATTTCATTTTGTTTGACATGCAAATGTCCGGAATTTACGTCGCACATGCATAATGACTTATCAAAGAAGTTTGTGTTTCTCTTTCATTCTCCAACGAAATCCTTTAAAATCGAGAAGTTTCGTGTTGTGGGAGAAACACGCACACATGTTATTCATAATTTAGTGTTTTTATTTGATGAACGCAAAGATATATAATATTCTCTGATAAGTCATTATGCATGTGTGACGTAAATTCCGGACATTTGCATATCAAACAAAATGAAATATCTCAAAAACAAAGCGAAAATGCGAAAATCTTCCAAAGGAGTTACTTTATCATTTTAAACGTTCTCCCAAATAAGACAATAAAAACTGTCGAGGTCAGGGGCACTTTAAAATAATAATTTGTCCGACTAGTTAGTTTATACTAAAACAATTACTCGGGCTCGTTGTCTAATTGTTAAATATATTTTAAACTACTCATTAATAATTCATGAAGAAAATTCAAACGAAAGGAATGTTTAAACAGGTGTTGTAAATCGGATACAGCTGATTGATTAATAAAACATCAACGCTGTATCAGATATACAGCATACTAATTAGGACCCATTGGCTCAAAATGAGCTTTTTCCTTGTTTAAATAATTTGTTTTTTCCTTTTCTACGACTGATAAACAAAGTATTCATGATATAAACTCATCGTAGTTTAAGTAAGATTTCGGCTCGCCGTTGTGAATCCCATATAGTTCGGCCGCTCATATTGTATCTATTACATATTCTACTTACCACGGTTGCCTTTATCCATTCTTCTGTCACTTTCGTTATCGCTTTAAGTAATTTAGCATCCTTCAAAAATATAAATAAAATCATAATAAACCCTACTTTAAGAAGTTCAAAAACTCTCATTATTCATCGTAACCTACCGGGGATTTCTCGATTAGTTGAGCCAAGATAGCAATGAAAAGTTTTCGAGCTTCTCCATCCATAGCGCCGAGACGAGACTTTACCAAGTCAACACACGTAATCAACATGTCTCCTAAAAATGGAAATGCTTTATGAAACAACTTCAGGAAGCCGCTGTACTTTTAGAAAGTTTTAAGGTGCCTCGATAGTCATGAGAAATTACGTATTTTCTTCATGAAAAATTTAGCAGATGTCTCATGAGAATAATTTTAGTTCATTGCACAGCTCTGGTGGTGCTCTTGATTATTGAAAAGATTTATACTTGTAGCGCTTGCGTATCTAGAGAAATTGTGTTTGTGACAGATATTATGCAAATTAGGTTTTCTGCATTTATTGGAAACACGATTTTTTCACTTAGATAAACATTGAGAGTATAAAACTTTTCAATAATCAAGACCACCATTAGAGCTATGCAATGAACCAAAATGAAGCTCGTGAGACCTGTGCAAAACGTTTTATTGGGGGAAACGATAATTTCTTGAGATTTAGACTGTCGAGCCACCTTAAAGGAATCGCAAGCTGCCGTTACTTTCAGAACTCTACGGTATTACACACGCATGTTGCCGTCTCTACCATAACGTTACCATATTCATACTACCTGCATCTTAACGTTACTATGTCCACTACAAATCATTATTACACGTGTTACTATATCTACCATACATTGCATGCCGCGCATCGTTACCATACATGCTACCAATCCTACCATGCACAAATCTCTAGAACGTATATATTACAAATACAAATACAAATACAAATTTTAATTACTTCTTCCCACAAGGGGCTTTTCAAGAGCAATTTACATTACTAAATTTCAAGTGGCAGAGTCGAAGGCATATTAAAGGTGCTCGAAGCAGCCGCCCTACGACACATTTATGACACACATGTCAGACCACGAATCACAGACCTAGGTGTTGATTTTATGGAGGGAGGAAAACCGGAGAACCCGGCGAAAAACCCACGAAGCATAGGAGAGACCAACTAAACTCTACTCACATGAGTGTCCCAAGCTCGAGAACGGGGTTATTCCCAGACGGTCACCCATCCAAGTACTAACCCCGTCGAATCGGGCTTAACTTTTGGTGAGAGGCAGCGCCCTAACAGCACACGCCACCCGTGCTTCCCTAGTTACTAACTATACCATAACGTTTCCATTCCTACATGCACGAATCTCTATACCATACATGTTACACATGTCACCATCTGTACCATGTTGCCATTTCTACCATAATCTCTACCACACATGTTACCTTTGCTATACAATACTTCCTTACCAACATATTTCTCTAAATACAGTATACCAACCTGGTGATCCACTAACGTGGTCTTTATGCATTTTTTGCAATGCTCTTATGCAAGGATTGATAAGCCTAAAAATTCCCAAACAACACTAGCAATATTAATGGTGTTGTAAAGCAGAACATAGTTTAAAACCGTTTAAATACGTTTATTATATACAATTTAATCACTAATAACCCGAAATGTCATACATTTGCTTTGTAACTGCACGGTCACTGGGGAAAGAAACAAAGACAAACTATTATCCCATAATTTTTAAAGGCCAAAACAAAATTAAATATGGAGGATGACTTCAGTTTTGCAACAATCAATTTGACAGAGTGGATGGGTTGTTCAGAACAAAGTCAGTAGGAGACTCCCTTGTGTTAACAGTGTTCACACCCTTTCTTTATCAGAGTGCCAATCAGCTGAGGGACGATTTCCTCATTAACAGCAATGAGGGACGTTTAGTCTAATCGTTCCTTACGAATACAGGATGAGGGACGTTCAGTTCAGTACTGTGTGCTGTGCTGTACTGTACTGTACTGTACTGTACTGTACTGTACTGTACTGTACTGTGCACCGCACTGTGTACCGCACTGTGTACTGTACTGTACTGTACTGTACTGTACTGTACTGTACTGTACTGTACTGTACTGTACTGTACTGTACTGTGTACTGCATTGTGTACTGCACTGTGTACTGTACTGTACTGTACTGTACTGTACTGTACTGTACTGTACTGTACTGTACTGTACTGTACTGTACTGTGTACTGCACTGTGTGTGTACTGTACTGTGTACTGTACTGCAGCCTAGTCCCAGGCTCTCTATCTTCGCTGTTTTAATATTTGCACGCTAGCATGGGCGCTCTATGCCCGAGCGCTGACGTCAAACCTAGGTACCAGTCTCGTCAAATACGCGCGTGCTGTAGAACGACGGGACTAGGCGGGGTGTACAGTGTACTGTTCTGTGTACTGAACTGTGAATAAACGTCTATAAATAGAAAACCAACGAGCACCCTTTATTTAAATATTTATCGTTTTATACTTTGAAGTTGCAAGTTTCTTAGAGCTTATTATTTTCATTTAGTATTCAGATAAACTTGAAGAAGCACTGTTGTTATCAATACATACCTATCAATGTAAGAAGGACTACTGGAATAAGCTGCTTTAAGAAACATCAACGGTCCTTGTAATGGTGCAGTGGCACCCTGGTTAGCTGATCTACACAGAAGAAAAAATATCATAAGCTGTTAAAGTATACACATAGTGAAATAAAAGTAGCGTGCTGCGTAGGCAGTGTTGAAACAACAATCGAAATATAGTAAGGTTAGGTATACTGCTGAAACAGAGAACGTAGGAGTCTAACGTTTCGAGCGAAGGCCCTTCCTCAGAGAGAGAGAAACGTTTCTCTCTGAGGAAGGGCCTTCGCTCGAAACGTTAGACTATTTCGAAAGTATACACATAGCCTGACAATGCAGTAACGATGTGGCCTGACACGATCACCGGGAAGTGTTTTGATTGGCTAGCTGAAGGCGGCTTCTTTTCAAGAGGCAACATGTTTTTCTGTTTCCAGTGACGGATTATCCCAGGGTACGAGATTGCTGCGACGCAGGCTATTATCCAACATAAGAACATAACGACATAAAATAAGAACTTTTATGTCGTATAAAATATTTCAGTGTGAACTATCCCACATAACTGAGAACATGGTTAGGTCAACAATGTTGTTTATCATTATTTCAACAATACTATTCACCACAAATAGACAAACAAAATGTTACTATGTTGTAACAAACAGAGAAAGAGAGACGCATTGGTATATACCAATTACGTTCATCATTGCTAATTAACATAGTTATTCGAGCTTGTTTGTAAGTTGTTAGTACTGGCGGCTAGACAGTCTGTAAACCTTCGTGTATTGTGGTAGCATGACTTTGTTGACAACATTGTGCACGAGGTACAGCACAATACAAACCTCGTTCATACATGTTAAAATGGCTATATAGACTATAAATCCTAAGAATCTACTTCTTTTCTTCGCACAAAAAGTTATGTATAATGCAAATTTGAGCTTCATAGCCCTAGTGCAGTGGTCTAAATTATTGGGGAAATTCTTATACCCTCAAAGTTTACCCGAGTTGAGAAATCGTTTTTCATTAAATCCAGTAAACCTAATTTGCATAAAAGCTGTCACTATCACTCGAACTATGCATGCAAATATATTGATTAAATTACTTTGCATAGTTGCTCAATCCTTCGTAAATAACTTTTCCAAGACTGGTGTACAACAGTTCAAGTTCCTCATACTTATTGGTCATCGTTGCTAAAAAGAAATAAAAAACATAACATGCAACAAAGATTATATAACAAGTTCTGGGGCACAGAAATCTTTTCTGAGTAATTGAGCTTGACGAACGTCCACCAAACGTCTGTTACATTGCACCAAGTTTGCAAACGTACCACGTGCACTACATGTATACGTACAACTTATCATAAGATTGGATTATATACTTAGATAAATCACACCCGTTTAAAAAATAGACCAGTTTTACACATGATTTTAACACTAATGTGCATTTGAGCTAATAGTCTCCTAGTAAGAAACCCAATACGATTGCATAATAGATCATATACAATATAGTTTTCTATATGAAAAAAATTGCAAATATCCGTATCAGTTATAGTTTGCCTTGATGAAGAGTAAACGTTTTGACATCAGTACTTTGCTCCCCCGGCAGTTTACCCCCTTTAAGATATTTGGTACACTTCATAAAACGTCCACAACGCCATACTCTCAATTACTGCTTGCATTTACAGTCTGATATACAGCTATAGTACACACAAGTCATAATTAAAATTTGTAAACGCAATAATTGAAGTTTGTATATGACAGTATATGTGGCATTTTTTATACATGCGTATAGAGCGCCTTATATTTACCTGACTCAATTGGGAAAAGGCTCATTAATTTTGCTAAAAAAGCATGAACTGCTCTAATAACTTTGTTGTTCTGACAAGTCATACACGCAACAATACCACGTTGTAATGGCTTGATCAAAGGCAAAATGTCTGTACGAGGCTAAACACAAAAGAAGAATACATCAACGTATTAAGCCTAGTTCAAACGTCGAACTTTTCATGTGCCGAATCTAATGCAAATAAGCTCGAACAAAGCATTTTGCTCATTTGCATTAGATTCGGCATATGAAAATTTCGATGTTTGAACCTCAAACACAAAGTAAATTTTTGTCCCGGTCGTAAATTGTACCCGACATAACAAATATTAATCAGTGTGATATTCATGTTCAATTAATAACGCGTCAATAAGCTTGACAAAAACTTTCCTTTCTTTCTTTAAAATCAAAAATACAAACCGTTATTTGGTTTGATCACGAAAAACACATAAACTTACCAAGACTGTGAGAAGGTAGGTTAAGATTTCTAAGCCAGTGCAGACATTATTAAAATTAGTTCCAGGTGTTTGGTCCTATATAAAAAGGTAAACAATGTTAATACACAACTCTATATAAGAACAAAAATTTACATTATATAATCTAATTATCTAACAATTATTGGATGAGACTTTTTTGATATCAAGAATTATCAAGGTCGAAGTCTGTGTTATCTACCGAAGCCGAAGGCTGAGGCCGGCTGATAACGCCGTCTGATATAAAAAAAAGTCGAATTCAAAAGGGAATCACTCCCTCAGAACCAAAAAATGCAGTTCAAAGACAGTTGCTTGCTTCCCCGTTGCTTTTTTCCCCGTGGCGTCACGTCAGCACATGCATGATAAGTCCTTTTTCCAACAATGACGTTTTAATGCTGCCAATTACCCTTCAAACTAATTTAATTCGAAAAAAACTTTGGTGACCCCAAATTACTTTTTTTTCATTCAAACTTTTCTTGAAGTAGGAGTAATCAATAGGCCGATTTAAAAAAAATTATGTACATCCAAATTTTTTAAAAATTAACAAACATAGATTTTTCCGAAGGAAAAAAATTATTCGTTCTGCAGAATTTTTTTAAAATCGGCCTGTTGATTACTCGTACTTCAGGAAAAGTTTTAATGGAAAAAAATTGGGGGTTACCAAAGTTTTTTTCGAAGTAAATTAGTTTGAAGGGTAATTGGCAGCCATTTTGAAACGTCATTGTTGCCATAGAAACAACTGTTGCTATTTATTTGGTAACAGTTTTTGATTGCCACCTTAATTGTTTTTACTTCGACGCATTGAGCCTGAAAACGACTTCTTGAAAACATGGCGCCGAATTGTCACAGACAGAAGAGAAACATTTAATTCGACGCGATGATAATTCGTCGTGTAACTCGAACACGCATTATCGTCGCATTATCCGTCTGACGCAGACGAATTTAATTGCCGAGACGAATTTAATTCCTGTGTCGAATTTAATCGAGTTATACGTCGCAGTTTCGCCGAATAAAATTCAAACATTTAAATTCGTCTATTGTGCGACGTTTAGCGCACGCCTAATAGATACTTGGTTAAACAGAAACAAATTAATTGCCAACTTAAATTTGTATATACCTCGCAACGTAGTTGTTCATTTCAATTACACGTTTTGGATTTCAAAAGCAAGCTGAAACTGACTGTAAAATTCAACTTAAGTTGCACATGGACTTGTATTAGGCAAGTATCCTTATATTATGTAACTTTCAAAGTACAGTATAATATATTTTTATTAATTTAAGGGATCTCATTATAGGGCTAACCTCCTGAATCTTCTGCAAGGACTTTGATACGTTTTTTTAATATTATTTTCATACTTTATGTACATATCCTTTTCTTTTGTGTATCAGGCACCTTGAATAAATTGATTGACTGATTGATTGATTGATTGATTGACTGTGATTGATTGAACTCTTAAGAGAACTTTTTCAGCTCTCTGCAGAGATACCAAACCAACCAATTTTACAATTTTCGTTTTATTATAGTGTATGTAAACGATTAATAATTTTGTATATGAAGATTAAAGATATCAAGACTTGGAAAGAGAATTGAATAGGAAAAAATAATTGGAAATATTAAAAAATAAATAAATAAAGTATAAAAACTGACACCTATACATGTATATGATTTGGGTTTTGTAGCATTGGTTTTATTGTTTCCGAGTGTTTGGATTCCCCTGATGAAACACGCTAAACGAGTTGTTGATATGGCATCTCAATCGAGCGATTTCAATGGGCTTTGTCTCCCCCCCCCCCCCTCCCCCCCCCACGTGACCCTGACTCTTCCTTACTGCGATTGGTCAGTTATAGCGTTTGAACGCTAAGGCAGAGGTCAGGGTCACGTGGGGGGGAGGGAGGGGGGGAGACAAACCCATTGGAAAATGCAATTTAAAATAAACCCTCATGAGATTTTATTCATGAGTGTGTGTAAAATGTATTCATACAGCAACGATCTTAAGAATAGCGTACCGTCGAACTGCTATTTATAGTACAAAATGCGGACAAACAAACCATAGTTGACTTTCAAATTATTGCAAATGATCCATTATCTATTGTTCGGACCATAGATATCATATAAATACTAGAGGGGGCATCCTATCTTAATTTCAGCCAACCGCGGGTAACCAATTGAACGCCGCTATCTTGGATTTTTTTGGAGGCAAACATTAGGCGCGTTGGTTGGCAAAGGACTGGGTCTAGTACAATTGCCAACCAATTGACTGAAATATCATAGGTAATGGCGGCTGCCATGTGGTTACCAAATTTTCCCGCCAATGCCCCCACTAGTATTTATATGATCTCTATGGTTCGGACTGCAAGAATTATAGGTAAAAGCGGACAAACTTAAATAGTGACGTCATCACGACGGAGCGCTATTTGATGAACACCGCTTTTCATCTAATATCTTGGGTGGTATACGGTTTTAGCGAGTTTTACTGGAGTATCCAACTTCAATCAGGTGACTGAATAAACTATTGTAATTGGCTGATTATCGCATGAATTATTAATGAGTTTGAGATGTAAAAAAACAAAATACAACACAAACAGAAATCTTAATACTCACAAGGGTAACAAATAACTTATCCAACCAGGTCAATTTAAGATCAGTTCCTAAATAGAAATAAATTCATTTATTTTAATATACATTTAAAATACGGGAAAATATATCCCCAGGATGCGTTAGGGCTAACTGAGATGTTTACCTTGCCAAAAACCTGGTTTGAGAGCAGTTTTCAACAGTAATACACATCTTTTAGACAAGGCTTCCCCAGGCGAACCAACTGCAGTAGAGGCTTCGTTAACCTAACAAGTGAAATACGAAAAAATGAGTAAATGAAATGATTCAAGCCATTTCTAAAACCTATCCTCATTGAAAGCTCAAGTGCATGAAATACTGGTTTAGGAAGAAGCAAAATAGGCTTGAAAACTGATCTATATACTAATCATTTGCCTCTCAGCAAAAACTAAAGTTATATATAGCTTTAATATGTATACGCATCATGCACGATCACTGAGGGTGCATGACATTGCGGAAAAAAATAATTTGACATAATATTACAAAAATTTAGGGCTAGATCTCGTGTTTAATTTAGAGAACTAGTTTGATAGCACGCATACTGCAGTCCAAACAGTCAGTGGCGTAGGAAGCAAGTTGATCTTGGAGGGGCACAGCTTCAAAAGGGCACTTTGGTCAGGGGGTAGGACTTCAAAAGGACACTTGAAACGTTGCAAAAAGGGCACTTCACGACAACGTTGTGGGAGCACACGCCCCGTTCCCCCCCGGTTCCTACACCCCTGCAAACGGTAAAGTCGCTTTGGTATATTCAAAAGGTCAAAATACCGACAATAGCCAGGAGCCGAGTTTAAAGTAAGTATAACTTATAAAAGATATAAATTAAATTAATCTTTTTTTGTTTTGAAGTGGGTAGAGTGTTCTCCGTAGTCTAGAACTGGTAGTGTATTGGTTCGAACTTCGAGCCTCTTCAACGCCGTTATTTTCAATATTTTTTTCCAAGTTTTTTCTTCGGTGTTTTCTTTTCCTCCACCGTCTCAGGCTTACAATAACGCTTATGGGATTAAGATTAGTGCTTTGGGGACAATTGTTTGGAAAATCTAGGGACAATAGTGAAACGACTCCTGACAGTGGCGTGGTGGCAAGTTTCAGGCTGGGGTGGCCAGATTAGCCTTGCCCCCCCCTGCCACCACGCCACTGACTCCTGATACAACGATATGGACTCGATTCCAGGCTCTTATCTGCATTTTGACATTCTGAGTATATACACTGAAGAGACATGACGACAGTAGAGACTTTATATTATACCAAGCTGTCAGTACAATACCTGGCAAGCTACTCGCAGAAGGAAATTAACAACCGCGTCAGCGTGATGTTTGTCAACTTGTGTTCGATATTGTGATGTCTGTCCTCCATCCTTTTGTGATGAGCCCTGAAAGCCCAAAAAAGACGCACGTATAAGTATAGTTGTCACCACAAAACTTTGCATGGCTGACAGTGCTTGATATTTTTACTCGGGCTACCTGTGGTAGCCGAGTCTAGGTTTCAACTCCGGGTTTTTTTTGCGTCGCGATATTTCCCCGACATGCTTTGCCAAACTAAGGCAGCTTTTTCACTAACGGCTGGCGAATTGTCAGCTAACTTCACGGGGTTGTCTATAACTTCACGAGAGTTGTCTAATCATCGCTTGAATCCACCGAATCTAGCACTGTAGGTTATTTCGTACTTTTTAACAAACGCTTAAGGTGGCTCCGTACAGTTTCTTGAAAAATGGAAAATACAAGTTTGAGAGTCCAAAACACGTACATGAACAATTCGGAAAAAGAATAAAACTAAATGTTATGTATAGTTAAACAGTCTGGCAATCAAAAACTGTTACCAAATAAATACCAACAGTTATTGCTATGGCAACAATGACGTTTCAAAATGGCTGCCAATTACCCTTCAAACTAATTTAATTCGAAAAAAACTTTGGTGACCCCCAATTTTTTTTTCATTAAAACTTTTCTTGAAGTATGAGTAATCAATAGGCCGATTTGAAAAAAATTCTGTAGAACGAATAAATTTTTCTCTCGGAAAAATCATGTTTGTTAATTTTAAAAAAATTTCTTTCTACAGAATTTTTTTAAAATCGGCCTATTGATAACTCATTCTTCAAGGAAAGTTTTAATGAAAAAAAGCAACTGGGGTCACCAAAGTTTTTTCCGAATTAAATTAGTTTGAAGGGTAATTGGCAGCCATTTTGAAACGTCATTGTTGCCATAGCAACAGCTGTTGCTATTTATTTGGTAGCAGTTTTTGATTGTCAGACTGTTTAACTATGCATAACATTTAGTTTTATTCTTTTTTCGAATTGTTTAATCACGTGTTTTGGACTCTCAAACTTGTATTTTCCATTTTTCAAGAAACTGTAGGGAGCCACCTTAAGGGGGTATTGGACAAAAAAAAATCGAAATTTGGAATTTCTTGTTTTTGTGAAATAGACATCCTCAACTATCTAACTTTCCACGGGCAAGTGTATTTCCTGAGTATTTTCACTAATTTAACGCCAACGATACGTTCTTTATAGCGAGGTAATGAAAATGGTGTCCGTTTTCATCGCAACGCAGAGCAGATTTTTTCCCCGTTTTACGCTAATTGCCGTGCCTCTATTTACCCCCTTCTATCTAACTTTAAAAAAAGAAGCTATACAATTCCTTTCATGACGTATATCCTTTTCTAAACATGTTTTTTTCATCGCGGGCGGGTCTATTTGAATATTTTCGTTAACGGTTGATTAGCGAGAGAGTTTTTACAACGAGTGGATGTGTTTCATGGCTCTCATGGCACTGCTTCCGAGTACTTCTCAGTTTCCACATTGTCGTGTTCTAGCTGGTGAGGACATTATAAAGACCAATGATACCGATCTCCTGATCTTGTAGAAGAACTTACAGATCCTCTGGCAGGCTGTCACGACAGGAAACTAGGAGCGTCCGCCATGTTGTAAAACACAAATTTGTCCCTAGCTTGATAAGTGTCGAAGACAAGGAATTTTTAAAACTTAGAAATATAAGTCTGACTATATAATCTCTCGCTTAGGTTATATTTCGGTTTCCCTTTTGTACTTGCTGTTTGAGTACGGTGTAATTCCCCTTGTTATTTACATTGGGCTACGGCTCATGCCATTTTTATTGCAGAGTACTTATACTGGCATATATTAAAGTGTTTTTCTTGAGCAAAGTTACTGTCAAAATGATCGCCAGACTGTCAGTAACATTCTTAGATAAAAATAATCTTCACTAATGTCACAGAAACGGTTTGAAAAGACGCTTTCCAAACCGGTCAGAAGCCGTATAAATTAAGACGAGTCAGTTTCAGACGGCACCATAATTTTCACACGGCATCAGAATTTTCACAACAACTGATAAATATCTAAAGCTGGTTTACCTTTTCTGTACACTTTCTGACACACATATTAAACTATATATCTAGTCCTCTAAACATTTGCAACATCCCCAAACAAAAACTATCCACTGAAAGTAAACAATAAGCAGTACTCGAAGCCGAGGAAGAAACGTCCACATTCCTTTCCGTCTCGCCGACAAATAATATTATCATTCATTTCCTTTCTATCCTGCATTCTGATTGGTTAATTCACCTGCAAATAACTGAGTGCAAATAATTTTTTTGCTGCAAATAATGTTATGAGCATGCGCATTAGCAATGGCGCTGCTGACTGCAAATAATTTTCGTAAACATGGCGGCTAGTTCTTCAGCTATCCGAGGAAATAATCGAGAGTATTTGGAAGCATTCATAACGACAATGTACTTTAGAAAAGAAATAGTTAAAAGGAAGATTTAGTGAGATAAAAAGCAACACTCGTGCCAACAAAAAGTAAGTTTTACGAAGATTTTAGTATGCCGAAGACACAGAGGAGAGTGGCGATCTCTAACTTCAGGCATTTCAGATTTTTAACTATTTTATGAATGATAAATCAATTATTGAACTCGTCTATCGCAAAATATCATGATTTGTCAGTGTCTCGCTACCAGTTATTTGCCTCTGCCTTCGGCATCGGCAAATAACTAGTAGCTCGCCACTGACAAATCATGATATTTTGCTCAGACTCGTCCAATAATTGATTATTATTCAGACCAAACTGTAAACAACAAACCCAATAGGTTACGGATCATACTTTTCGCGTAAAAAATATGCATCTAAAGTATAGATATAGGAATCTAAAATAGTCACGAACAATTGACACAGACCAGTGAAATAACCCAACGTCGAAACAAAATGGTTTATTTATACACGTTTGTACAACTATCCTCTCAGAGAAGAAACCAGACAGTGGGCAGACAACTTTAAATATGAACCGAGTCCCATGTAAAGCTGGGGCTTTTTAATGGAAAACAATTAGATTATGTTGACATAGGGACAAATTTGGGTAATAATTTGAACATTGTTTTTAACTGTAAACTTTAAATGCATTTTGCCGGAATTGTGTTTTCAGCCAGCATGGTGGTTTCAAATTTCTAAACACGATTTTCTCAGTTGCCTAATTTGGTAATAGTACCTGGACGCCAAACACGCTAGCGCATTCAATATTTGATGTAATGCTTTAAACTTTTTTAGAGGCTGTGTAATATGAACGGATCTATGTTGCAAACCTCAAATATATTGCATAATGAATGTTATTCATTGTTAAAAAGTTCTTGTTTTGTAGCCTTATGAATAAAAATCAGCCATCTTTTCAAAAAAATAACATTTTTATGGAAAATATTTATAATTTTGTACTTTTTTTGAGGTTTACAGCATAGATCTGTGTGTGTGCTTTACATTAACCTTTGTTTAGTGTTTGTCAGACCGTTAGTTCTCATAGAATCTTGTTCACCGCAAGTGCTATATTTTGCTCACTAGGGGGTTGTTGCTTGGATACCATGGTAACAACGCATGTCTTACTTAGCTTTTTAACATCAGGGAAACATATCCTATATATTTCTGCCAAGATATCTTTAGATAAACCAATATTAAAGAAAAAAACTTTTTTTGTCCAATACCACCTTAATATGTGCACGCTGTTGTGCTGTTTCGTGCATAGGCTATGTCAAGCTGCATTGCTATGAGTAGCCCGAGTGAACGACTAAGCAGGCGTCTTGTTTATATAAGTACTGAAATTTACGTGCAATTTTTGACCGTGCGAAATGTCTTCACCAGCAGAAAGGTTTTTGATTGGTTATACGATCTTTCTCACTAGTGGAAAACATCGTATAAGCATTTTTATTGGCTAACGGTTTTCCGTCTTTCATTGGCCAGTGGTTTTTCGTCTCAATATAGTCTCAGAAACGTTTTTGCTACGTCTGTCGGCAATATGGCGGCGAAGTTGCTTGTCAAACTTTCGTTCAAGCTTTGTTAACTATATATAACTATAAGCTTTCGACGAATCAGAGAAGGCTAATATTATACTGAACAAGAACTTCATTGTTTGAACCCTATTCGATGCATTTAACACAAAATAAATATATAACATGCACGCATATCCGCTTAAATACATTCAGGGTATCAATCGTAACAAGACCACCAGTTTGGTCAACTCTCCCCAGTCCTCTAAATATATGGCAAGTGCATTTTTACCTGCGCAGATAATTTCAATCTTTTTGCATCCTGCACACTGTCATCGGAAGTACGTTTAACGCCACCCTATGTAAATACAACAAATTATTTAAAATAACACCACACAAAATGTTTCATTTTTCTTTCACAAGTAGCGATTTTTAGTACTACATGTATATTATACTTACAGTTGGAGTCTCCTTCGTGTCCACTTTCACCTGAGGTAAAAAAAATGACAACGTTTGGTTTGAACAACACAGCAACAGTGCTGTATAGGAAGGAATAGACTTGATAAAAAAACAATACCAAAGAAGCCGTAGTAAAGAAAATTACAAGTGTGACAAATTAGATCCAGATCCAACCGGGATCAGTTGCAAAAATCAAGGTTCTTTGGCAGGAAATCTAACCTACAACTCTGGGGATGTATACAACAGCGGTCTAACCGAATGAACCACGAAGGCATGTGCCGCTGGCTTGACCACATGTTCAGTATACGATAATAATAGCGAATTAAAGAGTGCATGGACTGGAAATTGAACTCATGACCCTGAAAATACACACCACTACAATTCAATTCAATTTCCAGCTAGAGGGACTTTATAAAGAATTGCATTTTTTTCAACTGGTCTTAGTTAGATCTCTAAAATATAAAAAAATTATCACACTCTGATTTTCTTCGCATTGGCTCCATGTGTAATTCACTGATAAAAAACACGTATATAGTAGTTTAAATCACAAGCATTTTCGCTTCTACTTTTACCTCCGTCGATTCTTGTTGTTCGTCTTTAGTTCGTTGTATTTCCCATTCAATAATAACGTTAGCAAGATCAACAGCAAGTTTACGATGTTCTATAGTGGCCTAAAAAACAACAAACACGAAACATTATTTCTCTAACAAAAATATTTATTCACAGTATCTATCACTCAGCATACTGTCATTTCTTTCAAACAGATATTGCACGGAAACAGTGTTCTTAACTTCTTCTAAGCGGCATCGGACTCTCAAGTCTTATAAAGTTTACTCTGGCTAATGCCAGACGATTTTACTCGTCACAAGATTAAGCCACCGATAGGTAAAGGTAAAGCTATTTTTCAAAAAAGACACACTTCAATCACACTTTACAGTCAAACTGGATGTTCTTTACTGCGCGACCTTGCAATATTGACAGCAACATTGCAATGTTGATTTGCAAACGGTTCAAGGCGATTTCTTGGCAAGTTACTAAAAATTCGCATTTTGAGTGAGTTGTTCTGACTTTCAATAGAACTTCATATTATGTGAAGTTCGATATTTAAAATGCGAATTTTTAGCAACTTCCTAAGTGCAATGTTGCTATCAATATTGCAATGTTGCTATCAGTATTGCAATGTTGCTATCAATATTGCAATGTTGCTATCAGTATTGCAATGTTGCTATCAATATTGCAATGTTGCTATCAGTATTGCAATGTTGCTATCAGTATTGCAATGTTGCTATCAATATTGCAATGTTGCTATCAATATTGCAAGGTTGCGCGGGAAAGAACATCCGGTTTGACTGTAACAATACAAAAAATAGGGATGCCTAGGGCCTAGGCGTGCATGTATCTACTGCGTTTAATGCCTATAGCTACTATGGTAAAAAAAAATACTAAATCTGTAAAAACTTTCTCTTCTTGAATATCTTGCTCCTTAAATATCTCATAGCATTGTGTTATAGCATTGACTTATGAAATACTTAGTGTACAGTAGTTATTTTGGCTTCGGTGGTTTGTCATGCATCAGTTGTCGTTTCATTCTATGTTTTGGTTGGCCCCGAAACTTTTTGTTACTTATACTTACACGGACGGATAGCGTTTAGTATCCACTCGCGCATGCGCAGTAGATACAAATGCGCGAGTAGATACAAAAACAATAGAATTTATTGCTTTTTAAAGACGTCATGATAACGTCACCATAAACATCATTAAACGATACAACTTCAACCACACAAATCAATATATATGTTGGTTACCAGGTCCCATTAGTTGCCTATACGAGCGTTTATGTCGATTCTAACCTTCCTTAATAGCAACGCCTCTGAAATTAAATACGTCCGAACACACTTGGTGTGTTCTTCGATTTAACGCTGGTACAAAAATCACTAAGTACACTAACCATGATTAACTTCAGACGATACTTACACTACTTGTAAAACCAAGTTTCTGCATGGCGGTAATCATATGCTGAATAAGATGAACTCTGACTGGGTAGTAGACTTTGTAATGCCGCACTAACAATTGTCTAGTAAACAGGTTAAACAGGGAAAGAAAAACATATTTAGCAAATCTTTATAAATGAATTTGGATATCACAACTTATAAAATTGAAAAATTCTATCAAGCAGGAAATCGTTAATTTAGTTTAGCAGGAAATATTTATTTTTGGATTTTGCTGCCAGGAAGAAAAATGCTTTATCTAGGACTGGACTACATGTATATACACTATATACTTAGCTACTTTTACTCAAACACTCACTATATATACACTATATATACCTATACTATAGGTATAAAGTATATATATATACACTATATACTTACAGGGCTCGAATTAACATATCGACATTCGCAAATCGCGAAGAGAAAATGTTGATAGGTTTTGTTTGGAAAAGTCATTTGAAAACCTCAGAGACTGACATACAAAACATGTGTTTTATCAATCACACATTTTACTTAGATTATAATACTTTACAATTAGATTTTAATATCTCTAGAAAGAAACACAGAGACACGAGGCTCGACTTCCAACCGTTTCCCCGGCTCTGGTGTACATACCCCCGAAAGAGGCGGCTGGACGCGCGAGACACAGAGCGTGTCTGTGACGTTTTGCATAAAATGAATCAATCTTACTAAAACGTTTCTAAAATGCCACCGCATGCCTCATCAGCACTCTATTGATCGCCATTTCGAAATTACGGGGTAATTCATGCAATATTTCCAATAATACATGCCTGCTGAAAATGTGCAAGCACGTTTGTGATTGGTGCAAATCGACAATGGACAAGCTCACAAGTCCAGCCGTGATTTCGGGGGAGGTGTACCGGGGCCCGAGATACGGCTGGAAATCGAGCTTACAGAGACACGAACGTCTATAAAAAGTAGAGTGCTACGTAGGCAGTGTTTAGGATAGATCAATGTGAAAAGTTGCTAAACTGCCAAAAATAGTTTTGATAACATAACGAAATACTGACGTATCGAGCGGAGCCCTTCTCATCAGAGTAAAATGTGTAGAAAAAAGAAGCTCCGCTTTCGTTATCAAAACTATTCTCGGCAGTTTATCATCTTTTCACCTTGATCTATCTATAAAAAGAACAAGACGATATACTCACAACATATGAACCAGTTGAGGAAGGGTGTGTCCATCCTCGACAATAATTTTCTTAGTCCAATGTGTTAACATTGCCTATCATATAAGACAACTACGGTTAGAACAATGTATGATATACATCCAATATATTCATAGTGTACGAGAAAATAATAATATTACAGTAAAAATGCAAATACCTTCCCACTTCCGCTTCTGTAGTTTGTTGTGTATTGTACTGTATTTCTGTAGCCGCTACTGAAGCGTGAGGAAAGTCTAACGATAAAAATCGCCAATTCTTGATGTATATTCGTCTGTTGGTATCGATTTGGGTAAACATCCATTGTATTATGATTAAATGCCATTTAAAGCTAAATTATACTATTTTTGTACAGTTTTCAACAAAAATATTTCTCAGGCTTCGGTGGCAGCTACAGAAATACAGTAATACGCAACGAACTACAGAAGAAGAAGTGGGAAGGTATTCCCATTTTGACTGTAAACCTACGAAAATACGATGCCAATGTATTCCTCACAGACGATGGCATTTGCGTGTTTGGTAACGACAAGAATCGAATGATGACTACAAATCACCGACTTTCGTAAACATTTGTTTAAGACTCGGTCCATTCTTTTCGTTTTATTTTCTTTGTATAAATATAAACATAAACGTTGCTTGCTTACATTTCCATCTTCCATTCTTGTTGGAACAGCGGGAGTTAAGATAGCTAAAGCTTGACGAACAACACTACGTGCTTCAGCAGCGTGAGCCTTCAGCAAACTGTGGAAAACCTTTAAAATTAAAAACCATAATTATAAACTATAATTGTTTCATTTATAAAAGTTTAGAAAGTGTAGAATAGATAAATTAGTCATAACGCTAAATAATAACATTCAACGTGATGTAGATCCATCAAAAAATGGTGATGGACAGTCAAAAAATGGTGGTGGAGTACATTGTCATAAAGGATGGGATGCAAAGTGCAACATTAGATGTTTTTATTTCTTTCAACCAATCCATTTGTAAGCATCAACAACAGCCATGCCACGTAACGAAAAAATAACATTTAGTTCATATATAGACTTGATCTCAAACTTATTAAAATTCATAAACCGAAAACGATATATTAGGAAGTTTTTCACAAATTAAGTAAACTTTTAATAGCTTAAATTCTCTTAAAATACATATATATTTGTCCTCAATCCAATCATTCAATTCCACTTCCCGGTGAATATCCTTATAAAACATTTCTCGTGTATGATATATTCGTGTAACACGCAGACGTATTTTTCACAAATTCATTGCTTTGTTTCTATTATTGTTAATCAATTATAATAATAATACCACGATTCAAAAACTCATTAATAATAGGAAAACACAAAGGAAATCAGTACCATGTCTGTCGTTTTATACCTGATAAAACATCTTGACGTCAGAAAGAATACTAATGAACATACAATTTTATATAAAGAATACTAATGAACATACAATTTTATATAAAGAATACTAATGAACATAACATCCAATAGCGAATCGTTTTTGAAGCCATTCAAAACACTCGCATCACGTGTTTTATCAGATCTAAAACACTCGGGCTGCGCCCTCGTGGTTTTAAATCTGATAAAACACTCCTGCTCGTGTTTTAAATAGTACGTAACGCACTGCATGCAGCTTGGAGTCCTTGAAGATATTTTCGTCAAAAACTCTTATTCATCATCTTTTTATTGGTAAACGCCAGACAATTTAACTCGTCATAGAAAGAACCCATGCCAGACAAGAAAAAGTTAAGAACACGTTGAAAAACTACCTCTTCTACATTACTTCTCGACTATAAATAAATACGAAACTAACATACCTGCAGCACAATCCTTTTATGAATTGCAAACTTTGAAATAATGTGAGCTAGTAGTAAGTGGCCGTGATATTTGGTAGCTGGATCCTGGTGATAAATCACAAATTTAGAAATCAATAGAAACAATAATCATGCAGAATTCAATCAGTCAATCCCCGACCCAAATTTAGTAGACTGTAGACCAAAATAATGGAAAACCGGGAGATAAGTTTATAGAAAACATTAGAATCGAGCAGTGAACTCCAATGCAAGGAAGTAGCGAGTATACCTTCGAAAAACCTATAGTGTCGAACTAGCATACACCCTGTAACTCAGGCTAAAGAATCCCATCAACCTAATAAGGCTGGAATTGTACTTCACGAAATCTTTGCACTGTGTTACAATGATGTTATTGAATTACATTCATCAATGTAATTGATTAGCATTATCAAACACTCGAATTATTATATCGACAATCGTTAAGTACAAAACCCCGTAACCCCCCTATATTGTCTCCACAGGTGTACTTTTATAAATCTGACCCTTACCACACACTGTTTATTAGGTAATAAACATGGCCATGCAAACGTCATCATTCGTCTCAGCTTCGTTCCCTGTTTCCTATAATGATAAATAAAATTGTTTTAAAAAAAGACTAAACAACCAGAGGAGCAAAAAGAACCCGTTAATTGGAGAAAATATCACGTGTTGATACTCTGAACATTAGTAATCTAAACATTTCGCCACGCTGGAAAATACGCAACATATTCTTATGAATTCCCTGTCAACATTTCCTGCCTCGCAATATAGTTAACAAATAAAACATAAAGCTCCGTGCATATGTACTCTTGTAAGGGGCGGACCACTAGAAAATGATGGGGGGGGGGGGGGCTTTTTCAGCTTGCACGAATTTTTTTCTTTATCATTTGCTTGTGCATGAATTTTTTTTATAACACATACCTAGTTTTCACCATGAGAAGGCTCTGCACGAATTTTTTTTCACAAACTTTCTTTGTGTATGGATTTTTTCCCCGAGCACATTGCCTTGCACGATTTTTTCTTGGTTCCCCCCCCCCCCCCCCCATCACTTTTCTCAGTAATGGTCCGCCCCTAAAGGCACGTTTGACGTCATTTGAACACGAAAGAAGTTTAGTAGTTTGTTTTATAAAATATGAGGAGAAAAAACAAACAAACTAAAAGTGGGATAGTTTTGAAAGTTCGCTAGCTTTTCCCGCCAGGTAACGCCATCCTACGTCATTTTACGTCATTCATGATCTTCATACTCTTATAAAGCACGGAGCCCAATTTTATAAACTTTGATTATGATTACGGTTTTATGTGTGGTTAAAGCCGATACGTGGATGTATTGTTGTACATTTCAACTTACTTATTAGCAGCGTCGTGAATGTGCTGTGACGCATGCTCAACAAGGAGAGCCGAAAACTGCAATAGTAGTATACGTACGGCATCCTAAAACAAAAACAAATCTTGCATGAAGATAATTGTTGTAAAAGTTGTAAAAAGACTCTAAAGTTGAAATAATTACTCGTCTAGCACTGCTCATAATTACTAGAACCAAAAGCACCATCTCGTTTTCCGTGTGGAAAAAAATAGAAAACTATTCAATTTGTACAAGTTAGCTCCAACGTGCAACATTTTACGCGCATTGGAAATCCAGCTTAAATTGCCATTCTCAACATTATCTGAGCCCTATATATAGTCTCTGTAGAAATTGGTCTTGTTTATTTTTCTGTTTAGTAATACACTCAGTATTTCGAGATACAGTACACAGTACGTACGCTTATATAAAATATCAAAGTCATCATATATAATAGTCTAAAACCGAGTTTAGGGTAAGCATTCTTCATTTTCTCTTTCTCTGCTACGATAACAGAGTTCAGGTACGAGATTGCAGACTTGCGTTGAGATTTAACGACATAAATTTTATCCCAATCTAGATTTCGACCCATCAAGTATATTAAAGAGCACAAAGGTAAAATTTAGACTGGGGGCAAGTCTGGTATTAAAATGAAAGTTTGGGTTTTGAAATAAGTACATGTATATTGTCCCCTTAAATAATACAATCCAAAAGATACCATCACGTGAATAACTCACCGATGTCTTGAAAGGGTTTTCTGGATCTATCACTCTGCTAACAAATACACTGATCACATTTTCCTCACTGTCTTGCTCTGGATTTGGAGGACCACCAATAATACTACCAGTTTCACTTGAACCTTCTCCTTTCTCAAAAGATGCCACGAACATTGGGATGATTATGTATTGCAACGCCTACAAAACAAAAATAGGAAAACATACAATTTTTACTTATAACCTGCTGTAGTAAACTGTAAGAAAAACTTATTCGTGCATGCTCCAAATTGCACTCAAAACTATGCTATTACCTTTACATCTCAAACTCATTAATAATTCATGAGGAAAACACAAAGGAAATCAGTACCGTGTCTGTGGTTTGGATATCGGAGAAAAAAATTACATAAATTAAGCAAACTTTTACTTTGATTTTCTCTTTAAATACTGATTTGTTTGAGATGCTATATCATACACTCGGAGGAGTGTTTCATCAGGATATCCAAACACTTCGAAGTTTGTTCAAAAACCGAGGCAAAAACAAACGTCTCAGTGTTTGGATATCCTGATGAAACACTCCTCCTCGTGTATGATATATTACATAAAACTCCACTGTTTTTACACGCCAAAGGTAATGACTAGTCGGTAGCATAGAACATATGCTAAATTTAATCATAATACTAAACATTGTCTTAAAATATTTACCTTTGCCGTTAGATCTTGCGGGAAATTTTCATCGTGTACAATTTCTACAAATTTGAAGAACACTACTCTTTTCTGTTCCACAGTATATTTCTGTAGTAAGCAAAAGGTAAACAAGAAGGTGTATATCGTATTAAATATACAAATAGAAAGCGGCAGCCAGTTTTAGATAACCTGATGCAAACTTAAAAGTTTTAATAAATTTGAAATAAACTTAATTAAACTTTTAATAAACTTAACACGGTTTACATAAATACTTTCAAATTCTCTTCAAAACACTTCATATAGTTTGAAAGAATTTTAACATTTTTTATAGGTTTACACAAAAGTACTTTTAAATTCACCTAAACAGTTCGTCATAAGATCATTCGTATTTTATAATCAAGTTATATTAAGTACAGTACATAATGCTACAATCATGAGTATGACAGACTTTCTAGGAGCTGTGAATCTTCACCTTTTATTTAACTTATTTCAAATTTCAATTCCGTTTCGATTTTACGTCAGTGTCGTAATGCATTATCGTTCAAAACTTGATGGAGTCCAAATTAGTTTTCGATAAAAAAAATCAAATCAAAGATGCGGGGGGAAACCAAATAGTCTTTTTTATTAATATAGACCTCTTGCACATCACGTCTACATCTACATCTACATCTACATCTACATCTACATGGGTTAAGTCGGTAAAATCTTTTCGACATCGCACCAACTACATAAAAAAACAAAAAAACCTACTAAAAGGTATATTTACATTAAAAATATTACGTTGTAAAATCAATGTTAAAATTATTTAAGCAAAAAATCAGTAAGCTTAGATTTAAAAACGTCCAAGGAGTTTGAATTAACTACGTCTTTCGGTAGATCGTTCCATTCCTTAATTGTTCGTGGAAAATAAGAAAATTTATAAACATCCTTCGAAAACCTTGGAACTCTGTATTTAAAAGGATGACCACCTGGTTTTCCAAGTCCATATCTGCTAAATTATGAGACATTTTGTACATCATGGTTAATCTCGCTTTCTTTCTTCTGGTTTCTAATGTGTCCCAACCAAGTCTCGCAAGCATACCAGTGACACTCTCCGTTTTTTTATAATTCCCTAAACAAAATCGGGCGGCTTTTCTTTGAACTTTTTCAATGGTATAGTTGTCAAAACGGTCATTTGGAGGGAAACTTCAAAGTCCTGACGTTCAACAGAGCGAACTATTAATCAAATTTTCATTGTTTAGAAGTATTTATCCTCCATCGAGGAAATAAGTGCAAGTGGTCTATAGTGACATTTGAAGCAGCCGGACAAAACGTCGTCGTAAATATTTTCTCTTGGTCCGTCCAACTTCTACAATGGCTCGCAATAATGATTTCTTAACATATACTCTACATGCAGAAAAAAAAGCTTAGACAAATACCTTGGCAACGTCTTCCTCCATAAACGTTTTCAAAAATTGAAAGTCTGGAATGTGTCGGTCAGTAAAGACCCTCAATAATTGAAAAAGAAGCTCCACTTCACTTGGTCTGTGTCTGGAAAGTAATAATTACGACGTCATATATAGACGTTATAAAAAGATGTGTGCTTTGTAAACAGTATATCCTGGCCAAACAAAATCATGTACATAAATTCTATAGTAAGTATATACGCAGTCATAATATAATGTACTCAGGTCAAACAGTTTCAGAAAACTTACTTAACATAATTTAACAAACACTTGACAAGAAGCTTTGGTTCTCTCCAACGGTGAACTGGAACACCATCCTAAATGTTAAATATATACTCTATATATCAACACGACAATACTTTCATGTTGTCCATGATTTGCCTGGTGGCAGGTGCAAAAACCAAGGAGAAATGAATGCCCTAAAAGGCTTCCGTAACATTAACAATTTCTACAAAATATCAAATCATAGACTCGCCAACACAATCCCTATTGCCTAACATAACATTTCTAATCGTAACCGAAATAGGAAATTACAAGAAAACTATTCAGCTCTATAGGATACGAAGGAATTTCCAACGACAGTCATATAAGATGCACGGAAACCAAGTTGAACTTCATGTTAGCTACCTATGCAATACTGGTGTTCAAGTGCTTAATTCAGATATACTGTAACGTGGCTCGTGTACGACTCAATGTTAGTGTGGCACTTTCCTGCATCTAAACAGTACAAGACAGATCATTCCACTTTTTTTCCACTGGGGGAGGGTCAATTTTTCCATGTCAGAACATTTTTCTTACATGTAAATCTAAAGCCAATGCAAAAACCTTTTTACAATGTGTTTCCAATCTACCAAAGCTGTGCTCAATTTTCTTATTTAGTATTTATCCAATCATCCCCTAAATGAAATGGTCCGTCCCTAATGACTTAAATTGTATTGTGTAATTGTTTATACCTTTCTTATCCTATCCTGAAAACCTTCGGAAGTCCATATTCTTCTTAAATGTCCAACCTTAACAAAATGATTTCAAAAATTAACCCTATTCTGCCTGAGGCGCCCCAAAGCGATCCTTTATTATTTTACTCTGCCTAACGTCAGTCATTTTACTCAACAAGGCAAGAATCTACAGCTAGCCTGTAAGTATGTACAGTAGTGGGTTAAACAATAAAAATAATATTTAATAAAATAAATTTTGAAGCCAGTTAAAATATAGAAGCGTACATATTGTACATGAGCCTCAAAAGATTTGGCATCTTTATCACTACCGTTATAGTACAAGAGAATTGACAGTCAAATACGACATTGCATTCTGGTAACAGAACCGGAAAACTCGTTTTTTTTTGTCGAACAAAAAATGTAGCCAGGATTTGACCAAAGATGGGGCCATTTCTAGGAGGGTCTAGAGGCATACTTCCTGGAAAATTTCAAAACTAGAGTCTCTAAAATAACATTTCTCCCCATTTCTACCTGCAATGCTTTCAAAAAATTCTTCTTGCACACCACTGCATCTGCAGGTCTATAGCTAAACAACAACGTAGTGTTTCGAATCCAAAACATATACACTCTAACAAGTTGGGACCCCGTTATTGGAGATTTATCTCCAAGTTTGGGACCCCGTTATTGGAGATTTATCTCTGTGGTCAGTCCCTGCCTTTGTATTTACTTTATATCACTATTTATTTTGTTGATTGTCTGTATGTGTGTATTATCTGGCAAATCTTGTAAAATAAAAACAATAAAAATAAAATAAAGTTGTAGCATGCACTTACCAAAACTCGATGGTGTGATAACCAGTCATCGTTAAACTTAACAAGAAGCCTTTGTAAATAAAATTAATAATAAAACTTAAGCAATTCATATTTCACAAGGAATACATCAGAGAAACTATAACAATTCATACAAAACAAAGTCAATATTTTATTAGGAACATACAAATCAGATACCTGACAATTAGAATTCCTTGAAATTGTAATTCAAGTTTATTTTGGAAGCTTGCAGCTTGTTCTTCAGCTTGCGACTACACAAAAAAGGTTTACATAGAAACCATTATGTAAGTTAACTGATGCGGCAAATAATAGCAATTGTTATACAGTATAGCAAGAGTTTTGCTGGATAAAACGATGACTGTCATTGGTTGGTTTGTGGTCACATGACCTTAGCTAAATTTCAATGTAGACTGAGCGGGCAACAATTGAGAACTTATTGCCCAGTCGGTCAATAATATTGCAATTGTTGCTCGCCAGAACTCTTCACGGTATCCTATAAACAAAAGCTTGTTTGGTACAAAAAAAGATTATTTATAGGTCTTCAAAGCATGTGTGAAGATTAACTGGATAAATGTATTGCTGTTCTTTTGTTCTGAGACTCATATTTGTTTGGTTGAAGTGAAATTACGGAGCCAGACGAAATGTTTTGGTAAGTCTTTCAGTTTGTCTTTTGTGTACTTTCCCTTGATAAACGTCGAAATTATTCAGCGAAACTCTAGCTATATAACAAAGCACTTAATGTCTCTTCCCTCGGAAAACAGTTAGTTTTGTTTTCCCTCAAGTCCCGATGTAACATTTAGACTCTCGGGAAAACAAACTAACTGTTTCCCTCGGGAGCAGACATTAAGTGTATAATATTCTCGCCCTGGGTACGAGGTTAGCACACAAATTGGCACGCAAGTTTGGGGACATCTCAAAAGGTCTCTCCCGACCCCCGCATGCGATGAAAAATAGCTGGCTGCTGTCCGCAACCTTGTTTCGGCCCTTTGTAATGATAGACTGACGTGCAGACTTTTTCTCCCGCGAAAAAAAGAAAGTTGAACACGTTGAAATAAACAAAGAAATGCATTACCTGAGTACCAAGAAACGTGCTATTGACCAGCTTCAAAGGATTGGCTTCAATTGATCCACGAAGTGCTTTAGCTTCTTGTTGTTGCAAAAAATACTGAGACAAGAAGACGGAAATCAGTAAATTACAATTACAATTAAAATTATTAAGTACAATTAATACGGTTGGATACAAAGTGGAACACGCATACGTATAAAGTTAAAGCTAAAATATAAATACCATATATTGAAAAAAATTTATTTCTTGGAGCACTTACCACAAACAGTCTACTTATGTGAGAATTACTAATGTGCAAAAGAAAATAATCCACAGTTTGTGATGGAAAACGTATGAGAAACTTGAGTAAAGGTTTTCGAAATGAACTGCTTGTCTAGAAAATGATAACAATAACAAATTTAATTAAACAACACGACACGACACGACACAACACATTACAAAGCGTCATACAACACAAATGCATCACAAATGCAAGTGAAGCAGCTTATTTAACCACGCAAGACAGCTGAGAGCATATCAGACACAAAAAAGTCAGTCATTTACCAATAAAGCCTTCTCCACTTTAAGGACCATCTGAATCAGTGGCTCGATTAGTTTCGCGGATGCCGCAGGTATGAGATGAAAAATATTTATGATAGCCGTGCAAATGTCAATTACCTGACAAGACAAAAGGAATAAATACGATTAATTCTTTGAATGTTTGCACCTTGACAAATTGTAATACAGTAGAAACGAGAATTTATTTATTGTTTGCTTAGCTTTCGACATGACGATTCAAGCCAATGCCTTTTAGCCACAGTAATTGACGTAAGCTGTTGTGGTATCCCCGCTAGATTTGTATTTTGTATCTTACTTTACTAATATGATACGTTTATAAATGTGGTACGTTTGCGAGCTTGGTGTAATATAACAGACGTTTGGTAGGACGTTCGTCAAGCTCAATTACTCAGAAAAGATTTCTGAGCCCCAGACAGGGTTCGAACCCGCAACTTTCTAATGACCGATTAGACGCTGTAACCATTGAGCCACTGAGGCCCGGATGGAGAGCTAAGGTTGCAAATTCATAGTGTGCTCATATATTCTCTGAAATCTTTTCTGAGTAATTGAGCTTGACGAACGTCCACCAAACGTCGGTTACTTTACTGATGGCGAAGCGTGATAAATAAAGAACATTTAATACTTACATCTTCCATCTTTTTAGCAGGTTTTGCACCTTGCTGTATTTGGTTTGCTATATTCACACACAAGTCTACGAGATTCTTTAAATGTGTCTAAAGATCAAGCCAAATAAAAAGATTACACATAAAACTATCGAGATTCTATATAAGAAAATAACGCTGCCTGCAAGCTCTTGAGGTTTTAGATTTATTTGAATAAGAAATAAACTCTTGCACTTGTTATATAATTGTGTTTAGAATAAACAACTGACTAACATTTCTGACAAAACTGCTACGGGTGGAGCACAACATTGTTCACAGGCAGTCAGGTACAAAGCTCATTAATAATTCATGAAGAAAACATAAAGGAAATCAGCACCATGTGCGTGATTCTATACCTGATTAAAAATCCTCCTAATTTACATAAACTTTAGGTTTAATTTTCTTGATTTTCAAAATTACTCACCAATGAACTTATCAAACGGGTCGCTAGCGAAGTTACTCAAACCATTCGCAGTAACACTGCTCGGCTCATGTTTTAAATATTACATTGTTTACGCTTCGTAACGACTGTAAATAAGTTGTGGGTTCTTATTCACAAACTAGAGATTAGAAGTTCGGGAATTTTAAGTCCTGGTCCTGCTAACATTTGTTAATTAATTCCTTGAGTGTTTGCATGCATGGTGACAAATTGTAAGCAATAATTGGTGGTAAGATCACGTTTATTATTTATCGTTAAGCTTTCGATCTGTTGACTCAGACCTTCCCCTTTTTGTTATGATAAGGGCCAAAGTCAACAGGTCGAAAGCTTAGCAATAAATAACAAGACGCCTGGGTCAGGCGTTCACTCGTGCTACAGGCTACGTATTGGCAAGTCACATTAACCTGTGTGAAGTATGCACCATATTCACCCTTCGTTCAGGCCCGGTGCGCGGAGCCTGAATCGAAGGGTGAATGTCGTGCATACTTCACACAGGTGAACATATTTACGATCAAGAGAGTTGTCAGCCACATCACTGTTAAATAAACAGTCAGTTTCGAAATCTACCAACAACGTACAACAAGAACACATTGACCAAAGGCAAAGCTGTTCAACTTTTTGTCCAACTCCAAAAAGCGAAAGGAACAAAGAACTTACAACATGTCTCACTCAGTCCACTCAGTCACACAGCAAACAACTCACCGGAAGTATGAATAGTAGCGGAAGTAAAAATTGCAAACATTCAAGATGGTGAGACCCAAAAAGGGGAAGAAAAAACGAGCCGAAACCTAGACTCGGTCTACCACAGGTAGCCCGAGTAATAAACGTAGTGTTGCCACAAGTCCTCGCTTACTACATTAATATTTCTATTGTCAAAATTGTTTTAACTCAGAAATACTTACCAATAACTGTTCACAAAGTTTTTCATTAAACAACGGAGGGAAAAGCTCCATTAGGAAAGAGAGACGCTAGAATAGAAAAATTAAAAAAATATGTTAAAACGAGTGTGTTCAAAATAATTTTTCTAATCTAGAGCCCATCAGTCATTTTAAGAGCCCATCAGTCATTTTAACTTCCTCAGTATAGTTTTGACCCAATAAAAGCACGTATTCTTTATCATTTCTTGCATGTACTGCGCGTGTGCTGGTAAATACGTTGCTGTCATACAGGCTCGTAACATACAATAGATAGCTCCGAAGCTAATCAAAGCCCAAAAGACTACGCGTTATACGACAATATCTTCCATTCAGTGCAACTGTCTTTGCAAGTGATGTTCTGCTCATGTACATTATCGAGCAATGTCCCTCATGTCCCAAGTTGAGCAGCAAAGACATGTACGCCCATGCGTGTCTATTTTTATACACAATATCATTGAAGCCGCACGTAAAGTTTGTAAAATCCGTGATTTAATCTGTCAAACAGCAATTATAGCTGTTATTTGAAATGATATAAGATTGCAAAGCATTATAGTTCAATGTAAAGCCGCCAGACTTTTAGGTACCGTCAATACAGGTATCGGGTTAATCTAAGAAAAACAGCTCGCAAAAGAACCGTGGTGAAAGAAACAGCTCAAGTTTTCTTCTCGCCCACATAAATTAGTTATATCCTCAATACACTTATCATATCGTAATTCACCAGTTATAGTCATCTCACTGTTATCGTTAACTTACTTTAATTATTTGAAGACTTAAAACTCTGTGATCACCCAGCAACAGAAACAGAGGACGAATGGCCTGTTGAACGGTTTCCGATTCCATAGCGGGAGCACCAGCTAAGAACTAATTATAAGAAAACAAACAAACAAAACACCTAATTAAATCTATAAAGGCCAGACCTAATCAGTAATTTTATTATCGCATCACGTCACCTGGCTACAATTATCAAAATGCTGTAAAACATTTCTTTAAAAAGAAAATTGCGGAGCTCTGACGAGTTAACAGCGCTTTATATTCTGTCCGTCCGTCCGCTCGTTCGTCCGTCCGCTCGTTCGTTCGTTCGCTCGCTCGCTCGCTCGCTCGCTCGTTCGTTCGTTCGTTCGTTCGTCCGTCCGTCCGTCCGTCCGTCCGTCCGTCCGTCCGTTCGCTCGTCCGTCCGTCCGTCCGTCCGTCCATCCGTCCGTCCGCTCGCTCTGTCGGAAACTGTTACTATTTTTGTGATTATGTCAATGTAAGCTATAATTAACTTTAATTATTCGTAATTAATTTTGGACGACATCAGTTGGAGACTATCAGTTGGAAAAGTGAAAACAACACTACAGGGAAGTTTGTGAAGTGAACCGTGAATAACTTGTGAATTTTGTGAACCCTTCAATAAATAATAACACCTTTGTGAAGTGTTTGAGATTTAGGAGGCGAATTTCCGACAGCTCGCTCGTTGGTTTGGTTGGTTGGTTGGTTCGTTCGTGACGCAACGTTTTTAACGCAATGTTTTTGACGTTAAACATGGCACCGCTCTTTAGCACTGTGCTTGGTTCTGTTATAAAACTGATTTCGGGAAGTTCTGCCACGTGTCAAATGCCAAACAATTGAGCAAAACCAAGAGACAAACTGGAAAAACAAATTCTGGTTACCTCGAGACGTCGGCATGTTATTTTGCGAGCCCGGATAACATAAATCAGGAATATCGACATGAATTAAAAATAATTACTAAACGCTGAAGGATGCATTACTGACGTCTAACTGCAAAATATAGAGATATCTTCATATATTGCCCAACATACACGAGTCAAAAATTATCATCTGAAGTAATTTCATGCAACGTACCTTCTTCAGTGCTTCATTTCCAGCTTTTTGCACATCAGCAACGTCTGATTTCAAAGCCTAAGAATATTAATTTACAATTAAGAAATGGTTCATGGTTTGGCGTGCTCCATCGAGTTATGGATGCACGCGGGAAGTTGGGAGCAGGGCGCTTATATACTTATATATATATATATATATATATATACAGGGTGTCCCAAAAAAACACAACCCCCCATCCATTTATAAGGTGCACCTTCTTTAATTATGGTACAAGAAGTAAATTTTTATATCACGCCAAAAGCCCATCCCTCCTTCGTTGTTGTTTGAAATTTTCAGAGCTAAGTAGTTATCTACTCGCTTCCTGTTGTCATTTAAAGAGGCAACATCAAAATTTGAACTTGTCCAAATTATGTATGCTACGTCAAGATTTGGAAATATTCTCCTAAAGGCTTCCCTTGTCCTTGTTGGGCTTCTTGTTTCATGATAGGAAAGTACCATGAATGCTCTTTCCTCGGGAGTGAATTGTTCATTTGTTGTCCAACCATCTTAAGACGGATGAAGTAAAGTGCACTTCTGCCTACATGGCAAACATGTGCATGGAACTCTCATGAGCATTGTTATTACCCCAAGGAACCCCACATGATTTGATGCCGCATTGCTTCATTTGGAATCAAACTTTATTCCCCTGTGGTCAGTTTTCACATGCATATGTATTCAAACTTGTATTCCGCACTCAAACAAAGCTGTGGTCAAAAACGGGATGGGCGACATTCGTTTGGGACACCCTGTATTTTTCCAAATCTGTAGGTAGCATAGATAATTTGCATAATTTGGACAAGTTCAAATTTTGATGTTGCCTCTTTAAATGACCCCAGGAAGCGAGTAGATAACTATTTAGCTCTGAAAATTTCAGACAACAAAGAACGAGTGACGGGCTTTCGGCGTGATATAAAAATTTACTTCTTGTACCCAAATTAAAGAAGATGCAGTACAAAAACGGATGAGGGGCATTTTTTTGGGGACACCCTGTATGACGGATACCATTTCGAGTATTTATGTTGATTCTTAAGCTGTTTATTCGAAGCAACTGAGTGATAACGGTTACTAGGAGGACAGCAGCTCTTTAATAATACGTCAAATTCTATTTATTTATGTTATTCTGTGGTTTTTACAACTTTCTAGCTGTGTTGTGAAACGTCCCGGTCGCAATTGTCCCGCCTGAAAACATTCTCATCTGAAACCCGGGATGAAAAACGTCTCATCCCGCTTACTTGTCCCGTCCCGGCTCCCATGTAAACAGCCCCTAAGGTTTATAAAATAAATTAACTTAACCAAAGCAATAATAAATGTTTGTAAATAAAAAAAAGTGTTTCAAATACCTTGTATAAAGAGTTGAATATTGTATCTCGGACTTGTGGAATGTAATAATACGCTGCTAATGTGTCTAAAGAAAGCACAATGAAGTTCTTGTAAACTCCTTAAAGTGTTTATGAAACGAAAATTAAGTTTGTCTTATTTGAAAGTACTTTTGAAATGACAAAGTAACATCTTTTGCTGTTTTTCGTTTCCTTGCTTCGTTTATGAGATATTTCAGTTTGTTTTATATGTGAAACTAACCAGTGACATCACAACGTGCATAATGACTTACTGGGAAAGGTTATATATCTTTGCTATTACTAAAAGGAATCAGTTGAAAATGTATATTTCTGTTGTTGTAAGGGAAAAACGCACACATAATTGCTTTGAAGTGATTCCGTTTGATAACAGAAAAGATATATAACCTTTCCCAGTAAGTCATTATGCACCTTGTGATGTCACTGGTTAGTTTCACATATAAAACAAACTGAAATATCTCATAAACGAAGCAAGGAAACAAAAAACAGCAAAAGATCTTACTTTGTCATTTCAAAAGTTCTTTCAAATAAGACAAACTTAATTTTCGTTTCATAAACACTTTAAATAAACTTACAATACAAGTTTAAGAAAGTAAAAAAAACCCAACGGTTTCTACTTACGAAGGGCCTTAGTCCGAAGTGCGGTGAAATTTTGAACGTGTTTATAACATGCAAGTTTTTGAAGCTGATTATCGTCTGCCTCGCACAGGAAGAGTAACTATAAAACAAAACCGTAACACCGTTAGCAGAGCTAACACCATTTCTCAAAACTGTACTAACCTAGGCGAGCAACTTTCACAAACATGCATAGTCTAAGACTTAAGTAACACTTTTCCCAACTCAACCCCAGAAATGTTTGTGAATGGAAACAATTTAACGGATGTAATGGGCAAACCAGCAAAAACAAATATATCACAACGGTATTAACATCATCATCGATAAGTGACTGTCATTCATATTTTGATCACGAATGTGTGTGCTTCAATCGCGTTGTTATTTCTTTACAGTACCTCTTTGAAAAAAATCTTGTGTTCAGCTACAGCAGTCAAGTCCATCGTAAAAAGCCTTGGTTTTAATGTTGCACAAAAAGTATTCCCATCCTGAAAAAAATAAACAATCACTTGCATGGTAAGTACTTTTTAACTGAACTATATAACCGAACTATAAACTAAAACTAAACTAAACTAAAATAAACTAAAACTAAAACTAAAACTAAACTAAACGGCACTCAGAAACTGCATATACCTCCGCCAGTGGGCTATTAGAGATGAAAAGAAAACGAGCCATCCCGCGCTCACCAGGCTAGCTCACGAGACCAACACATGCATGTATGAATAAAATGCTTGATTGCACTCGTACCAAAATTATGCAAAAAAGTTTCCATAAAATAGGATAATGAACGCAATCGAGCATTTCTTCCACACAGAGAATCTTGCGGTCAGATGTTTATTAATTTCTCATCCAAATTTTGACTAAATTCAACCAAATCGGTGCAATACTTTTTGAGATATCCTGGCGACAGACAGAAAAAAACAACAAACAAACTCACCGACAGGCAGGCAGGCAGGCAGGCAGGCAGGCAGGCAGACAGACAGACAGACAGACAGACAGACAGACAGACAGACAGACAGACAGACAGACAGACAGACAGACAGACAGACACACTTAACATCACGTCACGTTCGGTTAACTCTAACATCATTTCATTTCACATCACATCACTATTTTTATACTTTTATATCAATCAATTGTCAACTTACCATCAAAGCTATCTGCATATTGACTGGTTGGTGTCTCAGAAGATGTTTCTATAACAAACAAAAATAACTATCTCTTGTATATGACTGACGCAATGTCTCGTAAAAACTTGTATAAACAGGAAAAAATTATAGGTCTCTTAACGCTATATTGGCATAAAAAATCAACGAAAATAGAAACAAGATTGTTACCTTGGGAGGCATCATATCTTCTAAAAGCTGTAGTAAAATACAGAGATCAAAATCAGCCAACGACATTTTTTCCAAACGTTACATTAAATATTTTAAAATAAAAGACAAACTTACGTACCCCTTTGTGTGGTTCCATTATGTCATGAACAGACTTTCCAGTAATTTCAGAGAGTACAGTCAACGAATAGTGGGCCTAAAAATATTAAAATATTAATTTTAAATAGATTCGAAACGCACGTCCTCGTGAAGACCGACAGAGACAGACAGACAGAGAGACAGACAGACAGAGAGACAGACAGACAGACAGACAGACAGACAGACAGACAGACAGACAGACAGACAGACAGACAGACAGACAGACAGACAGACAGACAGACAGACAGACAGACAGACAGACAGACAGACAGACAGACCAAAAAAACAACAAAAGAGACAAACAAGTATATAATTTCAATATTTCAGGCTCATACCTGTTCTCGTACAACATTGTTTGAAGAGATGACTTCCCTCACCAAGTGTTGGACAAGTGTTGGAAAACATCGTTTTTGCACTGCGATAATTTCTTCATCCTGTAAAAAAAAACTTACTGTAAACACTTGTGTTAACTCAAAGATAAGGTAAAAGACGGGAACAGTGCGAAGCATATTTCTGTGTCTTCAACAAAGCAAGGTTTTCTCGATTTTCTCCAACGTCAAGTTCATCTAATATTAGCAATCTAATATTTATTTTGTAAACACTTCATGGCAATACATGTACATTTCATAACAAAGAGAGAAACTAAGGGGGTGTTTATATGGAGGCGAGCCAGCCTGGGTACCCGAGCTAGCACACTTTGCAGAGATGATTTTTATTGTGTTTACATGAGAAGGGATAGCTCGCTTGCTTGTTGTGCTAATTGCGTAATTTATCACTTCTGGTAAGACACGAAATCTCATTGTTTTAAATATGAACTGTACATGAACAAGCAGAACTTGTGAATTGTTAATATGTCGAGAAAAGCTGATAAACAAATGTTATCGCGTGTACCTTTAATGCCAGCCCGGGTAGGCGAGCCAGACCGGTCAGTCGTGTTTACATGGGGAAAAAACAGCCCGGGTAACCGAGATCTCGGTCTCACAAAGCGAGACCTCAGCTAGGTGGGCTGGCTCGACTCGTATAAACACAAGATGAAAATTAACAAGAAATAATAGCACAAGTACGATCTCGCCTCCATATAAACACCCTCTGATGGCGACGATTAGTAATTAATACCAATTTTTATTTTAAGATGTGCAATATTTTCTTTCCTAAACAAAAAGCACGGTGTTGTCTGATAAGAAGTTTACTGCGTGTTTCTCGGCGTTACCGCAAGAGTTAACCCCAAATCCAGGACCTCAATTTGTTAAATCCCATTTAGGAATACGCTATAGTTCTAAAAAATTTTGCGGCATCAAAAATCTGTTCATTTATTTCTGGCATCTCATTCAGTCTTAATATTTCTGAAAATTACAAAAGAATCTAATATGCCTTTTGCCAATTTTTTCTCGACCATCAAAAAAACTGTAGCTGGCGCTGCTGTCCGTCCCAATCCCCAGCGCCAGCTACGCACGCTATCAAAACTGTTAATTTCGACAAAAAAAATTAGAATCAAAACTCCATCCTGAAGTGCTTTAAAAACCGAAAAGTGTGCATTTCTACAGGGTAAAGACCAAAGGATGTAGAGATACGGCAAAATCGCACCCAAACTATAAAAAACCCATTTGTTGACGTTATAAATAATGCAACAAAACAAAACAAAACCGGATTGGATCGGATCGAATTGGATTTTAATAGAGTCATTGATATGATTGGATTATATATTGTCTATATTGAATGCTTTCGAAATTTTAAAGAAAACCCTCGGATCATAAGATCACCTCTACTCAAGATAAACTTTTTAAAACTATGCCTAAGCAACTTATTCTCTTTTTTTATGTTCACAACAACTTTCTAATTACCTTTTTTTCTTGTGAATTGCACTGGCGAATAAGCTTTTCCAAAATTTCTTTCGCAGAGTCAACTGTTCCAGCAGAAACTTCATCAGTGAGGTCCATCATTACAAACATGAGAGCATTAGCAAAAGAAAGTTGATGTTCAATAACCCATTTCAACGGCATCGTCTTCATTAGGAACGCCACTGAAGAACAACTGTGAACAAGAAAAAAATCCAGAAATTTAGTTGATGGGCGATCGGGTTTATTATAGGTTAACGCATGCATGCAAACAGCGCGAGAAAGTTCAGAAAAATCAGAACGTTTACGAGAACACGATTAGGCAAGAGCTTCCAAACATTCGAACTCAAACGTTTGCGTCAGATTATACAGGCGCAGACCGTCCATCTTATATTTCTTTTATAAAATTATTTTATGTTTCTACGGAATACAGACATAGTTTCAACTTCACTTTTTTAAATTCTGTTAAAAACAGACAAAAACTCAGAAGAATAAAGAGAATTGAACAGAATTCAAAGGAAGGAAGTTAAAACTATGCGCGTATAATTATATATTGTGGGATTTTTACATCCACTATAGCAAAAAAGGTGGCGACTGCACGTTTTACCATAATCCTTTGCAATCCCAGATAAGTTCTGATAAGTAAAGCAGTGTGTAACATGTAAAAAAGTAGAATGTTGCGTAAACAGTGTTTTCGATAGAGCAAAGCGAAAAGGTGGTAAACTGCTAAAATGTGTAACATATTTTTTTTATATTATATTTCTATATTACATTTAGTATTCTTCAGTTGTCAATTGTAAAGCATTGCACAGACTATAACAATGGTTATTTTTCAAAAAGTGCTTAGATGCTTACCCTCCAGCCTTTGCAAACCAAGCTCTTTCATAACAACATTCACATAACTTATCCACTAGATACTCAAAGAGAGGCAGTTGCAAAGCCTACATAATGTATAAAATTACAGTTTTCGTTAAGATAAGCCTCAAAACCTGGCATAAATTGTTAAATGAGGTGCGATGGTGCGGGTGTGGGTGAGTAGTGAGTATATTTCATATACGGTACTGAGAGACAAGGGAGGATAATGAGATAAGATAACGTACTGTACAAAAAATAATGCGAAATGAAGTGAAATAAAGTGAAGTGGCGTGAAGTGACGTGCGTGAAGTGAAGTGACGTGACGTGACGTGAAGTGAAGTGACGTGACGTGAAGTGAAATAAAGTGAAGTGACGTGACGTGACGTGACGTGAAGTGAAGTGAAGTGAAGCGAAGCGAAGCGAAGCGAAGCGAAGCGAAGCGAAGCGAAGCCGAGTCGAGTCGAGTCGAGTCGAGTCGAGTCGAGTAAAGTAAAGTAGTAACGTAAGGTAGAAGTGAAGTGGAGTGGAAGTGACGTGAAAGTGGAGTAGAAATGGAAGTAAAATGAAAGTGTAGTGGAAGTGAAGTGATGTGGAAGTGAAGTAAAGTGGAAGTGACATGAAGTGGAAGTAGAAGTGAAGTAAAGGTAGAGTAGAAGTAAAATGGAAGTAGAAGTGAAGTAAGAAGAAGTAAATTAGCAACGTAAAATCAAGGCTGAGTTGCAATAATAATTTGAATATCAAACCTTACCCTATACAAGTCCCCCATAATGATGCATGCAGTTTCACGCATCACTGCTATGGCCAGTTCTCCTGTTTTACACAGCTCTTTTTCCTCCAACATCATGACAGACGCAATAGCATCAATCAGAACGTGCACATCTGCACCTTGAGGACTAAAGAATAAGGAATTAGAAATTCGTTCATGACAGTAGAACATGGTACAGTACAGCAACAACAGCGATTAAGCTGTTAGACATTTACAAAGGTAGGCGTCGGAAATATTAGTGCACGGAAACAATGGCGGCCATATTGGTGCACCATCTTTATCCTATGGGAATTTAACTCTATTCTTATTAAAATATTTCGTACTGTTTCACCACCCCAATGTAGCCACCGATCACGTGAGTGAAAACGATCATATACTCCTAAGCGCTCATCGCTATATCATGAATATTCAATCTATTAAATTTTATAGTTTAAGTTGAACCACTTTGAGCGAACAAATAAAGTAACCAAAAGACTAAAGTTTAGTTAATTTTTTTGACCGTAAGATGATTGAGACCAAAATGAACACGGCCGTGTTGTTCTCCCTAGCATTGATAAATCTCTTTCTCGTCATAAAATCGTTCAATTTAACAAAGTCAATCCCTTTCTTAAACAAAAAAGAAAGACATACTTCTTCAGATATGTGGGGTGCGTCTAACTTTATTAGGAAGATCGAATTAACTTAATGGGATAAATAATCTCTACTATTCTGCTACTCACCACTTCAAATCAATAAACGACATAAACCAAGAACATTACGTTACGTTACATTACACTACGTTCAGATCTACCTTGTCGATGGTTTACTCGCGCAAGGTCCAGCTTGTTGTACAACACCAAGGATAGTGTAGTGTCGGACGATGTTGCATAGGAATGGAATGACATCTGATTTAATGTCGGCAACGGATGATGCCACTAGGAATAAAAGATATAAAAACAGCCTCATAGTTCATCATTTACAGTCAAAATGGAAATACCTTCCCACTTCCGCTTCTGTAGTTGGTTATGCATTACTGTATTTCTGTAGCCGCTATACTGAGGCGCGAGGAAAGTCTAGCGATAAAAGTCCCCAATTCTTGATGTATATTCGTCTGTTGGTATCGATTTGGGATAAACATCCATTGTATTATGATTAAATGCCAGTTTTCAACAAAACATTTTCTCAGGCTTCGGTAGCGGCTACAGAAATACGGTAATACGCAACGAACTACAGAAGAAGAAGTGGGAAGGTATTTCCATTTTGACTGTAATACTGATAAAAAATTCTTGTTTTCCGTCTTTCCAAATTTTTTTAAATTCCTTATTTTAAAACGAGATATTTCTATAATAACAATTAAAACACAAATTATGTAATTAAGGCCTTTAGCCGACCAAAAATATATTTTAAACTTACCAAGCATTCCGAGAAGAGCATTCTTGAGAGTTTGCTTAGTTGCTTCATCTAACGCAGCAGGAAGAGCAGTTTTACCAATGACTGGCGGAGTAGCTGTCTTAAAACTATAATTTACAAGAAATATGAAATAATACATGTACCATCAAACAATTGTAATAATCAACCGATTAATTGCTCAATCCATCCATCCATCCATCCATCCGGTCATGTTGATTTGTCAGCCAATGGTTTATCACTATCCAAGGTTGATAAAGCTAAATGCCTTGGGCTATTGATTGACAAACATTTAACATGGGAAGTTCACATCAATAGTATTATAAAAAACGTAGTGTACTCTCTTTCAATGCTTAAGAAAATCAGAAAAACTCTCAAACAACAAAACCTTTGTAATCTATACAAAGCAACTATCGAACCACATTTTGACTATTGTTGTGTTGTTTGGGATAGTATCGGCATCGAACTAACGAAAAAATTACAGACTGCAAAATAAAAGCTGCTCGTATTATAACAGGAATTCTGTATACGACCAGAAAGAAAGCTTAAATCTATCGATCTGCACCAGTTACTTTAATGAATGCCAACTAATATTTATGTATCTATGTATATATATAGTTTCATATGTATTATAATCCTGTAAAATAATAAAAACAATTCTGTAAATAGAGTTTATTTTATTGTATATACATGGCTTACAGGTAGAACAGTACTGTACTTTTTATGTTGTATAAGTAACTGATGTAACTGCCGTGTTTAAATAAAGTTTTCGTATCGTATCGTATCGTATCGTATCCATCCATCCATCAAGATTCACACTCGAACTCGTCCTTTGATTGGACGCCATTCCCGAAAAACTGCGCAGTAGCAAACATGAAGACGAATTCGTACTGAATCTAAACCTCCCTATTAACTATGTGAGTGCAAGTACACACTAACCTGGGATGGCTCAATAACTGTTCAAAAATCTTCATTGAATCTTCAAACGACATCATTGTAACAAGGAACGACTAAACATAAAATATAAGAATTTGACGGAAGTGATAAGTTATTGTTGCACGATTAAAATTTAACTATGATATGATATAATTGATACATTTCTATAGAACGCCTGATCCGAGCAATGACATAGCCAATCCCGAACGTACCCACAGGTACTGGCCTAGGAAACGCTCGACTGCGTCACTCTTACAGTATATATAATGTAGTAGTTAAGTCTTTGCTGGGTTGCCTGCTAGTTCTCAAGTAATTAACGATTAATAAACACTATTTACGTTACTGAACCCAAATATACTAAAACTAACCTGAATAACAAGCCATGCTTGCTTCCGATAAAACGCTGTATTGTCCGACACTTGGCTATTTGACGGCTGCTGTTGAGTTGTTGTCGGTGGTGCCGTCGCTGGTGCGGCCTTTAGTACTGTCAAAGCACTTTCAATGACCTGTGTTAAATAAAATGAACATTATTATTGCACACGAAAGTACTGTGATTTACGAGCAATTAATCATTGTTTCGTTTATATTGAACAAAAAGTTCATTGTGGATAATTATAGCAAGAACTACGCCGTAAGAAACACGTTTACACTTTAAACAGTGTACACTTTTGACAAGTGCTGCGAAATGTTTTATATCTCAATGACATTGTCATTTTTATAAATACATTTACCAAATATTCTATATTTTTGGAATAATACAAACTGTGCAAACATCAGTATTAAACAGCGTAAAATTCAAACCTTACCGTTGTAGGACCTGTATAAAAAGTATAAAGTGCAGCGTAGGCAGTGTTTTGGATATTATATAGCTGAATTAAAAGTAGAAAACAAAATACTGACATTTCTAGCGGAGTCTTTCATCAGAGTAAAACGTGATCATTACTTGAGAAGAGAATTCCTTTGAGCAAAGTTATAATTTTTCCTTGGTCGTTTATATCATTCATAATACCATGATCGCCTCGGATTCTTTTGTTCTCCGAGGGAATGTAAACCTTGTATTTCCCTGTATAAGGGGGCGATTACATGGACCGGGCTGGCCCGGTTAACCGGGCTAGCCCGGTTAACCGGGATGAGTTTACAAAACGATTACATGGAGCGGGCTAGCCCGGTAAGCCGGGATGATTTCAGGCCGAAATTCGCAATTATCAAGTAAATAAGGGCAAAGCTACGTTAGTTTTACTTCAGTTTTACACTAATTAGTCTATTATTTATTTTGTAAGCCCATCGTTACTAAAAAGATTGTTAAAGTCTTAGCTAACCCAGGAAAGCGTCTTCACGAAGACTAATTAATTTATTAAATCTTCGCTTTGATCACAAAACACACAAACAACGTTGATGTTCTATTTCAGTTCCTTTCAGCACTATTTATTCACACAGTCAAGCAGCAACAGTTTTTCAGCCCGGTTTGCCGGGCTGAAAACGATTACATGGACATTTTCATCCCGGTTAACCGGGCTAGCCCGCTTTATATAAAACACATGTTGTTTTAACATTTCGATTACATGGCAAGCGGGCTAGCCCGGTTTGCCGGGATCCCGCTTGTCGCAACCGGGCTAGCCCGGTTAACCGGGATGAAAATGTCCATGTAATCGTTTTCAGCCCGGCAAACCGGGCTGAAAAACTGTTGAACTCGCTTCGATACGCGTTCGTTTGCTTGACTGTGTGAATAAATAGTGCTGAAAGGAACTGAAATAGAACATCAACGTTGTTTGTGTGTTTTGTGATCAAAGCGAAGATTTAATAAATTAATTAGTCTTCGTGAAGACGCTTTCCTGGGTTAGCTAAGACTTTAACAATCTTTTTAGTAACGATGGGCTTACAAAATAAATAATAGACTAATTAGTGTAAAACTGAAGTAAAACTAACGTAGCTTTGCCCTTATTTACTTGATAATTGCGAATTTCGGCCTGAAATCATCCCGGCTTACCGGGCTAGCCCGCTCCATGTAATCGTTTTGTAAACTCATCCCGGTTAACCGGGCCAGCCCGGTCCATGTAATCGCCCCCTTAGAGGGAAATTTATCCTTTGTCTTCTAATTTTCCCGTGCATGTTGATGAGGGAAAATTAGAAGACAAAGAAATCCTTTGTCTTCTTCTAATTTTCCCGTGCATGTTGATGAGGGAAAATTAGAAGACAAAGAAATCTTTTGTCTTCTTCTAAATTTCCCGCTTGCATATATTTTCCCTCATCAACATGCACGGGAAAATTAGATGCAACTTCTCTGATCAACCGTGTAAATTTCCTGTCGGTAAGATTCTCAAACTTTTCCTCGGCGATCATAATATTACAAACTAATAACATGACTTGAGGGAAATTAGCGATTAAATTTCCCCTTTCACAAACCTTCCCTCGGCGGCAGGGAAATTTAATCGCTAATTTCCCTCAAGTCATGTTATTACTTATAATAACATCCCGCATGCCGGAATACTGCATGCACACACCAACAAACCTTCCCCGTCTTTGTCTGTAAATTGCAGACATGACTTTTGGTATCAGTAACTTACCGAAGAAATGGGTAGTGTTACAGGAGTGTTACTTTCTGCGAAAAATATTGAAATACATGGTCCTATCGTGTCCATATCGTTGTATTTCAGCTAAAAAATAAAAAGAGTCGAAATGTTATATAGTCAAGGTGTTTTATCCGATCAGAATACATTTAACAAATAGATTCCATTTCGCCGTTGTCTGTTTAGTTATAGATGCACAGATACGTCACAACGTGGTAAGTCCAAAATAGTGGCCCATGAGCACCGAGGCAAGTGTGTCAAGACCGCTCAACGTTGAAAAAAATGCCCTGGAAGCACCAAGTTGATTCAAGTCTATTCCAGTCCAGTTCAAGACTTGAAGTTCACGTCTAGTGCGCGGGGTCAGTGCATGTTCAAAACTGTTATGGACCTTCTGTTCTACAGTCATGAAACTCATAATACCTTTTGAGGTTCCTTCAACATTCGTCTGTTCCCTCCACCAAACTTTCCCAATACTCTAAAAGCCACATGAGCAATATTTTCGCTTTGATTTCGAAGCGTCTTCCACAAAGCCTAAACAGAAAATAGAACAAAACATTTAAACCATATACTTTAAACCATATACTACTTATAACTCTTTCTGGGCGGCATTCGACTCTCAAGTCTTATGTATTTTACTCAAGCTAACGTCAGATGATTTTACTCATCACAAGGACACCCACCGACGGGAAAAAGTTAAAGCACTAAAGTGTACACAATACACATACTATATGGTTGACATTCGCCAATACTTGGGACTTTGCCGATCAGGGGTTTAAGTGGAGTGTCTGCTTAAATTAGCTCATAACTGTAACAGGGACGTAGGAACTGGGGAAAACGGGACATGTGCCCCCCCCCCCCCCCCCCCCCACTTTGCCTTGCAACAGAAAAGTGCCCTTTTATGATAAAACATGTGCCTCAAGTGCCCTTTTCAAGCTGTGCCCCTCCAAGATCAACTTGCTTCCTACGCCACCGAACTGTAGTGTTTCATAATGGCCGAAACCTAAGCTTGGTGTCCGCTTAAAATAATTGTCTGCTTGAAAAGGTGTCTATTGAGAGGTTCGACTGTATTTGACGTTCATTTAGAAAATACCTGGAATAACTCTGCCCGCACTGGTTGAATATGGTCGTACAGAAAGTCCGGTTGAAGGTTATCTACACAAAGTTCTAACGTTCTAAGCCCCTGCAGTTAAAAATAAAGAAAACAAATGTTATAATGTGTAACAAGATATTTGATTGGATACGTTACGTTTGGTTAAAATGTTGAACTTTACATAAACCGAACTCGTTGCAAATAAGCGTAAGATATTGTTTAAAGGGCATATGACTCGAAAATTAAGTTTGTCTTATTGAAAAGAACATTTAAAATGATAAAATAACATCTTTTGCAGTTTTTGGTTTCCTTGCTCCGTTTTTGAGATATTCCAGTCTGTCTGATATGCAAATGACACAACTTTTTACGTCACACGTGCATAATGAGTATTATGAGTTACCGAGAGAAGGTTACATATCTTTGCTATTGTGAAACGAAATCACTTGGAATTCTACATGTTTGGTGTTGTAGGTAGAAACACGCACATGCTTCCTTTGACTTAAGCCCATGTTTTCATAATAGCAGAGATATGTAACCTTTTCTGATAACTCATTATGCACATGTGACGTAAAAAGTTGTGTCATTTGCATATCAAACAAGCTGGAATATCTCAAAAACGAAGCAAGGAAACCAAAAACTGCAAATTGCAAAAACTGATTTTATCATTTTAAATGTTCTTTTCAGTAAGACAAACTTAATTTTCGAGTCATATGCCCTTTAAGCTAATTTCATTGAGTTCCGTTTGAACCTGACTACAGTATACAACATTTAACAAACAATTATTCTCCAAAGGCAAGGTGAATAATAACCGAGACGAAGTCGAGGTTGTACTTCACCGATATTCACCGAGCCTGAGGTGAATAATTGTTTTAGTATAAATACACATTTTCGTACTTTTAGGCCCCGTTCACACTATACCGGATAGGTTTTCGTACCGGCACAAAAACCTACCGGTATAGTGTGAACAGACTCGGCACGAAACGGCAAATAATTACGCCGTACGCGATACAACCAATCGCCACGCTCTTCTATTAATTTACTTCCGAAACGATTTCGAACTCCGTTCACACTGTAGCTGGAACGGCAAAAAAACTATCCGATAAAAGATGTACCTCTTTCGAGATCGCAGTGGCGCTCCGACACAGAAATTGTGCCGGAACAGGCGTTTTGTGTGTGTACAGAAGGACTATCCGATATGGTTTTCGTGCCGGCACAAAAGCTATCCGGTATAGTGTGAACGGGGCCTTAGGAACGGCATTGTCTTTAAAATTGTTAATTTCCTCTTCTGTCGCATTGACAACTTGGCTGACGGCCATGTTGAATAAACGCTGTAGGTTATTATCGAGAATTAGTCCGAAGTAGCTCGACTAATCAGCACGCGCGATTTTCTATAATCACCTGTGTATATATATACTAAAGCTGAATATTGAAAGAATTATGCCGCGTTTTGAACGCATTTTGGAAAATTCGTTACAAACAGGATATTTCTGAGTGATATAGAAAAGTTATAGATAATTGTGAATGAATACAATAAACGTTGGAATGAGCAGAACTTGCCTGGCTAACAAGAGTTTGTGATCCATTGAGAGCGGAAACTAGAGGATCCATCAGCATTGGCAAATATGGCAAAAGAGAGCTAAAATAATAAATTCACTATTGATTAGTTACACACCAAAGTACATAACGATAATTATTATAATTAACAAAATATATTTGTACACATAATTTGTACAGGAATTAACACCGATTTCCAAAACATCTTTGGGTGACATGCGAAAGATTTTCACGACTATCGATTTAAGAAATAAAACATAAAGCTCCTGTGTATAATGGTGCGTTTGACGTGCGTTTGAACACAAAAATAGTACTTTGCATCTCTTTCGTGTTCAAATGACGCCACATGTAGCTTTATAAGAATATACATGCACATGCAAGAGCTTTTATATGTTTTATTTGTTCTATATAAAATGAACAAAGAAAGACAACAAGTAATTAGTTGGGTATTTTCGAAAATTTGCTGGCCATGACGTCATTCATAACCTTTATATACTCTTTAATATTATAAATGCACGGGGCCCAGTCAGTCCGAGTGTGCGTAGAGAACACCTTATTTTATACACTGGTACGTGGGAAGTTAAAATCAACACTTACCTCAAACGCACAGGTACTGTTAGGCATAGTTCAACAAACAGATCCTTCATATATTGTCTGTGAACACCACTTTGGAGATTGTTTAAACCTAAAACGTTTCAAACGTATTTTAGGCCTCTAACAAACTGTGTATTTTCGTATATATTAGTTTATTTATACATAACACAGTTTATTTATACATAACACAGGTTATTTGCTTAAACTTAAATCATGTTTCATTAATAATAATTCATTAATAATTCAGGACGGATGTGTCAGCACAAAGTATGTGTTAGCACAAGACTGCACAAATATACAAAAATGTCCTGGCGTGTAATAAAGTTCAAAATACTTTCTTCACCTTGCAAAAGATTGGGCAGAAGTGGAAGAAACTCTTGATAGAGAAGATCATGATTTCCTAAACAACAAAAATAATCCATTCAATGCTGTTCATTCAAGAAGCTGCTACAACCTTGTTAGCACCAACCTGTTAACAACTTGTTAAGTGCAGAACGGTAACAGGTTGTTGGAACAACTTGTCATCAGTCTGTTGGAGTCATCAGCCTTGTTACAAGTTGTCAACAACCTGTTACAGACATGTTAACAGACTGGGACAGCCAGTGCGAACACATGACGGTGACAGCCTGTTGAACAGCCTTGCAACAACTTGCTGGCAGGTATGTAACAGCTTGCGCGTTTTTACGTGTGTAGCTTTCAGAGGTACCGTAGAATCCCGAAAGTAGCGGTCCCTCCTTCACCTTTGGGGGGCCGTTACTTTCGGGTGGTAAAATACGTTCTCAAATCATTACTAATTCATGAGCTAATTAGCTAATTAGAGAAAAATAATTGGTCACGTGTATGAGTTTTGAAACCCGGTAAAGGTCGCGCAAACTGAATTTATAATTAAGAAATCAGATAATAAACGACACAAACAAAGAACCGTTTATTACCACATTTCTTAATTATAAATTCAACGTGAAACCTTCCTCTAATCCAATATGCACCAATATCACCAAGTCCTTCTACTATAATAGACGATTGAGAAGCGAACTCGTGTATCTGTTACCAGGGGTTGCGAACACTCGAGAACAACAAAAATCACTCGGCCTATTACCTCGTAATTTTCAATGTTCTCTCGTGTTTGTAAAACATTCGTAAACAATAAAAATCACTCGGCTTGCAGCCTCGTGACTTTCATAATTCTCTCATGTTTTACAAACACTCGAGAACAATGAAAATTACTCGGTTAACGGCCTCGTGATTTTCATTGTCCTCTCGTGTTTGTAACCCCTGGTGAAACACTCCCACTCGTTTATGAAATATTACTTGATATACTGTGGAAATATCCTTCTTTGCATGTCCCTTTCTATTTACCACATTTGCTTTATTTTTTCCTTATGTCATTGCAACTTTGACTGTTTTACACTTGATAGTTTTGGTGCGTTGATATTTGAAACTTAACACTTTCGACATAATTAGGGTGGCTCGACAGTCGAAATCATGAGAAATAACGTATTCTCTTCATGAAACGTTTTGCACAGGTCTCATCAGCTTCATTTTAGTTGATTGCACAGCTGTAGTGGTGGTCTTGATTATTGAAAAGATTTATAGACTTGTAGCGCTTGCGTATCTAGAGAAATTGTGTTTGTGGTAAGCGACAGATTTTATGCAAATTAGGTTTTCTGCATTTACAGGAAACACGATTTCTTCACTTAGGTAAACTTTAAGGGTCAAATCTTTTCAATAACCAAGACCACCACTAGAGCTATGCAATGAACTAAAATGAACCTCATGAGCCCCACGTAAAACGTTTTATGGAGGGAAACGATAATTTCTTGTGATTTAGACTGTCGACCCACCTTAAAGAGCCGCTACTTGCGGAGGGCCGCTACTTAATTCGGGGCTCCGCTATTTTTGGAAATTTGTAAGACATCTCAAATCAGGGGGCCGCTACCTTCGGGGGGACGCAACTTTCGGGATTCTACAGTAGCCAGATAACGTTTCGGAAAACACAAAAAAGTAAGGATATAATAATTTCAAGTGGCAAGCAACAAACCTCCTCCAATGGATCTGAAGAGGGCTCTTAACAGCAGGAAGTAGTTGTAAGGTTCTTTTGAGGTACACGCAAGTTCCATAGAACGGTTAACCACTTCATGAAGATGAGGCTAGAATTTAAAATAATAATAAGTGCGTATTTTGATGTGAACCAATTAGAGGAGGCGGGGGTGTTCCATGTATAATTGAAAAACTGTTTTTTATAGAATTCAATGAAATTCTTGTGCATAAAGAGAGATTCTCGCCAATTTATTATAAACCCTAACCGGGAATGAACCACATGACCTTGTGATGCCAGATGAGATAAAATTACAATAGAACTATTCAGACGTAGCTATAATCTGATAGTTGAAACCTGTAACCGGACACGAGTGGTTCAATTAGAATTAGTTCAATTAGATTGAAAATGTTTTGCAATTTTACCAATTTTACGAATTGGTTCAATTAGATTCGAAATAACGTTTTGGGATTTTCACGTGACCAACGTTCATTTTAGCCAGACTTACAGTCAAAATACAAATACCTTCCAACCTCTGTTTCTGTAGACAGTTATGTATTACTGCAGCAGCTGCCAAATTGTGAGAAAACTAGCAACAAAGGTACCTACTCTTGATTTAACAATCGAAATATAGTAAGGTTAGATATACTGCCGAAACAGAGAACGTAGTAGTCTAACGTTTGGAGCGAAGGCCCTTCGTCAGAGAGAAACGCAAAGAGTGTAAACAAACAATGAGCTTATTAGACTACTATACGTTCTCTGTTTCGGCAGTATATCTAACCTTACTATATTTCGATTGTTGTTTCAACACTGCCTACGCAGCACCCTACTTTTATTTCATTATTCTTGATTTAGATTTTTTGTTGATATTTGTTTGCAAGAACCAGCATTGGATTAAATTCTGTGAAAATATAATTTACATATTTATGCGCATCATTCGGATATGCGGCAGCGGCTACAGATTTACAAAGCAAACTATAGCAAAAGTGGGAAGGTTTTTGTTTTTGACTGTAAAATTTTTGGAGCTTTTTTGTTTGTTTGTTTGTTTGTTTGTTTGTTTGTTTGTGTTTGTTTGTTTGTTTGTTTGTTTGTTTGTTTATTTTGTTTTTGGGGTCCATGCGTGCTTATTTATGTTGGGTTTTCTTGTAAGTACCAAAAATGAAAATACATTATTATAATATTTTTCAGACGCAGTTAACTACAATTTTACCAACAATACCTTCAACATTTGTTCATTCTCTGACGCGAATAACGATACTGAACCAAAAACAAGTTTGAAAAGTTTCAGATATAAATTAGAATTCTCCACGTTGGCTGCAAGAAATAACAAAAACACATTGAGAAACATGTTATAGTTCGAAGACATTCAAAACTTACGTCACTTGAGGCTGGCGTGGATTAAAAGATGAACTACAGATCGTTTTCATCTGACGTCACGGCGGCCATATTGGTTAACCAAAATTTAGCTCTATCCTTATTCAAACATTTTGTAATGTTTCACCCACCACCCCAATCACGATCGGAAATGGCGGCTGTCGAGGCTCGCGAAATACGGGCTGTAATAATACCCGTATTAGCTACGCATGCGTAGAACGAATATCTTGCGTGTAAACGTCATCAATACACGGCCGACAACTCACTTGAGCCAGCACGCACGTGGACTGCGAACTGCCCCATGAAAGTGGCCGATTTTCTAAGCGATTTCCGATCGTGATATAAGCCACCAATCACGTGAGTGAAAACAATCCAGTTTCAGATTCACTAATAATTCATAAAAATTAATATTTGCATGGGCATACACAATACATGGCCATCAGAAAATCAACCATCTTATTTTATTAATTTTTAACCTTGATAACTTAGGTCTTATTACTATGGTTGAGATGTTACTGTGTCAAATAATTGTAAATAATAATAATAATTATAAATTATAAAATAATAATTTAATCAATATTCGTATATCGGATAGAGATTTATCCTGGTTTCCATATAAACTTTGGATTCGATTTTTTTCACTTACCAATTTTCTCGCCTTCGCTTCGAGTTTGAACATAAAGATCGGCTGCGCATATATATATATATATATATGCATATATATATATATGCGCATATATATATATATATATATATATATATGCATATATATATATATGCATATATATATATATATATATATATATATATATATATATATATATATATATATATATATATATATATATATATATATATATATATATATATATATATATATATATATATATATATATATATATATATATATATATATATATATATATATATATATATACATATCACTTCACCTTTTCACCGCCATAGTTAACTTCTATTATTATTTATTCCACTTTCATTATTTTACGCTGGCTAACGCCAGATGATTTTACTCGTCAGTGAAAGAAACATGGCGGTAAATAGTTAAAGCTTAATTCTGAAGTCAATGACAACCAACATTTGAAATCTGACTCGGTCCTTAATGTGCGTATAACTCCAAAGTTTTTATCATCTACATACGTTCTACCTTTGGCAAATAGTTGAACAACGAAATATTTTTTAGATTGGAGCAACCTTTATTGCTTTAATAGAGATTTTTGTTTTCAAAATGGTAATGAGATTACGCCAAAGTAGTCATCATTATCTATACAATATTTATTTGCAGGAGTGACATGACCCAATTCTTCAAAGACCAATGGTGTGTTTGAACAACATGTGCCATATTTTATGAGTTTTTCCACAAAAATTCTCAGGTAGTTTATCTTGCCAAAAAGAGAAAGAAAGCCAAATGCCTACATAGATGTCATCTCATTACCATACTAGAAATGCGAATCGCCAAAAAAACATTGAAGAATAGCTCCAATCAAAAAAATATTTCACTGAACATATACTGTTCGCTCTATGTAGAATAAAAAAAATGGGTTTATATGCACTTTTAAGACATACAAAAAAGTTCAAACTACATGTAGTAACAAAACATCATTTTTTATTTAAAAAAGTACTTCAGTCGCACATTCACAAACGAGAAAATGAAGGATATTAGAAAGATACCGTTTACACCGCAAGAACAGTCAAAGATACTCACTGCCCATTTCATCGAGTTTGTTGAGAAGAAACTGCATTAATATTGTTGCAAATGTTGCAGAAGTATGTGGGTTAGCAAGAAAGGAATTGGGAATAATCTGAATAGAAAGGAAAAAAATAAAGAAATTGTCACTTGTTAAACCCGATATACATTTAGAGATATGTTAAAGATCATGTGGATGTAGAAGATGTTGATATAAACCCACTGAGAAATTTTGACAAAAAATTATTTAAAGTTTTGGAGATATAGATCATTTTATCTTGTCAAATATATAATGGCGCAGTCGGAAATGCCGTTGAAAAATATCAAGTGTGACGTTTAGGGAGGCGTGGGTAGCTCTCTAAGCTGCCAATTATATCCACAGCAGGTTCAGAACGTTTCTTTCAAACGATAAATGAGTGTACATGCTTATTTACTATAGCTTTTTAGATCTTTCTGAACGATCTTCAGTCAGTCTTCCATGTTGACTTAAATAGTGGTTTAATATCAGCCGGAGTACTTGACAAATGATGGGTTTACAAAACAAATAGCAAAGAACAGAAATGATGCATGACCACGCAGGAAAGACAATTGAATTAACTTTTCATTTATTAGACTACGGGTGAAATTTAGAACCGTTACACGGTTACAGCAAGTGAAAGCCACAATACAGTATTTGAGACTAGACAAGTCTGAAGCATGTTTGACGATTTGAGTAATAGTCTGATCCGTGCATAAGTTTCCAAACCTATTGTTAAAATAAAGCTGTTTATCACACTATCCATATATAATCAGTTGAATACTGGATTTAACGCTTCTGTAAGAATGGATGTGTCATGAGATATAATTAATGTAACATGTGCAAATACCTGAAGAGCAAAATTCGCATGAATCCGCTCAACCAAATACTAGAAACGATAAAAAAATATGTAAACTAAAAATGTAAACGGTTTACCTTTCACATACAATACAATACAATACAATACAATACAATACAATACAATACAATACAATACAATACAATACAATACAACGCAACGCAACGCAACGCAACGCAACACAACACAACACAACACAACGCAACGCAACGCAACGCAACGCAACGCAACGCAACGCAACACAACACAACGCAACGCAACGCAACGCGACGCGACGCGACGACGCGAAACGAAACGATACTATACGATACGATACAATACAATGCGACGCGATGATTATTGACCGAGAGGGAGGTTTGGCCGTAAATTATCCTGCCCGCGGTTTTTCACATGGTGTGCAAGAACAGTCAGCAAAGACCAAAGTAACCGACTTTCGACAATAACTGTAAACAACAAAACACTTTTAGTCAATGTCGTTTAAATCGCGCGGTACTATTCATTTTCACGATATCTGAACAACATTTTGACTTATTAATTTTCTGATTTGGTTTTTCAATTTTTGTAATGGCCGGTCTTTACCGGTTATAAACTACTCAGGAATACTCAAATCGCAGTAAGGCCGCGTTAAGTCCGCTCACGTAACAGAGCCATATAATAATTATAAGTAATACCATGACATGAGGGAGATTAGTGATTAAATGTCCCCGAAAGCCGAGGGAGGTTTGTGGAGGTCCCAAGGGCGAAGCCCTCGAGCGAAAACCCGGGCACGGTGCCCGGGCACAAGCACCAATCTGAACAGGATTTTACGGTGCCCAGCACTTTTAATCAAAACAATATACATAAACTGAGCCAACACACATTCTTAATAGGAACAAACAGTGGAAACACATCGACAAAATATATTTTGGCGCCAAGAAGCACCAAAAGCACCCAGGGTTTGGGAACGTGTCTGAACACCAGTGCATTTAGTGCCCGTTCCCAGGTACTGGGCCTTAGTTTGTAATACCATGACATGAGGGAAATTAGGGATTAAATAATGTCTCGGAAAGGTGAGGGAGGGATTCACAAATCCTTCCGAGACTTGAGGGGACATTTAATAATTTCCCGACATGTCATGGTATTAATAATTGTAATACCATGATCGCCGAGGAAAACTTTGAGAATCTTACCGACAGGAGATTCACACGGTTGATCAGAGAAGTTGCATCTAATTTTCCCGTGCATGTTGATGAGGGAAAATATATGCAAGCGGGAAATTTAGAAGAAGACAAAGGGGAAATTTCCCTCTTGCATGAGCAATGAGGGAAATACGAGGTTTACAAAAGAATCCGAGGCGATCATGGTATTATAACTTCTTATTAACCAAAAGAGCAGTCATGATGAGAAAATATTAGACCAGTCTTGCCAGTACGGAATGAACCCAAAGGATGTGGAAGGAAGTCAGATGTTTCCGTAATAATCAAACGGACGAGCTTAATTTTAGCTGTTTATTTCGTCTAATAAAAAGTTGTCGGTCACTGAGAATATTGTATTTTAACACATGTAAAAAAATACGATATTTTTACGTGTAAAAATACTAGTTCAACGATTAAAATTTTGCTTGTTATCGTCTTAAAGTACATTACAGAAAATCAATAATACCTCTATATTCTCCTGAAATACTTCCTTGAAAGTGCTTTTATTGAGCATCGTAAACTGAATAAACAGACAAAGATTCAACAAACAAGCAAGCAACCACCGACCAAACGCGCAGACGTACGCACGCACGAACAAACGCATTGACGCACGAACGAACGAACGAACGAACGAACGAACGAACGAACGAACGAACGAACGAACGAACGAACGAACGAACGCACGCACGCACGCACGCACGCACGCACGCACGCACGCACGCACGCACGCACGCACGCACGCACGCACCCACGAACGAACTAACGAACGAACGAACGAACGAACGAACGAACGAACGAACGAACGAACGAACGAACGAACGAACGAACGAACGAACGAACGAACGAACGAACGAACGAACGAACGAACGAACGAACGAACGAACGAACGAACGAACGAACGAACGAACGAACGAACGAACGAACGAACGAACGAACGAACGAACGAACGAACGAACGAACGCACTTCCAAAATAGAAATACTTACAACGCCTGCAAAGTGCTCTAATATTTCTTTCTCCTCCTTCATTCTTACTTGCTGTGAACTTGAGATAAATAAAAGTAGAATAGCATATAAAAGTATATTACAGACGTTATAATTTGTTTAAAATACAAATTTGAAATATTAAAAATGTTCTATTAATGACACACGATGACAATTTAATTAAAATATCAAAAAATAAACATCTTTTTCGATGTTTCTCTCAAGACGTACTTTGGAGTTCTAATGTAGTATGTTCCATTCGGTGCTGCCAGAACTTGGTAAATATCCAAGGCCTGCAAAGCTATAAATAAATTTGAAGAGTCAGACAACACAACCGTTAACGAATTACAAATAGAAAATATCGAAAGGTTGTGTAAATATTGCCAAAATAATATTCATAAAGAAAGTCTAACAATTCGGGCGAAAACATTTCGTCAAAAAGAAACGTGGACCTTTGCTCGAAACGTTAGCTCAACTGCGGAATTCACTCCATATAATTTTCGTTGGAAGATTTTCTTACCATATTTGAGAAGGCGAGAGAACGAAGGTGTCTCTTGAGGAAGAAAGAGTTTTTCTGTTTGTGGCGGTTGAGTGGTTGCTGCAACATCTGCAAGATAACATAAAAAAGAGGGAATGGAAAAACAAGAAGTGAAAATAAAAAACACACATTTGATGTACTATACTAGCGTTGTGTGAGTTAATAAACATAACCTGCAATCGTATAGTGGTTTTTGTTTAATTGTACAGTAACATAATATTAAATAATGAATATTTGATCAATATCTGTAAATCGCATACAGATTCGTCCTGATTTACATAAACTATTTCCTCAATTTACTCAGCTAAAATCATTCCAACTTGAAAAATAGTTTGAAAACATGGCTATTTAGATGCGTCCATTTGATAAGTACGATATTCGCAGCCGATCTGTATCTGATTTACTACGGCTCGCTTGCAGCTCGCCTTGTAAATCAGATACAGATCGCTGCTCATGCTTTATCTATCACTAAATAAAACACAAGTGCTTGATAAAGAAACACACATGTTCGATGCAGTATTTTACCGGTGTATCAAAGCCCATTCATGTGACATGGAGCTAAATAAATATCCCAAATTCTAACACGTAAACATGGAACTACCCTCTATATTGCGTACACCAGCTGTCTAAGACGTACACCCATGCTATAGAGCTAGCCCAAAAGTGGCCGCTTTGGCGAGAATTTACTGTATATAGGTGTTCCTCCCATTTTATTGCATAGCTAATTTTCGAGAAATAGTCTTACCTCTGCAAGAACCTGCTCCCCATGTAATGGTCTTTACGCCACACACCAATGTTTTAACCATACTTTTACAGTCTGCTGCAGAAAACGTTGTGGTCTTTGATTCAACTGTTTTCTAAAATAATAAGTCAAATGTGTTTACTCAGGCGACCTGTTACAGGCCTGATGACATCCATTTCATGCAGCTCATTCAGCTTGTAAAATACATCAGACAAGCTTATAATGATAAACAGACGTTTTACAGACAATGTAAAACATCAAAGAAGTGGCACCCCGAAATTACGTTGATCGCAGTCACATCGTCTGACATCGGTATATACCTTATGTACCACCGGAGACTTAATTCTATTTTTTTCTGATCCCGGTTACAGGCCAATAGGCTAAAATTACACCACGTTCACATGCAAAAATCTATTATATGCTGCTATATGTGCTAAATCTAAAACAGCTCCGCCTAGTAGCTTCCAGACAATAGATCGTTTTCATCTGACGTCACGGCGGCCATATTGGTGTACCGAAACAATGAAATGGCGGCCATATTGGTGTACCATCTTAAATCTTATGGGAATTTAGCTCTATTTTTATTCAAATAGTTCGTATTGTTTCACCACCGCAATAGGGTTACCGATCACGTGAGTGAAAACGATCCATATCTACTTTCAAGAACATTCTTCGTCAAACATATTCCTCTTTACTTCTTTCAGTTTTTGATATAGACATGCCATGTATACTTGGTCTCTTGTTCGTGACTGTCCTTGGCACAGATATTAGTTACTGTATATAGAGGGGGGGTGCCTCGCATTGCCTAATAGACCCGTTCGCACCTTTCCTGTTTGGGTTATCTACTTGCATGTCCTTTATTTATTTAATTTCTTCATTTTCTGTTGTTATTAGTATGTAGTTCCCAATGTTATTTAAAAATAAAATAATTAAAAAAAATTTTTAAAAATGTGTGACACCAGAATTCCATATATGTTGTCAGTTAATTGTGTACAAGCAATAAAATTAGCATAAAGTGGAAATAGATAAAAATGTACCTTTGATGAAGAAGTCTCTGTATCTTGAATAAATGAAGACAATGGAACTTTGGAAGTCAGAAAAGACGTTTCCGCATTGGACTGTTCCTTTGAGTTCGTTTCAGATGATTCGCCTTTGTTCTCACTACCAATAGATGAAAGAGTATAAATAAAATGAGAGATAAGAAACGGAGAAAACACCAACGAGCAAAGAAAACACCAATGATCAACCAAATTAGTAATATAATACATAGTATAACATTACTAATGTAAACGGAACTAGTAAATAGAAATATAAAACAACAACACTTAACTCATCATCTATTTCGTATTTGATTAAATAATCAAATAACAAATAGATGAGTTAATAAACCAACCAAGAAAAATCGGTAATACACTTCCTTTGTACAGTCTATATATTATCCAAACTGAGAAATGAGCAATACAGGTACTATCCATCGAACCAACCAACCAACCAACCAACCGATAAACAAACAAACAAACAAACAAACAAACAAACAAACAAACAAACAAACAAACAAACAAACAAACAAACAAACAAACAAACAAACAAACAAACAAACAAACAAACATACATACATACATACAAACAAACAAACAAACAAACAAACAAACAAACAAACAAACAAACAAACAAACAAACAAACAAACAAACAAACAAACAAACAAACAAACAAACAAACAAACAAACAAAAGCAAAAATGCGCGCGCACGCACAAACAAACAAAAAAAAATAAGCAAGCAAGCAAGCAAACAAACATAAGCAAAAATGCGCAAATGCGCGCGCACGCACAAACAAAGAAGCAAGCAAGTAACACGCAAACGAACCATCCATCAACTAAAAACCTATTTCTATTCTTACCACTTTGCCATAATGAGAGGGAGTTCGTGCATTGCAATTGAATGGAATTTTCTCACAAACACTTCAAGCATTCTCATAAGAATTTCACGACCCTTAAAAAGTTAAAAAGTTATCTATCAGCTATATCAAAAGTAATGTTTATAGTAAAACATTATTGCGCATGTTGTTTTGCCATAGAAGCCACAGTGAAGCAAAGTTAGTTGGACATTCTGGGCTGTTGTAAGTCATACTTAAAACGAATAGTCTTTGTTGGATTTCCACTATAGGCGTAAAATATCGCGCTCGATAAGCTCGACATGAAAACTCACAAGACAAAAGTGAAAATCCAGCTTAATAGACAGGGTGTTACGGAAAAGAAACGACTGCCAGTCTGAAAGCAAATCAAATTATGCCTTTTCATAGAAAGTAGCGCTTGCCATATATGCCAAGATAAATTGCAAAATACGAATATATGAAGATTCGCAGAACAGCGAAGCAGACCTATTTCTTAGAGATCAGTACTTCGAATATGCATATTTTCCCAGCTGGCTTTGCAGTGTAGTAAGATCATCTAATTATTTAAATATAAGTACTGATATTTCCGTGAAATGAATGAGATAAATAAAACTCGTACTTTTCAAATTTCCAAAACTCCCATTGATCGTACGATATTTCTCCACTAGTGAAAATGTATCGTATAAATTTAATGATTGGTAATATGATTATTTGAAAATATCGTATAACCGTTCTCATTGATCTGATTGTGCTGTCTTTCCTAAAATTACTGCATCTGGTTAGGAGTATGGGGCAGAGATTTTGTGACGTAAAATAAGTAGTCATAGTTTTCCAATAAAAACCCCCGCAATATTTCACTTTTTCTACGACTCATGTCTTGTGTACTTTTACTCTGGCTAATGCCAGACGATTTTACTCGTCACATGCATGCAGACAAACTCCACCGAAGGGGAAAGGTTAACGGTATGATTCTCGGTATGATCTATATATATATAAATGAATGAGAATGAGAATGCTTCTTAAAGAAGTTGCATATTGCCATGGAAATTCCTTTTTCATGCGTGCTTTTCACGCCATCTGATTGGCTCCTCTAGCTCGGGAGATCCTGCACTATTCACCTGCGGGCAAAACAAAATGGCGGCCAGTTTTATATTTTATGACTTTGAGACAAAAAAAGGTCGTTGACAAGATATGCCTTTACATGCAGTTTTGGTAGCTGTATATAAGCTCTTAAAAAAACGATGAAAGGAATTACATTCAAACCTACGAGGTTTACATGTCTATTAATTGCACGCAATCTCAGTACTTATACTAATTAATCTATATTTAATTATTTGAAAGTTTTCATGGCGATAATGTAATATAGATAATTTTTGTGGAAAATTTGCTAAGTTTCCGGTCTGTTGACTCACATCAGAGCAATATAACAACAAGCAACCTCGTACCCAGGGCCATTTGTAGGGAACTGGGCCAAGATGGCGGGAACAAATGGCCCTGGTGGAGGCTAGGCTATCTCAGCCTCTGATTGGTCAAGAGCTTATGGCGTAAATCAGACGGTTTGATTTTGTATTTTTTTAAATTAAAAATATTTTGACCTTGTCGGTTGTTCCTGCCCACGGCACGGGAAATTATATTTCAAACCATGCAATAATTAGCTGTAATTAGGTATAATTACTGTGTAAAGGACTGAGTTCTTGTTATCAAAATGCGCAATATACTGCGCATTTTGAGCTAGCCTCCACCAGGGCCATTTGTTCCGCCATTTTGTTTTTGGCCGCCATCTTGGCCCAGCCCCTACAAATGGCCCTGGGGACGAGGTTGAACAACAAGCTGTTCATTGCTCTGATGAAGGCCTAAGTCAACACGCTGAAAGCTTAGCAAACAAATATTTTACGTGGTGCTGCGACAAAACTTAGCATTATTGCTGTAGCCTATAGAATCAACAAACTTCTTATAAGCATTTGGGGGTTGAGAAACATATCAAACGATAAAAAAAATCATAATTATGAAGGTAGGTATGCTAAATTGTTCAACCAAAATTTTCTTTTTGGCGTATCCTTCACAATCTCTTTATTTTAGCATTATTATGCAGCTCATACAGTCAACAAACTTTTTAAGTACATGTGCATGGGGGTTGAGAAACATCTCAAAAGATAAAAAGATTTGATAATTATGAATGTAGATATGATCAGTAGAAATCAGTTTTGAACGCATGTTACGCGAAAAAATTCTCCTTTTAATAGATACAGAATGCGCGCTTGGTTACGTCACAGAGGTCAATTTTTACAACAATAATTTTGCCCTTATAAATCCGACATACTGGATTTATCCATATCGTTCAAAACGAATTATCCAGCAAATTTCCAGTAGTTATCCAGTAACAAAAAATCATTCATTAAGTTTCTTTGTAAAGAAGACATGGTTCTGCTTTCTCAACAAAAAGTCTTGGGGCGAGTTCAGTTGCCCTTATAAATCCGCCATTTGTGGAGACACTTTTTTGACTGACACGAGATAGGAACCCGAATTCTATATCTAATAATTATATGGAGTCAATCCGCCTTGCCCGGGTAATCAAAAATGGAAAAAATCCAGTAAAGATAAAGTAGCACAATTTTTCAATTTCAATTTGTAAGCTCATAAAATATCCTTAAAGTACTTATAAACCCAAATTACGATATTACTAATGTATAGATTCTACGTAACGTGAATAGTTGAATGCCAAAATATTTTTTGACTTGAACTTTATTTAGTGTCATATCGAGGTTTGTATTTCCAAAATGGAAATATGGACGTCAATGTAGGCATTTCTGTTTCTTTCTTTCTTTTTGTATAATAAACCGCTTGAAGACTTGAGTAGAAATATAGAATATACTATTCAAGTATGCCATTAACGTGTAAATTGCATGATAATTTTACTGTAACAGGACATTGCGTACGCAGACATCCCATGACACTAGCGCGACATTGCTACGAAGAAACTGACAAGATGTATTAAGACAAAATTTTATTTGATCTAGTGCAGATTGTAGTGATAAAAACAAACAACAATCGTTATCCTAAGTTTAGTCTTGGTGTATCCAACGATATATGACGGGAAATTATGTATATTGACATATCGTAATATTACTAGTACATGTGCAAGCTTAATGTGCTTGGTGTAAGCAGTGTAAGGAGACAGACGTTTGGTACGCTCGTCAAGCTCAAATACAAGCTCAAATACAGGGGCTCAGAAACATTAAAAACAAGACGCCTGCAGGTTTGACGTTCACCCGGACTACTGGCAAAACGCGGAAGTGCTTGGGTAAAAGGTATTGATTGAAGTGTTGTTGCAGCAATCACAAAACCTAAGCCTGAATCAAAGGATGAATGTGGTGCATGCTTCACATTGGTGAACATATTTACGATCATGCAAAACAGTTCATGCAACATCACTGTTAAACTACAAAGTCAGTCAGTGAAATAAAAGTAGTGTACTGCGTAGGCAGAGTTGAAATACAAATCTAAATATAGTAAAATGTTTGAGTATACTGCCGAAATTATTGAACGTAGTTTCAACATTTCGAGCGAAGGGCCTTCGCTCGAAACATTAGAAACTACGTTAAATAATTTCGGCAGTACTCAAACCTTTACTAAAATAGTAGCGGAAGTAAATTGTGCAAAAATGCAATTTTGTGACGGAGAAAAGAACAGAAACAGAAACGAAGCCGAAACCTAGACTCGACCTACCATAGGTAACCCGAGTAATTATAAATTAGAAAGTCATGACTATGAATTTGCAACCTTAGCTCTCCATATCCAAGTTTCAGTTGAAACGTCTAACCCGTCATTAGAACGCTACAGCTTCTATCCCTGTCTGGGGCTAACAAAAAATGAAACGTTTCTGCGCATTTGAGCTTGACAAACGTCTATAAACGTCTGTTCAACCTCGTACCCAGGGTAATTTGTAGGGAACTGGGCCAAGATGGGCGAATAAAAACAAAATGGCAGGAACAAATGGCCCTGGTGGAGGCTAGCTCAAAATGAGCAGTATATTGTACATTTTATTAATTAGAACTCAGTCCTTTACACAATAATTATACCTAATTACACCCAATTATTGCATGGTTTAAAATATAATTTTCAAGACCAATCGGACAAGGTCAATTGGACAAGGTCAAAATACGATTTAAAAAAAACAAAACAAAATCAAACCATCTATGCAATAAGCTCTTGACCAATCAGAGGCTGAGATAGCCTAGCCACCACCAGGGCCATTTGTTCCTGCCATCTTGGCCCAGTTCCCCACAAATGGCCCTGGGTACGAGGTTGACGCCTGTTATGTTTTCACATCTATACTACTCAAATTCATCAAATCGGTTGTACTAAACGCCATTTAAAATGTAATATTAAAATGTCTCGTTGTGGTGATTTATGTATCTTCCTTTTCGCCAAGAGCTATTTCAACAAAATAGTTGAAACAGAGATTTGCAAACTTTTCACCCTGTTCACGACTCACCCTTGAAATATCATATAAGATTGCCCATGACATTTTGCCATTTACAGTTACATTAAAATGAACACATATACCGGGTAGACCATGAATAAGATTATTAAACAGGAACTCGTGCAGCCTATACGTGTGATGATTTTGTTCTTCGCCAAAATCAAACCAACCTGCACTGGAAACAAAATTACTCATAGGATATTTCATTAACATTTGGCGATCAACAAGCTTTATGAGATCTTTAGCACTAAAAACGTCATCCATGACAATAAACTCTGTCACATATTTTGCTTCTTTTACAAAGCAACGGATGCGTCTTGTGCTTTCCTGCGCCAATTTCCAAAAGTCGACTTTCTCAGTATTTACGTATTGGAGAGGTAGAGAATCAACCGATAAAACAAAAACACCCAAATATTCTTCGTGTGGTTTCGGTTGGCAGTGGCGTTGACCATTAATGGCAAATCCATGTTCCAACTGCATATGCTTGGTTCCGTCTTGAAGTTGCAGCAGTTTGCAAAAAGCCACATGCGCGGCGGCCATCAGTGCTCCCGTAACCGTGGAGCCGTTTTGCTTGCAAACCTTTACAATATTCGAAGTTTGAGCCTCACTGAAAACCTTGAACATCATATGATTTGGTCTCGGAAATGCAGAGGGCTGCAGACTTGGTGGAAATTGGACAAAGAACGGGTGGTATTTTTTCCTGAATAACCAAAGACGAAAAACACCCAAGGCTATGAAATTTAATATGTAACGAAGGCCCATATATCTACACACAAACTTCCAAATAGACCAAGCTCGTCCATGTGTAAGAAGATCATCTAAACTGGGAGATAAACTAAGACTGGGGATATCCTCTTCAGAAGATCGCGATCCTTTCGCAACCTCATTGAGATTACTAAGGAATTGTTTGCAAAATTTCACGCCTGACACGCCATCAATACAGGTATGTCTAAAATTAAAAATCAGTGTGTTTGCATAGGCTTCTGTCTCTGAAAGGAATTCCTCTTCCAGCAAAACTACTTGCCATAACAGACCGTCTCCTCTTTGTTTCGATGCAATTTCGTCCCACACATCTTGCCATTCAGAAGCCCTCACGTCGGAACAGCTAAAATCAATCATCTCAACGATTTTAGCGCCGTCAGTTATTTCAAAGTATCTATCCTTCGCCGACGTTGATCGAGAACTTGGTGTTATGACTGCTCTTAGCATAGGTTGTCGTTTTGTCAACAACACTAGAGCGTCACGCACATACTCTTTCACGAGTTTCGTTTTTGATCTTAACGAGACGATCAGACAAAGGTTCCCGGAGCCTGCTAGTTCCTGAGACATCTCATCCAAAAAGGCTTCAAATTTACCGATACGACGTCCTGTTGCTACGGCTTGTGTTGGCTTCCTACTTGCTTTGCCAAAGTGGTATTGTAGGAATGTACACATGAAAAATATACTTAAGACAACGCCAAGTACTTGACTAAGAAATCCAACGTTAAAAATAATATGCCACTCCATATTCTAACTCAGCGAAAGAAAACTGCGATCTTTCACAACTATAATTACTCCAAGTTACAAATATACAACTTGGTGACAGGTGGCATATGTCAACATTGCAAAATATCAATATACTCTTGCATCACATGAAGTGGATGGAGGGCAACTTCAAATTCCGATGTAATCAATACATATTTTTTTTAGTTGATAAGCATTTCCTCCCCACTGAAGGAATACGTGCAAGTGCTCGATAGACTTAAGGTGAGGTAATACGGGCAACATTTTTCTTCAACTTTCAACTCAACTTTGTTGCGTTGCAAGTTGAAAAGCGTTGTTGCACCATTACCACCTACCTCAAACATTGTCGCGCAACAAAATTTTGTTGCAAGTTGAAAAAATTTATTGAAAAAAGTGGACGCCAGTTCTACTTACTGCAACATGCTGTTTCAACTTGCAACAACGAGATTTTGTTGCGTGACAATGTTTGAGGTGGGTGGTAATATGTGCAACAACGCTATTCAACTTGCAACGCAATAATATTGCAGCAATTTGTTGCTCGTATTACCTCACCTTTAGATGTAAGTTCATACACCGCTACTGCCTGGTCACTCGACTTTCGGGTTGGCGTCGCAATATACGATAGCCCTAACGGCGAGTTAGGCCGTTTGGCCTGGTGAAACTGAAGTCTCAACATGACGCTGCAGGGGCGTAGCGTGCGGGGGTGTGCGGTGTAGGGGGTGTGCGGTGTAGGGGGTGCCCCCCACTTTTTGGAAAACTTGTCGGTAAAACAGAGCTTTTGTAGAAAAAAACGTGATTTGTCGGTAAATTGACGAGGAATTGGTCGGTAAATTGATCATAAAATTGAGTTGGTCGGTAATGTGAGGAAGGGTACAGCCCCCTCTCGGGATGGTCACACTACGTCACTGTTTAGGATTTTCCCGAATCCTGGGGGGATCTCTGTCCCGCATGCGGTGTGTTAAACTGAAAAGTATATGAGAAATGATCCAGTACGGGTGTTGTGGTCGGGGTCTAAGAAGGTAGGACTTTCTTTCCGGAGAGTTGTGCTTAGGTTTAGAGTCGCCGGAAGCCGTAGTTGGATTTTAATTAGGGTTACCAGGGGCTTGTGATTAGGTTTAGGCTCAGGATTGAAAGTGGCGTTGGGGTGGGGGGAGGGGTGTGTGTTTTCCAATTTCTTTAAAATTCAGGATTATCCTGAATTCTAAGTCATTTGACAATTCAGGATATTCCTGAATTCTAGATGAGAGAATATGCTGGACGATCACCGGAATAACCGTTGTGTAAAAGACTGAGTTAAGTCTATTTTCATTCCCAGAGCCCCACTGCCAGAGTCAACCAAAAAAAAAAGGATAATGCCTCGGGAGTCGAGTGGGATTTGACAACGTAATCTTTATCCATGAGCATTACTGTATATGCTGTCAAATCCCACTCGACTCTCGGGTTATAATTTTTTGGATGACTGTGGCACTGGAGCTCTGGGAGGGAAAATAGACTTAACTCAGATTATTTACGAACGTTTACATGTATGAGCACCAAGAGCACTTTAACAATGTTCATGTCTGGGTTATATTGGAGGTAAAACCTGTCGCCTTCGATTCGACTTAGTATAATATATCCAATACAACATAGCCGCTCATATAAGAATATTTGCACAACAGCATTACAGCAATGCGTCTACTAGGGCATGCCGAATAGACACAAAAAACTATATCATCTAGGACTAGAACATGAAACTATAGTGATCTATATTTTACCAATATATCAACTCAGCATAATGGTAACCAACGATTAGACTCTTCAAACGGAAATTCTAACACAGACTCAAACAACGCATTTTTAGATTTCTATTCTACTTAACAAATAGATTCCATTTTTTGTTGTCTATTCAGTTATAGATGCACAGATGACGTCACAACGTGGTGAGAACAAAAAAGTGGCCCACGAGACGCAGTCGAGTGGGTCACTGATGTTCTTACCACATTGTTATGTATTCTGTGCATCTATATATAACTGAACAGACAACAAAAAAATGGAATCTATTTGTTTTATACAATACAAGAATTTAAAAGTTTTTTATCGAAACTCTAGCCGGATTTTGGGGCATGAAGAAAGAAAAAAGCAAGTCAACTGACGTGATCCATGTGTCTGTCCACCAACCAATGAAAACACGCATAGCAACCAGGGTATTGTATAAAGAAAAATATATATCAACTGACGCGAATACAACATGATCACGGGAACACAAAGCGAAATGTACTTACAGCTCCTTGTTCATCACTTTTACGAATCCCTTCCACAAGATTGAGTAAAAGCTAAAGAATAAATGTGAGTATTTAATGAAAGTGGCGCGGGTAGTAACAAGGCACGTTTTGGACTGAAATATGTTTTCAAAGACAACAAAATTGACCAGAGCAAACATCGTAAATTTCTGACCTTAATTATGATACCTTATTTAACTAGTCTATGTTCATTGCACAGGCTTGGACAGGAAATTTTTTCCATAAAACAATACCTGAGTATTGTGGAACAATGGCTGCCCATTGTCAAAACGGTACAATAGCCAGTCCAAGCCTGGTATCACGGGCATTATTTGAATGAGAAATTACTTACTTTACAAGACATCGTCTGAATGCTGACAGGTAACGACTCATCGTGTACATTCTTGGAAAACAAATGTACTGCAAGTGACAAGTGTTGAAGCGGTAGATGGCTACGAACATGGTGTACTAGGTCTGCCAATGTACTGTAAGCTAAAGGACGCAAGGACTCACGAGCAGTCCAACCAGAACCAATCAAAACATCCTCGTCAAACAGCTGGTCAATATGGGGGACAAATCCTGTAGAGACAAATTATGTTTGACGACCGTTTGCAAAATTATTTTGACTCTGATTATTTTTATTGTGAAACTAATAAAAATCACAAATGGTCAAAAATACTTTACAACACTGTGATTATCCGCTTTATTGTTTAGATATCTGGTAATTAAAGGCAAACTGTGCTACATATAACTGTATATACATATAACTGGACTGAGAATGCCTCACCGAAAAATGTCCTTAAAAAACCGCCAGCTTGTTACCTGTAGATCTCCGACCATAAAATTTACAAAATGCGAGCAAAGCTCGAGTGAAAAGCAAGCTCAGTGAGTTTGTCGGTATATATAAAAAATTCGTCTACGTTTGTAAAGGTTTCCTATTCTCCCTACTTTTGTACAATTGCTTTGTACATGCTTTTCATTTACACGGTTATAGACAGGTCAGTCCGGTAAAATGAACAAGACAGGTTCGAGGCTCATGGCGCTGTCAGACTGGAAAATTTGGTTCTAATGAAAAGCACGTCCATTCTAGACGGACTGACCGGTCTGACCTTGTAAATTGGAAAGCGCCCTAAATGTTTGGAATTTAATAAAATAATCGAAAAATCCTACTATGTTTTTGCTTTAATTTCGAGCACTGGGGTATATACTTACGATTTCGTAAATCAGTCACCAATATGTGTCGTGCTGCAATTAAAAGTTCTTTTCTTAAATGAGCAACCTCCTACATAAAGAGAAAGATCAACGTTAAGGGTTTTCCAATGATTTATGTACGAGCATATTGTGCCAATCAGGGCCGCGGGGAGAGGGGCGGCTAGGGGGGCCTGGGTCCCCCGCTTGAGAAGGACCTCCTAAAATTTTTGAGATTTGAGTATTTGACGAAAGAAAGCATGAGGCCCAGAAAGCGTAAAGATCAGTAACACGAACTTCATTTTTGGCCAACCCAGGGGACCAATTGAGAACACGTAGACAAGACCCTAGGACGTGCGATGTCCCCCAAATCGACCCATGTGACGTCATCAGGGGCCCCAAATCGATAATTTGCCCCGGACCCCACAATTTCCCTCGGCGGCCCTCGTACCTAGTTTCAAAAAGTGGAAAAGATAAAGGTCAACAAAATTGGCAAAATTAGTCAGTACTCGTAAGTTTCAAAAAATCCCCTCATTGGCTTTTCTATTTACTATTGGCTTTTCGCTTTGCTATACTCTTTGTACACTCTTGGATATTAAATAAAGGGTGCGTTCAGCTTTGTGAGATTCTTGGTGGAGTTGTTCAGACCACAGTTAAAAAGACTCCACTCTATTAACAGTGTTCGCATCCAGTCTACATAGGAGAACGCCAGCCTATTAGCATCGTCCCGACAATTATTGAGAGATGATATCACTCCCAGGGTTTTACTGTGTAAGCCAATTTTGGACCTTTCATTGTAATTTATAGCTCAATATACTTACCTGAGGACAATATCGAAATAATCCGAGCATTCCACCAACCATGTTTGCAGAAAAGTTGTTAACATATTCCTATGAAATTTCAAAGATATCTTTCTTCTTCAGAAACACTGTACATGTACAACAGATGGTCACATAATAGCACACGAAACCTAACTAACCTGGTATGCTCTGATGATGAAAGCAAGGAACGAAAGAGTCTTAATTTGAGCTGCAACAAAATCAACATAAACTTCCTTGTTGAAGCTTGGCGCATTTCTGAGAAAAGAAATAAAAATTGCGATCAGTTTACGCTCTGCATGTATACTCCCCCACAATGCTAAACATGCAGATATTCATTTTACATGCGGTGGCTGGCTCGAAAGCCTGTACTCCTCTAGCCACCGCACACTTCATTACCTAATTATTCTTTTTTATTATCACATTCAAACTCTTTTTAAGTTATACTTTGGGGAGCAAGAGTGTCGTGTGCTGTTAGCACGGTGCCTCTCACCAAAAGTTAAGCCCGTTAGACGGGGTTACTACTTGGATGGGTGACCGCTTGGGAATGACCTCTTTTCGAGCTTGGGACTCATGTGAGTAGAGTTGTAGTTGATCTCTCCTGTGCTTCGAGGATTTTTCGCCGGGTTCTCCGGTTTTCCTCCCTCCGTAAAATCAACACCTACATCATGGTAGTCATGTTCAATTGGGACATTCTGCTCTGTTTGACCACCAGTTGCTATAGGCAATAAAGTTATTAAATCCTTGTAACATTATTTCCTCAATGAACATTGTAAATTATTATTATTGAAGTGTGAATAAAGTGAATTGAATGCACTGTAGACAGTGGCTAATCGTATATTACACGCATACATTGACACCTACATTATTTGCAATTCGCACGGGAGTCCTTTGTATGGTTTATATTAAACGATCCCATAACCCTTACCCCACAATAACTTTAAAAAGCTTAACAATATCCTACAAAGGTAATTTAGTTAACTTAACCGGTAACTGTGCCCATCGGCCACATCCCTAGATCCGCAAAGTCATTGCGCCTTTTACATCCACCAAGTACTTTACCGTTTTAATATCTTCCTGTATGAACGGTCACTTCGGTTAATAAATTAAACTTACCAAAATGCTAATATCCCTAACCATATAAGCAAGCATTGTCAACTTCATCACTCACCGTGCTTGCATGGAAGGTTGCAAAACTATGGTCTTCATAATCAGTGGAATAAACTCCCTGATTTCTCCAAGCACATTCTGCTTGTAAAGCTGTGTTGAAACAAAACAAATTAGTAACACTATTTACACTAGATGTAAACCGCATTAATATTAAGATTACAGTAAAATCATAGAGTTACAAAAAGGGGGATACCAACATAATAAAGCCCAATGCAGTTATTGTCATAGAGATCATATACATACTAGAGGGGGCATTGGCGGGAAAATTTGGTAACCACATGGCAGCCGCCATTACCTATGATATTTCAGTCAATTGGTTGGCAAATGTACTAGACCCAGTCCTTTGCCAACCAACGCGCCTAATGTTTGCCTCCAAAAAAATCCAAGATGGCGGCGTTCAATTGGTTACCCGCGGTTGGCTGAAATTAAGATAGGATGCCCCCTCTAGTATTTATATGATCTCTATGGTTATTATAACAACTAATCAATAATAAATAATCGATATACACTACCTGAAAAAGAAGCACGACAATAATTGGAAGCTCTGCTAACACTTTCAAAGATGTAACAGCTTTGGGAATAGCGGTTTGCTGAAATTCAGAATAAGACAATCAAAATTACACAAAGTTTTACAATGAGATCATCAAATCAGAACCAATCAGATGCATTGATTAAAATTCAAAATCCCAAATACCCAATTCATCCTCAGCCTCTTGCCAAATATCAAATATTTATACATTTAAAGTTTATTCAGCAAAGGGAAAGAGCCCTAGCTAAATTTTAGCTGGGCTGTGATTGAATGGGTTAATCCATTCTTGAATGGGTTAATCCATTCTTGCCGAAGGAAGCTAACATAAAAACAATTTAAACACCAGGAAGAAATCGTAGGTAGATTTATTGCAGAGGAGAATTTTCTTTACAGAAGATCACGTAACCTATCAAATCCAACGCCAACGTCAGCTAAAAAGGTCCGAAAAACAAAAAGAATACTCAAATTTCACAAAGAGATTTGAGTGCATGTACAGGTTAAGCACCTAACCCAAAGTTTACTAGCGATATATAATCCGAAGGGCGAAGCCCGAGTTTTCTAAAGAATTAAATACGAAAAGAGCTTGTGAAACGGGTCTATAGAACTACTATATATCTGGCAATGAGTACAAATTGTCAAACAGTCATTTGCAATTCACTTTTCACCCAAATCTTCGGAAGTTCGTTCCGAAGTTCGCAAGTTCGTTGGGAAGTTCAAAGTTCGTTTTGAACTACGCATTAATTTGATTGGCTGCTAGGAACCAAGCAACCAATCAAGTGCAGAGTTCAAAACGAACTACGAACTTCCCAACGAACACGCGAACTTCGGAATGAACTTCCGAAGATTTGGGTGAAAAGTGAGTTGCAAATGACTGTAATTGATGATAGTTCAGAAAACGCATTAAAAATAATTTCTGAATGATTGAACGACTAACTTTTGTTCGTGTACAAGGTATTCGCCATTTTCACTCATTATTTCATCTTGGTTACCCATTCCAAATTGCATAATTTTTGTTTTATATCATAGATTTGAGTCAAAAAACACGTAGACACTGCATAATAGTTGAGAAAATAAATTGCATGAGTAATATTTTTCTAGTGTGGTGAATGTTTTGAGCGCATGTTACACGACCTGGAAAGAATTCTTCTCTTAGACATTACTGTTGTGTGATGCTATATTAGTACCTGTTGACCAGCTTTTGCAGCAACAGTTATATCACCACTTGACTTGGTAGCTTGTGTTGTACTGGTTAAAGCACTAGGACTAGAAACACTGCCAGTTGTAGATGTAGATCCACCATTTACTTGATCAGCTGGTAGATATCCTGTTGGTGTTATGTGAACAACGTCAAATGACGATTTCTAAAATTTAAAAGAATTTCTCTAATAATGCACTATTGCACTGTATACTTAGCCTTCAGTCTGTTGATCCAGTTGCTTGTGTACCATTTTCAATTCTTTTATCAATTCTAAAACTTTATACAGTATATTCGACGTATATAGTATAGTGTTTTCAACTTTCGTTTGTTTATGCTGTACACTGTCGTAAATAATTGTTAAACGCAGAAAACTCTGATCTCCAGACTGTGGGTTCGAGTCCTGTCTGGAGCTCAGAGGTTTCCAATCTTAAAGCCCTAATCAAACGAGAATGCAAGTCATCGCAAGTTGGCAGTCAGAATTTCTGTGGCGGTCGTCGGACTCCCCAAATTAACAAAATAAACGTTTCATGAGTGTTTTAAACAAGTTTTAACTTTGTCACGGTACATGATATTTTCGGGAAACTATTCAGAGCGGATGGCTGAGATAGCGTGACTGCCAACTTACGATGACTTGCGTTCTCGTTTGATTACGGCTTAACAACTTACGACAGCTTGTATATAGCAAAAACAAACGAAACTCTAACAGCATACTTTACAATCTCGTTCCCAGAGCCCACGTTCCCCACCCAAGAAACGAGAGACTCTGGGATAATCCGTTTCAAATCACAGGATTCTTGTTATTCCGGTTGAGGTACACATGCGTAAATATCCAAGCGGAATCTGGATAGTATGTTCTCCTTGTTTGACTATTCCCCAAACAAGTCAATGGGGTTGCTGGCGAAGCTCGAATTACAGCATCTACACACATACGGCGAAGATATCGATCGTGGAAACGTCTTCACTGGAGTCTTGTCGTCCGACATCTTTGTTATTTTGGTTTTATTAATTCTACTTCAGGTCACTTCAGACCAACTCATGCTCACTATCCAGCCAATAACGTAACGATTTGAAACGGATTATCCCAGAGTCTCCCGTTTCCCGGGTGGGGAACGTGGGCTCTGGGAACGAGATTGCATACTTTACTAATAGATTATTCCGCAAAGGAAAAATTATATTTACACAATTGAGAAATATTTCATTTACTTCACAAAGCATTGGAGTTGCCTCAGGTTTTTCTATGATTTTATAGACGTTACATTAGACAGCTGCATGTGTACGTGATAGTCCAATCAAATACAGTACTCTATGCCAACGGTGGAGGAACATGTTTGAATGTAGGGGGGGGGGGGGGGGGCTAGGTGGCAAAATTACTGATTAAAGGGGTGTGACCCACTGATCTCTATATAAACTGGATAGGCCATTCCCTATGGCCAGCAGTCAAACATTTCGTGGCAGTCGCCGCCATCTTACGTAGTGGAACATATGACGCATTGCGGCCTTAGAACTTGTTCCCAATCCCAAAGTTGACTGGCATAAGCAATCTTGACGTCAGCACGGTCAGATTATCCGGGGGAGGAATATTAAGTACTCTGTGCCGGGGGAAAAGCCGTAAAGCAAACAACAGATGCCGGTTCGTTTAGTTTTCACTGTTTAACAACAAATACAGTCAAAAGATGGCAAGTACACAACGGTACAATCTGTACAATTTGTACAATTCTTCGTAGATTTTATAGTCTGTTTTTCAGTTTATATTATCGTGAAGTTTCTTCGTTGTCGGCACTGAAGAAAAACAACGAAATTTAAAGGTTTTACAGCTCAGTAACAGACATTAAGATTACTATAAAAGGTACAATCTGTACAATTTGTACAATTCTTCGTAGATTTTATAGTCTGTTTTTCAGTTTACATTATCGTGAAGTTTCTTCGTTATCGGCACTGAAGAAAAGCAACGAAATTTAAAGGTTTTACAGCTCAGTAACAGAAACAAATGCAAGAAATTAGCGTCTTAAACCTCATTGAGTACTTCTTGTGTCCTTACATTCGTTTAAATTTTCTTAAAATAACTCTTTTTGTCTGTTTTCAATCTACGAAAGCTATGAACTTTAGTGGGCGCCATCTTGGGTAGTGGTCATGCCCCATCCAGTTTTATTGAGATCAGTAGTGTGGCCGTACTCTCTGACAGGTCAAGGGTTGTTCTAAGGCATGCTTCCCTCAAAATGTTTGAATTTTGAAAACGACCTAACAAACTTCAGATCAAATAAACTAAACATACCAGAACTTGATATATCAGTGTTTACAACATAGATGTAGTATAACGGCGTGACCAGCAGATGCCAGGGTCTTTTCCCGCCCTCTCAATTTCAAAAAGGCCTTGGGAACGAGGTTGGTGGTGATAGTTTTTGGAGTGATATATTACGGCGCTTTCAGTCCCCATACAAACTGTTCTCTACGCGGTCAAAATTTAACACACATCGCAGGAGACTGAATCCGACGTGATATACAAAAATCCTGACTTCACTGTTGAAACGTGATAATGACTAAAGTTAGCGTTCCAGATGTAGAAAATAGAGTTGACTGATATGTATATATATAGCAAGGCTAGAAAGTAATTGAAGTTCAACTGTGAATAAAAATCACCAGCACAAAAGGTATCACAATTGGCACAAACACTTACAATGTTGTTTGGTAATTCCTTGTAAATATTTTTCACAAAATGTAAAAAATGTTGTATTTCTGATTGCATTGGAGGACGAAACTGTCTGTGTAGTTCAATGATGATTCGCAGGCAAACCAAAACATTCTCTTCATTTTCCAGCTGTTTTAAATAAGAAAAAAATATATGCAAGTAATTACGAACAGTCAGGCCCAGAACATTGATAATTCGAAACGTAATCACACAACGGAACTTCTTATTAACCGAGAGTAAGGTCATTATATGGGAAAATATCAGACTGAGGTCTTTATTGTACATAAAAGACCAAGGTCTGAAATTTTCCCTTAATGAACAAGCGGTCGAGCTTAATCAGACGTTTGTTACTTATATGGCTTTTTTAAGATACATGCACCTTACATTACGTGACATAGAATATTAATTTTCAATGTTGTTGTTCAAAGAAGATTTAGTGCCTTAATTTAGTGATAAAAAAGTTTCCTCTCATTTTTTTGGAACTAAAATGGCTGACAAAACCCGTTATCCGGACCGAACCATTACCGGAAAATAACGGACCGGCACGTGACGCGTCTCAGCCAATTATAGAGCATGCGAATTCACGGGAATTAACTTGTGCCATATAATCAATATACGTGTTGAGGTTTAACTACAGTAAACGCTAGAATAACTGTATTCAATTGTCATCCTAACGTATGCCATCCATCGGCAAGCCTGTTAAATTGGTTTTGTGTGATTTGTAACGCACCGTAAATCAACACGTTAGGTCTTAGCTTAATATCATATGTCGTGCACTTTTAACATGAGCCCCTGGCTCGGATGATTGGGCGACCGCATCCTGTGCTTACGACGTTAAATAAAACCATTACTCATTACCGTACGCGTCGCGGGCAAATAATCACATCCGCCAAAATAACAATCGTATACAAGAATCTTATTGTGTAAATGGCCTTTAGATACTTTAACATTACGAATACGACTTAGAAAACTGAAACGAATGTTTAATCAGGTGTTGTAAATGTTATACAAAATCCTCTTGATTTACGAAACTTTTTGTTTGAATTTCTCAGCAAAAATAATTTCTATCTCATGCATGATTTTTGATGATATTGATATATATATATATATATATATATATACCAAAAACAGTATGTAACATAAAGGTCACTAAGTTGGCGTAAGGTTCAAGAGCGCTCAATACCATTATAGGCAGAGCGAAATATAATTGCCTGAAGATCGCGTAAGCGTGAAACTCAGAGTAGCGACTCAGCATTAAACTCAATTATATATATATATATATATATATATATATATATATATATATTATATGGCTTTATAATATCCTGAGTTCTGATTGGTCAACGCACGGTCCGTAAAAATGCGTATCCGGACCACGGTCCGTCTTTTTCCGTATCTGGACCGCTGTCCCGGATGTTGATTTTGCTCGCGTGAATTTCTAAGCTTTTCACACTAAGTTTGATACAATAATTATCGAAAAACTTGAAATAGCCATATAATAAACGCTTTATTAACCTCGTTTACTTGGTCTGTACGGGAAAATATCAGACCTCGGTCTTTTTTGTACGAACCTCGCCTGCGGCTCGGTCCGTACTGTCAAGACGTCGGTCTGAGATTTTCCCGTACAGACCTCGTTCTCGGTTAATAATCTCTTAATATATATATATATATATATATATATATATATATATATATATATATATATATATATATATATATATATTATATACATGTTCACATACGTGACTAGTATCACAACGACTTTGCAATATTCGTGTTCATGTTGTGTCAGACATGCATTCAACATGCTCATTAACATGCACATGTAAAAGTGCAATGGATTAAAAATCATTCACATGCAATTCTTTAAAAAAATTCTTTACAATTTCTTTAAAATAGAATACTCACTTCCAACAAATGAAACATGGCTGTCAGAATATTCTACAAGGATAAAAAATATGATGAAACATGTATACTAAACATTATTCCCGACCAATAATTCATGAAGAAAAATTAGAAGAAATTAGAATCAATATTTAATCAGTATTTATAAATCAGTTAAAAAGAATTATTTTGATTTACCTTCAAAATTTTCACCAATTTTTTTATTAAATTTTTGCATTATTTTAACTTAAACAGCTAATATCTCTGATAAGACCACAAACATTCGCGCTCAATCTTTATAGACCTTATTCAAAAATGGCCGCCGAATTAAAATTCTTTTATATAAATTATACATATAAATTAGCCCTTATGAACTCGTTTTCATGTGGGAAATTCAAAATAATTTCTACTCTAAAACGAGGCCATAAGGTCTAATTTATATGCACATGCATTTAAGAATTCTAATTCGGTGGCCATTTTTTAACACTTTAAAGCCTGAAGACGAGTCTTTAGTATTTTATTTTAACTCAGCACAGGGAGAGGTCCAGGCCTCAAAGTGTTAATAAGGTCTATTTGCTATACAAACATATTGTATTGGTAAAGCAAATTGTATTGGTTCCATGCATTGAACAAATCGAAGTATACTAAGATTTGAGTACTGCCGACTTCTAACGTTTCGAGCGAAGGCCCTTCTCTCGAAACGTTAGAAATCTACGTTCTCTGACGAAGGGCCGTCGCTCGAAACGTTAGAAATCTATACGTTCAATAATTTCGGCAGTACTCAAACCTATAGCCTCAAACACTGCCTATGCAGCACACTACTTTTATTTCACTGTATGGGATAAAGATTGGCTGCTCAATGTGCTCGTATTTTAACTACAGTATTAAATAACATCTGTCATGCATGCATAAATCTGACGATTGTTCGTTCGTTTGTTCCCACGGATAAAAATTTGTCCATATGCATGCACAGGTTAGAACCTGGCCCGGCAAGTAACGTACGCTAGACATGTTTTACAGTAAACATCTTTGACGTTTAACTAGCGCGTATAGTTTATTTCCGTTTTCGCTATTCAATGTTTACCGTAAAGCGTTGCAAAACCGTGCGTCTCATTATGTACTGTAATCTGATAAACTCTGTTTCACTTCAGAGCAAGAAGGTGAAGTAAAGTAAGGTGATAAACTGCTATCGAAGGTTTCTAGATATAGTAACGAAATACTAACGGTTCGAGCGGAGCCCTTCAGTTAAAATCACTTTGACAGTGTATGTGGTTCGGTCTGTAACGTGACCGGTTGTGAACTATTTCCAAAACAATCGTTCACGTTATAAATACCTTTTTATTAAAACTCGTGCACCTATCAATGTAAACCCCGCGGGGGGGGGGGGGGGGGGGGGGGCTGGCTGGGCAAGGGTAGGGGATTTGACAAAAATATGAAAAAGTTAATCAAATTTCCCGGGGTGGGAAGCGACAGTTTGTTCAAATCCAGTGGTTTTCCCCATTATATTTTCCTATTATATTGCTTTAACACGCTTGATACAATTGAACTAATATCTATCAAATATTATAAACTGAAATCTTTATTAATATTGAAAACATAACATAACAAGTAAAATTGAACAGATACTTCGCTCATGGGATATGCAGGGCAGATACCTTTAATAGTCCCACATTTCACTACAGTTTAAACATTGCCAATGTTCTGGTGCAGGTAATAATCCACGCCGCAATGGCGCAATCCAATGTGGCTCCACGACGAATAGCCTGGTTCCCTGGCCCAATTTCAAAAGAAATATGGGCCAGGTAACCACTAATTACATTCTCGCGTCATCAGGGCTAAATCCACTTATGACGATTGCAGTTTTACTCATAACCACTAAAAACGCGCGAAATTTTAACCAATAGGAAAATAGAAGTCTTTAGTGGTTACCTGGCCCATATTCTTTGATTGGTCCAGGGTACCAAGCTACACGACGAACAGCCATCGCAGCTGTATTCTGAGCCCGCGTTCCTTAATGCACACTAGGACCCAGGCCTTATGAAGAAAACTGATCGCGCGCCTAAATTTGCGATGCCCGGACCCCGGGGCCAAATCGAATGGTCAAATGTCCCAGGTACGGAATACTTCTACTTGTCAAATCCCCTATCCTTTGCCCGGCCTCCCCCGCCCCCCCCCCCTCCCGCGGGGTTTACATTGATAGGTGCATCAGTTCTCAGAATTAAATTTAAAAAATATATGGCAGAATTCTCTCTAAAATTTGTCTTTTTTCTCTACTATATAATCTATTTTGAAAATTATGCTCCAATCTGTGACATCAATTCTGTAATATTTAATAAAAATATAATCTTTTTTTAATTTTTTTTTGATCAACTATAATAAATATATCTTTTACTAATTAGCTGACTGTATACTACGTACTGTATATACCGTCATATAAGAACAAGGGCACCATATATGTTTCTATAATATTATAAGTTACGCTAATATCACCTTATAGTGTGGTCTTAAGTGATCATTAGTTGGAATACGGTGGATAATCTCCAGAATAAGTTTGCGTAATTGCTGAAAAACAGGGAAACTATAAGTAAATTTCAGTCTTGTTACCAATACAAATTTCTAAATTATTCATATAACGATTTTAAACCGTTATTATACCTCCGCCAGGAGGTTGTATTTTTGCCTCTGTTTGTTTGTCTATCGCTAGGACATCTCACAAAATACTGCAGATTTTCATGAAAGTTTGTGGACGGAGATTGATCATAGACCAAAGGAGAACCCATTAAAATTTAGTTGAATTTGGTTGAAATTTGGATGAGGATTTAATGAAAACCTGACCTCAAGATTCTCCGTGTATCTAGAATAAAATACTTGATTGCGCTCATTTGTGCATAATTTTGGCATGAGTGCCAGCCTCGTACCCAAGCGCTTATGACAGAACGCGCACACTGCACGCCGCACGTTCCACGCGCGCACCACACGCGGCGGCGTAGTAAACAAAAAGCTCCTGGGTACGAGGCTGCATGAGTGCAATCAAGCAATTTATTCATAGTTAGCGGGATAGCTCGTTTTCTTTTTAAACAACTCTAATAATAACCCGCTGGCGGAGCTAGCCGTTGTTCAATTTGAATTGAAAAATGAAACATGATTTAATACTTGGTACTACCTGAATAAATCCTTCGGCAACAAATTGGGGCTCTCCTGCAGAAGAAATAAATAAAATTGAGTTCAGTAAACTTAAAGTGCTACTACGATCAAAATTTCGGATTCGATGTTTTCACATTTTCGAAACGTTTATGCAGTTTTTACTAATCTCCTCAAACCGTTTTTTATTGCGAGGACCGGAAGACGTTTTATTTTTGCTTTATATTTCGAGATTTTAGGGCCGCCATTATTTTACCATGTTCCTGAGCCCCATTGTCATAGCCAGAGAAAATTACGTCAGATTATCAATACTAAAGTCTGTATGCCTAATTTTCAGGTACATATCTCAATTTAGAGGTCGCATTTATCGAAACATCTTTAAGCTGGATTTACGCGTTTAGATTAGGAAGTACTGCTGAGAGATCGCGGACTCCCCTGGAACATGTTTGAGTATATGGCGGCCGACGTTTGAGCGATTTTTGGAGCTATAAAAAAATATCTCTGGAGAGTTTTATTCGAGTATTTTTTACATCAATGCTTATTTTAGACCTCAACAAATCTATTCTGTGCAGTCTATATGAAATTTCGTCGTAATAACACTTTAAGGCTAGTTTCCACTCAGGAAAATCTTCCGCAGGATAGGAACGGACAAGAAAGTTTGCTTTGTGTTAAAGTCATTAGTTCAAACCGAGAGCTCATAAGACAAAGAAAACTTCCCTGTCCGTTCCTGTCCTGAGGAAAATTTTCCTGAGTGGAAACGAACCTTAAGTCCTGAAGTCCATGTCTTATATAATCCAGGTAGTTCATGAAAACCTGAGTCCAACACAAACTCTAATCCTAACCCAAAAATTCATGCGGATATGAACAAGTAACATAACGTCAATTGTACAGTGCTGACAGCTTGTGGTCCATCATAGAGTCAATTGAGACATACATATGGTTTGGAAACTCGACAAACTTGGAAGCGTCCATAATGAGCTGTGATTTTATGTTGAAACGGTCCTCACCGTGCACAAACCTTTTGTTTTTCTCTAATTAATATTTAAATAACATGGTTGAGTGATTGAACACAAACGCTGCTATTGGATGATTGCTTCATTATACAGAAAATACAATGTGCTCACCGTGTGCAAGTTTGCATAAACGTGAACGAAAAGATAGAACAAAGACTCTCACTGAGTTTCCAGATTATCTCAATTGACTATGCATCCATATATTAACAGGTATTTAACTGTGTTCTAAGTATAACTATTACATACACGCAGTATATATAGATAAGGATAAAGACTCTGTTACTGTACATAGTGAAATTTTGCACACAACTTGTCTCGCAACGGGCGTTGACGTATCGCTGCAAGACAAGTTGCAAAAGTCAAAATCAGGTGGGACAACTTGTGGCAACCGTTGCACAAAGTAGAAACAACTGTGCAACGATTGCAGCAACTTGTCTTGTACAACCTTGATAATTGCACAGCATATTATACAGTGCAATGTTTCGCGTGTAACTTTTCTCGTAAGTTTCATTTTGACGAGTCTAAAAATAAGCGTTCGACAGTCACAGTCAGTTGACCGGAACAAGAAAATTATTAAAATAGAACGCCAGTAAAACAGGCTCTTAGATTGGCTAAGACCTATATATAAATGCACAGTTGACATCACAAAATGACAAAAAAAAACAATCAGAACAACCGTCTTTCTACTACCACGCAACCAAGTTGCCACATTTGTATAAATTGTACAGTAGATCATTCATGACGTAATAAAACACGAATTTTATTTTATTGTGGAAATATAATTTTATCCCACAATTTTCCCCTCTTCAAAACCACTGCAAACATTGCCAAAGTGTCGCTTACATATATGACACTGACTGAAACGGGAACGTTAAATTTAAACTGTGCCGAATATGAAGATGAACAAGACGCCTGGGTCAGGCGTTTACTTGGGTTACGTATACGTACTGGCAAGTCATGTTCGCTTGTGTGAGGTGCGCACCGTATTCGCCCTTCGGTTCGGGCTCACGCTCGCAGGTTCGCCCTTGCCGCAAGTGCGCAGAGCCTGAATCGAAGGGTGAATGTGGTGCATACTTCACACAGGTGAACATATTTACGATCAAGAGAGTTGTCAGCCACATCACTGTTAATTAAACTACATAAAGTCAGTCAGTCAGTTTTGAAATCTAGCAACAACGTGCAAGAACACCTTGACCAAAAGGCAAAGCTGTCCAACTTTTTGTCCAACTCCAAAAGCGAAAGGAGCAAAGAGCTTACAACATGCCTCACGGACTCACTCAGTCCACTCAGTCACATGGCCAACAACTCACCGGAAGTAATAATAGCGGAAGTAAAAAGTGCAAAAATGCAAAATCGTGACACCCAATAAGAAACAGAGCCGAAACCTAGATTGGCCTACCACAGGTAGCCTGAGTAATAATATAAAGTTTGAAGAACTTTTTGGCCAACTATCTAGTAGATTATTTACTCATTTAAACAGTACAGTTCCACCTGTTTACACAGTGAAATAGTACGAATTCGAGAGGTCTCAAATTCGTATGGTACTGTGTAAATGGGGTCTGAGTCAACATAATTATAATAGTCAATTGACATGTATGTACTGTATTAAAAAACATTTAATGTTATAAAAAATAATATAATGTTTATATATATATATATATATTTCATCATAATTATGTAATACTGCACTAATTAGCCTACCATCTCTAAGAAATTGAAGAAACCTTGGAATAGCAAATTCTAGAAATGTTGCATAATGTGGAGAAACAATGATCACCTAGAAATAAATTAAATAATACAAAAATTACTAACAACAGTACAGAGCATTAAAAATACTAAGAACTGGGGTGCTGAGTATCTTTACACAAAAGAAACAAAACAAAAACCATCTGGAAAAAAACCCAAAATACAGAGTGAACTGATTTTTATAACATCTTAGAAACTACAGTAATTGCATGTACAGTAGAAAATATTAACCCCTTGCTCCAAGTCTATAAATGATAAATGTACCACAAGTTTGCGCTGAGTATAACTTACTGTTAGTAGTACTTAATTGCCAAACAAGCTTCTAGCACACAATTCTATTATTAATAATATGCAGGGCAAAATTACTCGAATATGATTGGCTAATGAAGAGGGCATTTTTTTTGTAATTCAGGGCAAAATTACTTGCCACTTGATTGGTTCCTTGATCAGCAGTACTTGCATGTGATTAGTCGCTTTGTTACTAATAGCAACTCTGAACCTCAGAGGACTGGCTTTTTTTCAACAAATCTGCAATTTTTTGGGGAGGAAAATGGGAATGTTGCCGAGCACCAACCGTGATAAGGTACATGTACTTCAACATTTTCTGGACCTGATAACATAGCTCTTGGATAATTTTGCCCACTGTATTATTAATACATAATCGCATGAGTTCTCGTAAAATTAAATACATTTTTTAAATAAATTTTTGGGCATTGTACACCAGTTCTTTTGAATAAATAACTAATTATATTAATATCTTCAAATCATAAATAATTCATTACTTCAAAGTTTTCACTTATTTCTTGTGCTGCTTTTAACTTGCTTTCATCAGCTATAAAAAATACAGTTAGTAAGGCATTGAATTGTGAACAAAAATACAGTTCTCATAAAAAAATGCCATAAGGTCTTCCACCTGAATTGTAAAACAAACAAAAACAAAATTAGTTATCGTATTTTCTGGGTGATAACCCACAGGTTATCTCTTAATTTTGCTAGAAAACATAATAATTATTAGTGCAGGTAATAGGGTGGTGTGGGTAATCTGTTGAATTCTTAAGACGACACCATCACAAAGACTGGATATAATTAGCAGCTGCAGGTTATCCAATGGTACAGGTAATATGCTGATTTATTTTTCCAAAAAGTGACATTTTTGTTGCTGTGTGGGTTATACGCCGTGCGGGTTATCGCCCAGAAAATACAGTATCCCAAAAAAGGCTAAGTTCACACCTTTTATTTGAAATGTACAGTACAGTACACTACAGTATTGTAGTACAGTACAGTGCAATACAGTATAATAAAATACAGTACAGTATAGTGCAGGGTTAAAGTTAGGGGTACTAGGTAATTATCATTTTTAATTAAAAAAAGTAACTTCAACTTACGAATGTTTACTTCTACAATCATGCCAACATAGGTACGATACTTTTTGATGACCTGAAGAGCATGATCTTGGTTAGGAGCAGTTGATCCACTTGCTGCCATTATGGTGAAAAATTAACTGAAAGATAAAAATAATCAAAACAAAAACGAAAGTTTAATCATGAAAATTACCAACAATCTAAACCTGAGGTACCCACAACCCCACAGACATTGTGGAAAGCAAGGAAAGCAGATCCACGTACACCAATAAAACTATACCTGTAAATTGCAAGACATTAGTAGTAATTATAACAATACTGTAATAACATTTATTTATACTGCGCAAATTCAACTTTAAGGTTTTCAAATGCGCCTTACAATAATTTTTGACATGGCCGAGTCAAAGGCATATTAAAGGCACTCAGGCAGCCACCATACGACACATATCGGCCCACAAATTACAGGAAAACCAGAGAACACGGTGAAAAACCCTCGAAGCACAGGAGAGACCAACTAAACTAAACTCACATGAGTCTCAAGCTCGAGAACAGGGTTATTCCCAGATGGTCACCCATCCAAGTACTAACCCCGTCCAACTGGGCTTAACTATTGGTGAGAGGCATCGCCCTAACAGCACATGCCAACCGTGCTCTCTAGTAGGACTTAGAATGCCAATAATTACATGGTATGTATGTAGAAATTTAACTACTGTTAGTACTGTATTCTTATAGTAAAATCCCTTTTAAATGTATTTTATTATACCATAATAAAAGAAGTTAACATACTGTATAGCGGTGTCAGTGGTCTTACCATCAGGTCCTGGCACCCTGGGTCCTTCACCCTGTATAAACCCTTGTTCGGCAGCCTTTGGCTTAGTCATTGCTCATTTTCTTATACTCCCTCACTCCCTCCCTCCCCTTTTTCTCCCTTCATTGTTTTTTCCTATACTGTAGTTTGTCACAGTTTCCACTTCCTTGGTAAGCTTAAAATGTAAGCCATTGTTCTGTCATGCCATTAGGTGGCACAATGGCCAGTCCAAGCCTGCTCATCAACTGTCTAGCTTGTACATTGTATGATGAGTAGGCTACTGTACATTGTAAGAATGAGCACTCTAGTCTACAGCACTTTACATTACTATGCTGTGAGACGTACTAGTTATACAATCAATAAGTCATGCTATTGTGTGCTACTGTAAGACTGTCTGTAAAATCAATTACACGGCTGCATAATTTAGTAACAGTAGATCTATTTAAGACTGATTACAGTACAATATACTCATCTGCAAAACTAATTACACTATGCTGTATACAGTATTACAGACTGAACTCATTTCAACCTACTGTAGAATACACTTTGTGGAATACGTGTATCAGATTTCAAGTCACTATATGTACTGTATGTATAGTCACTATATACTGTACAATTACAGTATATATACACTCTACAATAATACATGTACATATTATTACAGTAAACAAATTTGTATTACACGTGATGTATATATCAATAGGCCATGTGTGCACCCAGATTTGTCATTTCACTCATTTGTGTCATTTATTAGTCTGAATAACTCAAGTTACCAAAATGAAATAAATACGGTAATTATACATTTACGGTAAATAATTATAAAGTTTTTAATGTTATTTTCTAGTAGTTGATTTCACATTACCTTACCGCCCTTTGTTTTGTGAACTCTTTATGACATTTTATGACCTTCGTAAGTGTTCTTTAAAATCACCCCTCAGAATGCAGGAAATGGCATTTCCGAGACTCTAAATTTCAAAAATTTACGGGGGGCATGCCTCTGGACCTCCCTAGAAGAGGCCCTGCCCTATACTAATAATTATTCAAGTGTGCAACGTCATTTGACAAAAAATATCTTGGGTGTGCACTTGCCATACTCTGCAGTCTGGTTTGTTGGAAGACAAGTGATGCCAGTGAATATATAAAAAGAGTTCTAAAACCTAAAACTAGTTACAAACTGTGGTTTTTATGCCAAGAAAACAGGTACAAATACTGTTAAGTTAGGACAGTTAATAGATGCCGAGTATAAAACCTGACAGTCTGCAACTTATATTTTGTGCACACCATTGACACCAATGACACGACTTTATGTCAGACTACGAATGATGAGCTACGACGCTATATTCATTGGTCAATGTCGACATAACAAAAATAATTAGTAAAAAAGGATAAAGTTATTTTTATTAGTACAAAATGGTGTTTCGTTACTTACCTACTAACTAGTGAAAATATAAAAACGTGAATGCTGCACTTCCAAACAATCAGCGCCGCCATTTGTAACGAAGCAAGACCTTCCTAAACGAAGGTCTTAAATGTCATGCGCAAAATGCGTTATCGCGCCCAGGCTTCCTGGGCTTCCTAGATTTTAACTCATTTTTGTACCCGCGTCAACCAGCAGAAAAGTTTGTTGAAAAGTTTGCAGAAAAGTCTATCAGAACAGTTGCATAACGCGGCGCATCATTTGGCAATAAAACGTGGCCAATATTAAACGAAATTTAACTACTTTTAAAGATAGAAATAATTCCGGATGCTAATATCTAAATTCAAATTTACCACAATATTTGGCATGTGGCCCGCCAAAATGATGCGTATCACACTAATAATATCACACCAGCATACTCCTCTCATCTAGAATCCAACCCGCATGCCAACCCCCCGGGAACCCTAAACCTAATCACAACCCTCCGGAAGAAGAGCCCCAGAAGTCCCCTACACTCAAACCACGTTTGCCAACTTTTGGGTTGCTAATTTTAAAATATTATTAGTTTGGAGGTTTTGACACCTACAGCACTGCCTAGGGGGGAAATTAAAATAACGTCTGCTGACTGCTATAGCATGCGCAGGCTATACAAAGCCTAGCACTTTTTTTTTTTTAAATACACTACGTAAAAGACTCAAGAGGATGTTCCAAATGGTTTAACCCGTGCCAGTAGTAATAGCAAGATCTAGAATTTATTAGGCGAAAACCGGCCTTGTGACGTTTTGAAATTTATTGCGCATCCCACAACGAAAGTTCTCCAGTAACGTAATTATACAATATAGTTGCCATGCTATACTCAGTAGTTGTTGGTCTGGGTTTCACGAATCACGATGGCAAAACCTCTGATCCCGTGTAAGATTAGGGCCAAAAATAATTTTATGTAGTATTATTTATTAATATATACGGTATAAATTACAAAAATATTTTTGTATAAAATTAAAGTTTTGTTATTACATAATATGCAGATTGACATAATTAATATTTTGATGGCTTTTATCTTCGTTTCCAGAGCCCGACCTTTATAGCCCTTCCTTTATATATAGACTTCCGTAGTCGTTTCCACAATTTAGCTGATCAGAATGTCTACGAAACAAGAAGAAACAAAAAACGTTCATTTCATTCGTCATGGTGAATCCACTTGGAATGTATGCCGGCGACAACTGAAGCTGAATGATCTTCCACAACAGGAACGACCTGTCATTGTTGATGCCCCACTATCATTTAAAGGCATGGAGCAAGCCACTCGTTTAAAAGCAAAAATTGCCTCTCTGAAGCCGGACATTGCCGTAACTTCACCTTACACGAGAACTCTGCAGACATGCCTCACGTCTTATGGCTCAGAGAAAGTGATAGTGACTCCTCTATGTCGAGAGTTTATGGCTGCTTCTTCAGACAACATCGGCCTGCCGGCCAGTTGCTTAAAATTGATCTTTCCAATCTTTGATTTTACGTCATTGGATGAGATTTGGTGGTATATTCAAGATAACATTAAGTCCCAACCAAAAGCCGTCAATCTTCTAACGCAAGGGACACTGGTAGTTGAAGATCAAGAACAATTTGCTGCAAGAGCGGAAGAATTCTACAAGTTTCTCTGCGAGCGACCTGAACGAAGTATCGCAGTCTACTCTCATAATGATTTCTTGATGTTCTTTTTGTCCAAATATTTTGATTTGAGTACCGCACATATTGCTAATGGAGAGGTATATTCTCTTGAGCTTCCATGCTCAGGACGGGCGAAAAATGCTTGACATTGATACCGAACATTTTACTATTACGTTTAACCCTTTATAATATTAACCTTCCCATAATTATGCTCAATAAATCTATAAAGGGTTAATAATTAATATACTTGTATTATTATGTAACTCAATTATCGTATCCAAGCCACGTCATTTGCTTCAATATTTCGGTATAATATATAGCTTGAATATATATAGCAAATTATTCTGCTTTGTGGGAGAGACTTGGACCTTGCACTATATATAAAACAATGCGAACAATCCTAATAGTATAGTCATCAGATCCTTTATTATACTAAACTCGTGATCTCAACTTTAGCATGAATAAATTGGTAACGCGCGATTACGCTAGCTCCCAGTGTCAGAATAAGTTTATAAGTAGTTATTATTATTGTGGCTGGATGTTAATACTGCTTTTTTAATGCTCAATTAATTTAGATTAAATTGTCAAAACGCGTGTTGTACTATAAATCATTTTCTTGGGATTATTATTTGATATTTTCCCTATGTCATTAATCACCATCTACTCCGGGTGCATGGTAATTGGTAAATATTAATTATTGCCCAAGCAAATAACTTTTAAAAAGACCATATCAAACACGAATACACATTAAGAAGGTTGAAATAAATACTTTAATATAGAATTAATGTTACGTCAACGGAAAGGGGTGAAGTCTGCACGCAGGCTACGAAACGTTAGTTTTTATTATAGTCCGTTTCAGCTTGCTTTTGAAATCCGATACGTATAATTCGAACTTACGTTGCAATGTTCCGAACTACGTTGCGAGGTAGATACAAATTTAAGTCGGCAATTTGTTTCTGCTTAACCAAGTATCTATTATTATATTCTATACAACAAATAATCATCTTCTCCGTGGTTTTACCAAAGGAATTCAATTCAAAGCTTATTAAATTCGAACTTCACGACGAACTTCACAATTCAACGAACTTCCGTACCAAGTTCCCAACCTTCCAACGAATGTTGACAAACGAATTCCAAAAGCAAGCTGAAACTGACTATAATAAAGTATTTATTTTAATTAGTGTATATATTAGCCTGCGAGCCGGCTCTCATTTAGGGGTTGCTGCCTTTGAGTAATGTGGCAGAGTTGTGGCCAGTGGTTTACTGACATGTGGGAGGATTTACAGAATTGCCATCCTTGGTGGTTGCGTGTTGGGTCTGAGGCTTTCTGAAGTATGCATTATGTAAACACAAGAATTATTACCCGGCCAGTGAAAATTCAAGAAGTAAAAACCTCCATATTTTTATTGTCGGCCCTATTTTTTAAAGCGAAACTTCCGAATGGGGCAACTGTAAAATGTACCCTGAATATAAATGTAAAGCTAAAATTTCCTTAAAATAACCACTAAAGACTTCTGATCTGCTTTCCTATTCAGATTAAACAATTGTTTAATAAATGACTAACTGACTCATTGAGAACTGCAATCGTAGACTAAACTTAGCACGGCTTGTCTTTAGGATATGAGATTAGTGGTTACCTGGCTAAAGGTCTTTGGGAAAGGCCAGGGTTCCAGGCTACACATTGAACGTCTGACCAACGTCCAAGGAGCGGTAGAAAACAGACAATGGCTCCAGCGAGTATTTTTTTATTTTTTTGACAGTTGAAATGTCTTTTGTAATGATATAACGAAAATTGCATATGTACTAGAATGACATTTGTTTAAGCTTGCAGATGACTGGCAAAAATAGATTGAAGTCTAATTTTACATGTCAAATTCACAATTAGCATACTGCATGGATTGATGGAAAACCGTCCGCTGACAGTCCAAACGAATTTAGTATCATCGGTTACAAAATATGAAGCTTAACCATCTGTCAAGCTGTGCCTTTGCTCTTAGCTTGAATGTTGACTTGAACACATAAAGTCAGAAAGCGGTTGTGATTAGGTTGTAGGCAGCTCCAAGTATTGAGTCAGTTGAGGTATCAAAAGTCCAGAAAAAAGTCTGAACTATCTTGAATCAAATAAAGATTGTCCATTAATCAGATGGCTAAAGCCTACTGAAATCTAGTGGCTATAAGCTGTCGAGCATAATTTGAAGGTAATGATAAAAACCATAAATATTAAATTTTCTGAACAGTCAAAAAATCGAACAAAACACAGAAATACGAACCGACAGTGTATTTAAAGGTTCAAAGATAAAAAATATATGTTTTCGCATACTGCATTTTGGGCTGCTATAAAGCCTTTAGAAGAACTATCTATTACTGTAGCATGTTTGCATTTCAATGTATTGGTTCATAACAAAAGCCCCACTTACAAAAATAAAGATTTTGCTGCCTTGCTCGCTCGCTGCGGCAGCATTAGCCTGCGAGCCGGCTCTCAAAATTTAGGGGTTTGGGGCCCTGAGTCCAGTCCTTATAGAATTAGAGCCGGCTCGCAGGCTATATTACTATATTCGTGATCGATATTGCGATATGGTCTTTTTAAAAGTTTTTGCTCGGCAATATTTATCACCCGACTACGTTTTCCGCCTGGTACCTCCATCACAATGTACTCATTTACTGTTATAAAACGGGTGATTGAATCGTTTTCTTTAGACAACTGGCCCACAGTCAATTTCAACTGGTTCTCATTCCGGATCCGGAATCATGTAAAGGCGGCAACTGCGTCAAGTTTTAAGAGCACAAATTTGGCGTAGAGTTGCCTGTAGAGGTCTACAACACTACACCAGAAATTAGAGCTGTCGCGTTTTAAGATGTGCAAATAGGTGTAGAATTTGTTGTAGAGCATGGTATACACTGTTATACTGTACATGCTTACAGTGTGGTTGCTTTCGAGGCTTGTGAACAAACTTGTGAAAAAATGCACGGTTGCATGACTGATATAAAAATTCTGTTGTCATGGAAACAACATTTTATGGGCACAGACAACTCTACAACAGCTCTACAACTCTACAACTCTACAGCTCTACAACTCTACAAAACTCTACAGCTCTACAACTCTACAGCTCTACAACTCTACAAAATTCTACAGCTCTACAACTCTACAAAATTCTACAGCTCTACAACTCTACAACTCTACAGCTCTACAACTCTACAACTCTACAGCTCTACAACTCTACAGCTCTACAGCTCTACAACTCTACAGCTCTACAGGCTACAGCTCTACAACTTTACAGCTCTACAACTCTACAGTTCTACAGCTCTACAACTCTACAACTATACAGCTCTACAACTACTCTACAACTCTACAGCTATACTAAACTCTACTGTAGCAGTAGAGCTGTATAATTTTAGAGTTGTAGAGCTGTAGAATCATAGAGCTGTAGAGCTGTATAAGAGCTGTAGAGTTGTAGAGCTGTAAAGGTGTGGAGTTCAGTAGAATTGTAGAGCTGTAGAGTTGTAGAGCTGTAGAGTTGTAGAGCTGTAGAGCTGTAGAGCTGTAGAGTTGTAGAGCTGTAGAGTTGTAAACTATTGTACGTATAGTATATCTGCATGGATACAAAGGTGCAAATGGTATGAACGTGTAGATATTGAAGTGTGGTTGAACTTGAAAGCAATACTTATTTAGCTCTTGAGTTTCACACGATGTTGTGTTTCATCCAATATGGTTGCCAAACCTTAATTTTCAGTAATAAGTTAAAGCCATTAATTGCATCCCAAGAATTGTTAGGATTCCAAAATTAGAATTTCTTTGGCTCCTGTTCCAGGCCCATAAAATATTGTTTCCATGACAACAGAATTTTTATATCAGTCATGCAACCGTGAATTTTTTCACATGTTTGTTCACAAGCCTCGAAAGCAACTACACTATATAGCATGTACAACAGTGTAATTGTGTATACAGCATGATGTAGAGCTCTACAACAAACTCTACACCGATTTGCACATCTTAAAACGTGACAGGCCTAAAAGGTGGTGCGAGATATCATCATTTCGGAATGAAAAACGTGACAGAGAGGAGAACGAACAATGCATGCGTGTTTTCTAATATTTACGGATTTCAGATTTCATGCGGATTTCAATCCAGAAACCCAATTCCCATGTAAACACGGACTGACTTCGCATTTCCATCCGAATTGAATTAACTCAATCCGGATTCATGTAAACGACCCCTTACAGGTGTATGTTCTAAGGATTTTGGGTGAAGGAAAATTCGAGTTAAGACCAAACCGGGACCAGTTGCGAAAAATGCAATTATACAGACCTTCCGGCAGGAATTGAACCCACAACCTTGCGATTCTAGTGCAATGCTCTGACCACTGAGCCATGGAGGGCGTTGCCAAGAGCTTGATCGCGAGTTCTGTATATAATAAGGTGGTAATGCCAGGAGAGAATTGGGTATATTATAAGTAATATTGGGCATTTCACTCGATTACATAGCATGTTCTCAGGATATTGGATGAAGGAAAATTCGAGTGTAGAATATATACATTTTAAGACCAAACCGGGACCAGTTGCGAAAAATGCAATTACACAGGCCTTCCGGCAGGAATTGAACCCACGACTTTGCGATTCTAGTGCAATGCTCTGACCACTGAGCCATGAAGGGTTGCCGAGAGCTTGATCAAGAGTTCTGTATATAATATAATAAGGTGGTAATGCCAGGAGAGAATTGGGTATATTATAAAGGCCTGGCCAAACGCTTTCAACATCGCATTCAACATCATTCAACATTGTTGAACGATGTTGAATAATGTTGAAAGCACGAGTGGCCAAATGAATTCAACATCGTTCAACATTCATGAATGACAATTAATTGAACACGGACTACCACAAAAGCTGGAATCGACAATATCCCGCATGGCGCATGTCTGTTCAACAAAGTTGAATGAAATGTGGCCAAATGCGTTCAACATCTTTCAACATTTTGAGAACAATAGAAATGTTGAACGCGTGTTGAACGAAAATTTGAACATGTTCAAATTTCGTTCAACATCATTCAACACCATTCAACAATGTTCAACATCATTCAACAGGGGTGGCCAAATGCTTTCAACATGTTGACTTCAACAATGTTGAATGATGTTGAATGAAATGTTGAAAGTGTTTAGCCAGGCCTTAATTAAGTAATATTGGGCATTTCACTCGATTACATAGCATGTTCTAAGGATTTTGGGTGAAGGAAAATTCGAGTGTAGAATACCGGTATATACATTTTAAGACCAAACCGGGACCAGTTGCGAAAAATGCAACTACGGTACACAGGCCCTCCGGCAGGAATTGAACCCACGACCTTGCGATTCTAGTGCAATGCTCTGACCACTGAGTTGCATCACCTGTGTGGGAAGTGCAACTATAAGGCCCAAAGATAGAGAAGAAATTGAACAGGGAATTCAAATGAAAGCAAAGATTTCAATTTCCTTAACGCTGTCTGCCTGAAAGACAACACGGTGAATTAATGTTAGAGATATCGTGTGTAAATGGCAAAAAATTCTCTGACGGAAGTCTGTAACCAAAGCGACCGTTCTGAAATAAGGCCAATCTCGTTCCCAGAGCCCACGTTCCCCTGACCCAGTGGGTGGGAAATGAGAGGCTCTGGGAAATCCATTCACGCCATCATAGAGTTTACTGTGTTCATCAGCCAATGAAATATCGATGTGAAACGGATTATCGATCCCACAGTCTCTCGTTTCCTGGGTGGTGCAACCTCGTACCGCGGGTGTTTACTTTGTGTTTTGCGCACAAATTTGTTATTCTTTGACCCTGACCCTGAAAACACCCTAATCCTAACCCCTGAGATAACTTGGGTGAAAGTGTTCACATAGAGGTAGGGTTAACTCTCACCCAAGGGTTAGACCAAGTTATCCCTACCTCCAAGTTATCTCAGTCTCATGTGAACAGTTTTTTTACTTTTTTAACATGGAAATATACTAACACCGAGATATCTTGGGGGATAGGAATAACCCTACCCCCCTGAGATAACTCACCTCGTGTGAACAGGCCCTCAGGCCTTCTTTTGCTCTGATGAAGGCCTGAGTCTGCTGAGTGATTAACAGCTCAAAAGCTATGCAATAAATAATAAACATGTGTGTTAATGAGATATTAGGAAGAAGTCAGAAGCAAAATATTGTTAATGAAATTAATTTACCAGAGAAAACAGTCACATCAACTAGTGAACTGGTTAATGTTTTTAACGATTATTTTACCGATGTTGGTCCTAAACTTGCTGAAAAAATTGAATACGAACACAACTATAGCTTTCGAGATTTCATTCCTCAACATGAACCAGTTGAGAGATTTATTTTCCAACCTGTAAATATTGCAACAGTTTACAGGCTTATAACCAAATTAACTATCTCCAAAGCTACAGGTATTGATGAAATTTCAGCTAAAGTACTAAAGGCTGCAGCTCCTGCTATTGCAGAGCCTTTAACAAGGATTTTTAATATGTCTATTGCCACTGATAGATTCCCGATGGAGTGGAAAGTAGCACGAGTAACTCCAATTTTTAAAAAAGGCCAACGGACTATGTTAGATAACTATAGACCAATCTCAATTTTACCTGTGGTCAGCAAACTGATGGAAAGGATTCTGTACGACCAAATGTATGATTATTTAAAGAAACAGAATATTCTTTCAGAACATCAGTTTGGTTTTAGACAATTTCATTCCACAACTACCACACTTTTAGATTGTACTAATGAATGGTATATTAACATGGACCGTGGCCTATACAACATAGTTGTTCTTCTCGATTTAAAGAAAGCATTCGATACTGTCAATCATGAAATTCTTTTACGTAAGTTCGAACGGTATGGCTTTGGTAATAAAGCCCTAGATTTACTAAGTAATTACTTAACAAATCGAACACAGAGATGTCAGCTAAATGGAATGCTTTCAGATCAGAGAGGAATAACTTGCGGCATCCCTCAGGGAAGTATACTTGGCCCTCTTCTGTTTATTATCTATATAAATGATTTGCCAAATTGTCTCAAACATACAACACCAAGGATGTTTGCAGATGATACCAGCCTTACAGCTGTGGGCAAAACATTAAATGAAGCAGAAGAGATAGCGAATAAGGACTTGAAAAATGTTAAGGTGTGGTTGTCTTCAAACAAACTTAGCTTAAATATTGCGAAAACGGAATATATTTTGATTGGATCACGCCCTAAGATTAATAGCATGGATGTCCAACCCACAGTTAAGATCGACACATGTCCAATCAAAAGAGTAAAATGCGCAAAAGTGCTAGGAGTTGAAATCGATGAGAATCTAAATTGGGAAAAACATATTGAATATATCGCTAGTAAAGTATCCTCGGGGATTGGTGCGTTAAAAAAACTTAAAGAATTTGTCGATCGAGATACATTAGTGCTGGTGTACAATGCATTGATCCAGCCGCATTTTGATTACTGTTGTGAGGTTTGGGATGAGCTTGGCAAAGGCCTAGGCGAACGTCTTCAAAAATTCCAGAATCGAGCGGCTAGATTAATTATGAATTTTAAAAATGAACATGGACAGTCTATCTTAGCTCATACTGCTCTCGGTTGGACATCTCTCGAAGAACGTAGAGCATTAATGAAGGCCAAACTCATGTACAAAACAGTAAATCAATTAGCTCCACAAAGACTGTGTAACATTTTCCAATTTTCCAACACTGTTAATAGTTATAATTTAAGGGGTTCTGCAAAAAAAAGTTTCAGTTACAGTGGGGCTAAATTATGGAATAGAATACCAGAAAATATTCGAAATTCGATATCTTATAACTCGTTTTGTAAAAACCTTTTCTCCTCAGCCTCCCAATTATTAAGTTAAGTAGTTTAGTTAAGTGAATTTAATAGCATTTATATAATAATAGTTTGTATGTATTAGTAAATTAGTCTTAATTTGTAATAGTTAATCAGCACACCTCTTATGGAAATCAGCACAATGTTGAATGAGATTAGTGTGCCTAAATAAAGTTGATCTATCTATCTATCTGTTAACTTTATGGTGCTCAGACACAGCAAGTTTTCTACTCCTCCACCTCTGCCACGAAGAATTGGTCTATCATTTAGCCATGGCCACAGTTTAACTCATATCAACAGAGTACACCTCACAGTTATCCAAATGACTTTCATCAAATCCAAAATATTTTGAAAGAAACAAAACGAGAAAATCATTATGAGCGTATACCACAATGTTTTGCTGTGACATTTTACAAAGAAAGTCATAAAACTTGTTAATCCTGGCTGCTAAATGTTCTTCAGGTTCAGCAGTAAGTTTGCCCTGAATAAGAAGGTTCACGGCATCTGATTGGTGTTTAATACCATCTTGAACATACCACCAAATTTCATCTAACGATGAAAAGTCAAACACGGGAAAAGCAACTTTCAGGAAACTTGCTGGTAAACCAATGTCATCGCAACATAATTCAATTACCTCACCACAAAGAGGAGTAATGATAACATTATTTGAACCGTAGGATAACAGACACGTTTGTAATGCTCTCGTGTACGGAGAAGATACAGCTATTTCAGGTTGTAGAGTTTGAAGATATTCTTTCAAACGTTTGGTTTGTTCTACTCCTTCTAGCGATAAAGCAGGGTCGACTACAACCGGTTTCTCCTGTTGAGGAAGCAAATGCATTTGTTTTTCTCTTCGGAAAAGATTGCACAGTGATTCAGCATGGCGAATGAAATGGACTCGCTTTTTCTTGCCCTCGTTGCTAGTCATCGTTGGACTTTATAAACCGTACGTCGTAAACTGAATCACAGAATACTAGAATAGACTTGAGGACACTTTATACTCCTTTATCCTGGCTCTGCCTCCTCCACAGGCCCTATTGCATCATGGACAGATCCCGGCTCTCCTTTGGGGGATTGGGGAGAGGAGGAGAAGGTGAGCCTGCCTGCACGCCTAGTAGTATTGTTTTTTGAGTAGTAGCGTTCCAAATTGGGACGCAGCTCACTGATTGGACGAGATGCTGATTGTTGACGTACAACCATATATTAATAGACTGCTGGTAATTTGTAAAATATTAAGTGCATTTGTGTCTGAAAGATATTTCCATCAGGTAAATATTTTTAATATCTTTGATCATTTATCAAGGGTTGTACGAACCGTATTAAAATCATATTAGGATAGACCCAGATCGTTTTGAAACGAAATACTGACATTTCGAGGGGAGTCCTTGAAATTTCAGCGTTTCAGATTCGTTCAAAAAATTTCACCACCTTTTCCCTTTGCCACGTACGGTTGTTAAACACTTTAGTATAGTGTGAAAGCAAATCGTCCTCTCATGGATAAATCAATTAATTGAAAATTTGGTATCAAAGGACAACTTCCCACGATCGAGAAAATATTATCTATAAAACAAACGATAAGGTTCGAAACACCATTCGCCTGCAATACACACAGCTTTTTGTACCGGCCTGTAGCTCTCGGGATACGATTATTTATATGACTGAATTCGAAGTTCCTATGGCCAGTTACTGCATTGCGTCAACAATATAATGTTGTATACTACATTGCGTCAACAATGTTGTACTACACTGCGTCAACAATGTTGTCTACTACACTGCGTCAACAATGTTACAACATTGTAGTACACTACATTGCGTCAACAATGTTGTGCCACACTGCGTCAACAATGTTGTACTACACTGCGTCAACAATGTTGTACTACACTGCGTCAACAATGTTGTACTACACTGCGTCAACAATGTTGTATACTACACTGCGTCAACAACGTTGTACTACACAGCGTCAGCAATGTTGTACTACACTGCGTCAACAATGTGTGCTACACTGCGTCAACAATGTTGTACTACATTGCGTCAACAATGTTCTACTACACTGCGTCAACAACGTTGTACTACACTGCGTCAACAACGTTGTACTACACAGCGTCAACAATGTTGTACTACACTGCGTCAAAAATGTGTGCTACACTGCGTCAACAATGTTGTACTACATTGCGTCAACAATGTTGTACTATATTGCGTCAACAATGTTGTACTACATTGCGTTAACAATGTTGTACTACACTGCGTCAACAATGTTGTACTACACTGCGTCAACAATGTGTGCTACACTGCGTCAACAATGTTGTACTACATTGCGTCAACAATGTTGTACTACATTGCGTCAACAATGTTCTACTACACTGCGTCAACAACGTTGTACTACACAGCATCAACAATGTGTGCTACACTGCGTCAACATTAATGTTGTACTACATTGCGTCAACAATGTTGTACTACATTGCGTCAACAATGTTCTACTACACTGCGTCAACAACGTGCTACTACACAGCGTCAACAATGTTGTACTACACTGCGTCAAAAATGTGTGCTACACTGCGTCAACAATGTTGTACTACATTGCGTCAACAATGTTGTACTATATTGCGTCAACAATGTTGTACTACACTGCGTCAACAATGTACTACACTGCGTCAACAATGTTGTACTACACTGCGTCAACAATGTGTGCTACACTGCGTCAACAATGTTGTACTACATTGCGTCAACAATGTTGTACTACATTGCGTCAACAATGTTCTACTACACTGCGTCAACAACGTTGTACTACACTGCGTCAACAATGTGTGCTACACTGCGTCAACAATGTTCTACTACATTGCGTCAACAATGTTCTACTACCCTGCGTCAACAACGTTGTACTACACAGCGTCAACAATGTTGTACTACATTGCGTCAACAATGTGTGCTACACTGCGTCAACAATGTTGAACTACATTGCGTCAACAATGTTGTACTGCATTGCGTCAACAATGTTCTACTACACTGCGTCAACAACGTTGTACTACACAGCGTCAACAATGTTGTACTACATTGCGTCAACAATGTTCTACTACACTGCGTCAACAACGTTGTACTACACAGCGTCAACAATGTTGTACTACACTGCGTCAACAATGTTGTACTGCATTGCGTCAACAATGTTGTACTACATTGCGTCAACAATGTTGTACTACACTGCGTCAACAACGTGCTACTACACAGCGTCAACAATGTTGTACTACACTGCGTCAACAATGTTGTACTACACTGCTTGCTATACATGCCTTTCATATCTGATCCCGATCCGACAAAACTATAATCTGTCATGCCCCAGGATATAAACCTTACGCCTTGACCCGGTTCACTAAATGTTATGGCTTGTTTTTTTTTTATTTTGCTATCTTGTTCTTTTTTTAAGGAATCAAGCAACGCAACATCATCAATACGCGTTCTACACAAGACTCAACCTTTGCGGAGTTTCATAAGTACGCAAACCGGCAGTACAAAATTCTTTTCCACGACTTTACTTCAAAACAACGCGATCTGATGATTCGTATCCAAGCTTTGTATCAAGCCAGTCGCTACAGTTTATACGGTAAAGCTCGAACAAGTGTTGCTCGCTTCGCTTCCAATTCTTCAACGTCGACCCGAGATGGACATGAGCTTGGCGTGAAATCTTTTGACGAGATTCCGGAGCAAGGAACAGTTCAGACCATATTAACTTTGATTCAAAAAGGTGGTACGAAGAACTTGTTTAACATACAGAGCGGAAAGTTTGAAAAATTTGGACCGATTTTCAAAGAAAAGATATTTGGGAAGCAGACCGTGCACGTTGCTGATGCTGACGCGTTTGCGTCTATGGCTCAAAGCGAAGGGGTATTTCCGAAGAGGGATTTTCTCGACATTGAAGCGATTTTCGACACACAGAT